>CM076939.1:8127811-8137797 GCA_039566165.1 Maruca vitrata
ATTAGGTTAGGCCATGGGGTAGGTTAGGTTAGGTTAGGCCAGGTAAATTAGGTTAGAATTAGGTTAGGTTAGGTTGAATTAAATTAGGAGGTTAGGTTAGTTAGGTTAAATTAGGTAGAATTAGGTTAGGAAATTAAATTAGAAGGTTAGGGTAAATTAGGAATTAGGTTAGGTTAAATTAGAGTGTTAGTTAGATTGTGTTAGGTTAGGTTAGGTTAGGTTAGAATTGAAATTAGAGATTGGGTAAATTAGAATTAGGTAGAATAAATTAGGAAGTTGGGAAGGTTAGGAATTAGGTTAGAATTAGGTAGGATAGGTTGAGGAAGTTAGGTTAGGTTAGGTTAGGTTAGGTTAGGTTAGGTTAGGTTGGAAGTTGGGATTGGGTTAGGTTAGGTTAGGTTAGGTTAGGATTAGGTTGGGTTAGGTTAGGTTTTTTTTTTTTTTTTTTTTTTTTTGTCTGGTCCTCGGACGTGGGGGGTCCGAGACTTTTTTGACCAGTTTCTTACAGACTAAACAATTTGGAGCCTAGGGAGCAGCTTGGTGTCGCTGCACTCCTCTAATCTACTCTCTATCCTACATTCTACATTTTTAATGCACTTTTTGTGCCCTACTCTTATCTTATCTCTAAACACTGCAATATTCTAATCTCTTACCTAATTTCCATTTTTATTGCATCTACTGATGCCTTAAAACTATCTCTATATAATTTAATTATCTAATTATCGACTATCTTCCATTTTTATTGCATCTTTTAATGCTATTATATCTATCTCAATACATACTCTATTTAATCTGTCTACTTAACTTATTATCTATTTATGGTTTACATTTTTATTGCCACCCTTTTGGTGCCCTATTTCATACTTATTCTAATTGGTTTTAGCTTATCTTTATTTTATAAACTTATTCTATTACATAACTTATTCTAACACATTTATATTTTTATACAGTCTTATCATACTAATACTCACACTATCATAAACTACCATGTATGCGTGGAGTATTATGTTTCTTTGTCCTTATTTCTAAAGTTTACTATCTTAATTACCTTATCTACATATTTTATAAATTCTGTCCTATATCTAGCATCGATCATTATTATAACCAAATTTTGTCTATTTATGTTTAGATCTATTTTAATTTCAGTTTCTATCCTATCCTTATCGTGGACTGGGCACTCCAGAATGACATGCAGTGCTGTCTCTTGCACGTCTGGGTCGCAGATGCATGCTGGGCTCTCCTTGCACTTGAACCGGTTCAAGTACGCGGAGAATCCACCATGCCCTGTCAACACCTGAACCAACTGCTGCCGCATCTCTATCTTCCTAACTAGACGATAGGCCTCGATGGCATCCGGGAAGAAGGCCTTGGTCGTGCCAGCAGTTTCCCCTTCACGATACCTCCGGTTCCATTCGTCCAACGAGTCCTTGCGGATTTGTCGTTTGACGAATGATACCGGACATAAGTCGTAATCGGGTTTCCTGCGACTCGACAAAGCGGCCTCCTTCGCTAACTCGTCTGCGCGTTCGTTACCCGGGAGACCTGCGTGCGCTTTGACCCAGAACAAAGAAACATCTTTATTTTGGGCTAAGATTTTATCTAGGTTTCCCCTGGTCTCAACTGCCAGTGGATGAAGGGCGCTGTAGTTGCTTATTGTTTGAAGCGCCGCTCTAGAGTCGCTATAAATCCCGTAGCTATGTTCTTTCCGCTTCAGGATCTCACGTGTCGCCCTACATATGGCCAGGAGTTCGGCTTGGTAAACCGTGCAGTACGCGGACAGACTAAGCTTGATGGCTTTGGTCTCGGCATCATCTTTCCGAATGGAAAGTGCTGCTCCGACCTTGCCCTCAATCTTGCTGCCGTCAGTGTAGATTTGCACTGTCTGCACGTTGTGCTCGTCTACCATGGCCTGGTCCGCCAACAGCACGAACTCCAGTTCCCTATGCTTGGCCGGGTGAGGAATCTCTACAAAGCCCGCCACACGCTCGGTTTCTCTGTCTCCTAGCACAGTCCGGGATGACCCTCTCCTCGCTTCATACAGAGCGGCTGCTTCCTGTATACGGAGGTCTAGAGGCAGTATCCCGGCCAGTACCAGCGCCGAGTTCAGAGAAACAGTGCGGTAGGCCTTGCAGAGCTTCTGCGCGAATCCTCGCTGCACTCCATCCAGCACTCTCCGAACGCCTAGTTTTTTGGATGCGGGAGCCCATGCTGCTGCTGCGTACATAATCACCGGTTCCACCGCCGCTGTGTAAATAGTCCTTATGACTTCCGGGTGGAGACCCCAGCTCGTACGCGCTGCCTTGGACAACTGTTTATAAATGTCCAGGGCTCTCTTACAGGTGTTTGCCACGTGGGTGTTGAAGGTCAGTTTTTCGTCGACCGTGAGACCCAGCACCTTGATCTCCTTCGACATGCCGATGTCGACCCCGTTCATTCTCAGGAGTGGTGTGTCGTGCTTCAGCTTCCTGGTGAGAAGCATGGCGCAGGTCTTGTGTGGCGCGAATTTTAATTTGTTCCTGACACCCCACTCCTGCACGAACTCTAGCGCCGAATTGGCCTGTCGTTGGATATCAAGGGCTGTGTCCCCGTCGAACACCAGCACCACGTCGTCCGCGAACGCCTGCACGTAGCAGCCTCTTGCCTCCAGGCTGTGCAGCAGCGGGTCCAGGAGAAGGTTCCACAGGATTGGACCGCCGATCGAACCTTGTACGCACCCTTTGTTAGTGCTTCTCTCGCACTCTTCCCCAGCATACCTTACTCTGACTTTTCTGCCGTCGAGGTAGCTATCCAGTAGCCTCCTGATGTTGACCGGGCACTTTTCCTCAGCCAGTCTGACTTTAATAGCTGGCCACCATGCGCTATCGAAGGCCCCCTCTATGTCCAATGACACTAGAGTTACCAGCTTCTTCAGCTCAATCTTACTCCTGATTCGGTGTATTAGAGTATAGAGGGCGTCCTCGGTGCTTCGCTGGGGCATAAAGCCGTACTGGCAGTACTTACTCTCGGTACTAGCTGCCATTTTATCCTTGCTACTATCATCTTTTTCCAGGATCTTCCCCAAAACCGGCAGCAGGCCGATTGGCCTATACGATTTGGGGTTCCGGTAGTCGTCCTTGCCCGGTTTTCTCAATACCACTACTGTGGCCTCCTTCCAGATGTCCGGGAAGTGTCCTATCTGTAGGCACTTGTTGTACAGGGCAAGGAATGCGTCCAGATCCTGGTGTATAGCTCGACGGCAGATGTCCGCCGTGAAGCCATCCGCTCCAGGCGCCTTCTTCGGATTAAAACCTTCCACCGCTATCTTAAGTTCCAGGATTGTAAATGGGGGGTCATGGTTTTCATCATGATCCCTTTTATTTACTAATTCGGCTAATTCTCGAGTATGGCGGTGATCAGCGTTGTCCGTCTTTGGGTCGTCTGTGGGGTAAAATGTCTCCGCTAGCAAGGTCGCTGATTCTTTGGGGTTCAGGGGCTCTCCTTCTTTGGTTAAAGGCTCGTCTTCTTGTCTCCTGGCGGTCCTTTTAATGATCCTGTAGATCCCTTCCCAAACTCCTTCCTTGTCTTGTTTGTTACAGAAGTCCTTCCAGCTGTTGGTTTGGGCTTTCTTGGCTTGGCACTCATATTCTTCTTTCTTTTGCAGGTACTCTTCGACAACTTTAGCTCTTCGTATCGGCGCTGCGCAACGGATTCTGCGTTTCCTGGTGGTGACTTCCTTCTTCAGCTTGGCGAGTTCCTCGGACCACCACGGTACGGTAAGTACATCGGCGTGTTTTTTCTTTGGTATACTGTCCTGACAAGCGTTGTCTATTATATGAATATATTTATTTATGATATTGTTTAATTCTTGTTTACTATCTATTAATTCTATTATATTTTTGTTCACTATTTCTTCTATTTTGTAATCCTCTAATTTTTGCTGAAAAGTTTCCCAATTGGCTTTCTTTGTGTTGAATTTACGTGTGGTTCTTATAACTTTAAAATTTTTGCAGCTTTTTAGGTTAAGTTTTGAACAGTATACAGTTATGGTCCGAGCTCGTCATGCCTCGATCGACCCTCCAGTCCTCCACCAGGTCCAGCATGTTCGTTGAGCACGCCGTCACGTCGACGAAGCTGCTGAACTGTCTTGTTCCTCTCACAGTGTCGAAGGTTGGAACTTCTCCGTGGTTGAGTACCTGCAATTCAGACTCTTCCAGGGTCCCGGACATATCTTCTCCCCTGTGGTCTACTATGGTGCTACCCCACCAGGTACTCTTCGCGTTTGCGTCTCCTCCAATCAGTAGTTTTGTAGTGCCCGTTTCCTCTCTGATGTATTTCAGTTGGTCCAAGTATGGCCCAATGGGTTGGTCTGGTTCGAAGTAGAAGGATACTACAACTAGTTCCCAGGCAGTGGTGCAGATTTTGGTTACTGCTATGTTGTTTGTTGTGAGATTGGGATACTGAATTACTTGCATATTGGTATCAAATACCAGAATTGCTGCTTTGACGGTTCCCTCTCCGCTGGTGTTCTGGTACACTCGTGTTCCACTGTAGTCCTTCATCCTTCGAATTCCACCCACGTATGGCTCCTGGACCAACGCTATTGCGATTTTGCGCTCACTAGCTTCAATCATGAGTTCTGTTGTCGCTAGTTCCTTCCTCTGGAGGTTGGCTTGGGCTACTACGTATCCTCTGGTGGGGTTGCCTACCCTTGTGCTGGTCGGGACTTCCTCAACAGTACTGGACCTTTGCTCTGGCTATATCGTCCCACTTTTTCCGTACAACGCACTCCCCACTGAATGCGTTGTGGGCCACATTGTCCATTTTGGCGGCTGTGCAGTTGCAGCATGATGGTGCGCTGCCTACGATCCACTCGGGGCATTTATATTTCAGGTGAGGCCCTCCGCAGTGGCTGCACTTTGCAGTAGTTTCTTTGCAGAATCGTCTGCCGTGTCCATAGCCCAGGCAAAGGGAGCATTGGACCAACGGGGATTGATCCTCCACCTTGACCTTCTGTATATCGATATGGACCGACTTTTGTGCAATCATTCGATTCCACACTTTGGGTGCTACCTTTAGGACAACGTGGTCTACGTGTGGGTTCCTTGTTCGTTTTCTGAACCGGATCTCCAGCCTGTCCTCCTCCTTTTCGAGGCCGCGAAAGACGTCCTCGTTCTGGTTTCTAAGGGCCGTTTTGACGTCCTCGTCGCTGTAGCATTTCAAAATGTTGCTAGTTGTGCTGGTGCTGTGCTGTGCTGTGCTGTGCTGTGCTGTGCTGTGCTGAAGCAGGCCAGGCCAGGCCAGCTGTGCTGTGCTGTGCCTGTGCTGTGCTGTGTGCTCAGCTGTGCCCAGTGCTGTGCTTGTGCTGTGTCTGTGCTGTGCTGTGCTGCCAGCTGTGCTGTGCCAGGTACAGCTGTGTCTGTACTGTGCTGTGCTGTGCCAGGCCAGGCCTGTGCTGTACAGCTGTGCTGTGCTGTGCAGCAGTGCTGTGCAGGCTGTTGCTGTGCTGTGCTGTGCCAGGCCAGGCTGTGCTGTGCTGTGCTGTGACTGTGCTGTGCCAGGCCAGTGCTGTGCTGTGCTTGCGCGCGAAAGCAGTGTCGTGCTGTACAGTCTGTGCCAGGCTGTGCTGTGCTGTGCTGTTGTGCTGTGCCAGGCCAGTGCTGTGCTGTGCTGTGCTGTGCTGTGCCAGGCCCAGGCCAGGCCAGCTGTGTCTGTGCTGTGCTGTGCTGTGCTGTGCTGTGCTGTGGCTGTGCTGTGCTGTGCTGTAAGCTGTGCTGTGCTGTGCTGTGCTGTGCTCAGTGCTGTGCTGGCCAGCTGTGCCAGGCTGTGCTGTGCTGTGTCTGTGCTGTGCCAGGCTGTGCTGTGCTGTGTCAGGCCAGGCCAGGCCAGGCCAGGCCAGGCCAGGCCAGGCCAGGCCAGGCCAGGCCAGGCCAGGCCAGGCCAGGCCAGGCCAGGCCAGGCCAGGCCAGGCCTGTGCTGTGTCTGTGCTGTGCTGTGCTGTGCCTGTGCTGCCAGCTGTGCTGTGCTGTGCTGTGCTGGTGCTGTGCTGTGCTGTGCTGTGCTGTGCCATGTGCTGTGCCTGTGCTGTGCTGTGCTGTGCTTGTGCTGTGCTGTGCTGTGCTGTGCTGTGCTGTGCTGTGCTGTGCTGTGCTGTGCTGTGCTGTGCTATGTGCTGTGCTGTGCTGTGCTGTGTGCTGTGCTGTGCTGTGCTGTGCTGTGCTGTGCTGTGCTGTGCTGTGCTGTGCTGTGCCTGTGCTGTGCTGTGCTGTGCTGTGCTGTCAGCAGCTGTGCTGTGCTGTGCTGTGCTGTGCTGTGCTGTACAGCTGTGCTGTGCTGTGCTGTGCTGTGCTGTGCTGTGCCTGTGCTGTGGCCTGTGCTGTGCCAGTGTGCTGTGCTGTGCAAAGGTGCTGTGCTGTGCTGTGCTGTGCTGTGCCAGGCCAGGCTGTGCTGTGCTGTGCTGTGCTGTACAGCTGTGCTGTGCTAGAAGAAGCCAGGTGCTGTGCTGTGCGTTGTGCTGTGCTGTGCTGTGCTGTGGCTGTGCGTTGTGCTGTGCTCAGTGCCAGCTGTGCTGTGCTGTGCTGTGCTGTGCTGTGCTGTGCTGTGCTGTGCTGTGCTGTGCTGTGCTGTGCTGTGCTTGTGCCAGTGTGCTGTGCTGTGCTGTGCTGTGCTGTGCTGTGCTGGAAGAAGGTGCTGTGCTGTGCTGTGCTGTGCTGTGCTGTGCTGTGCTGTGCTGTGCTGTGCTGTGCTGTGCCAGGCCAGCTGTGCTGTGCTGTGCTGTGCTGTGCTGTGCCAGCTGTGCTGTGCTGTGCTGTGCTGTGCTGTGCTGTGCTGTGCTGTGCTGTGTCTGTGCCAGTGCTGTGCTGTGCTGTGCTGTGCTGTGCCAGGCTGTGCTGTGCTGTGCGTTGTGCTGTGCTGTGCCTGGCTGTGCTGTGCCTGTGCTGTGCTGTGCTGTGCTGTGTCTGTGCTGTGTCTGTGCTGTGCCAGGTTGTGGCCTGTGCCTGTGCCAGCGTGCTGTGCTGTGCTTGTGCTGTGCTGTGCTGTGCTGTGCTGTGCCAGGTGCTGTGCTGTGCTGTGCTGTGTCTGTGCTGTGCTTGTGCTGTGCTGTGCTGTGCTGTGCTGTGCTGTGCTTGTGCTAAAGAAGTTGTGCTGTAGAAGCACAGGCTGTGCTGTGCTGTGCTGTGCTGTGCTGTGCTGTGCTGTGCTGTGCTGTGCCAGGCTGTGCTGTGTCTGTGCCAGGTTGTGCTGTGCTGTGCTGTGCTGTGCTGTGCTGTGCTGTAGCTGTGCTGTGCTGTGCTGTGCTGTGCTGTGCTAGTGCTGTGCTGTGCTGTGCTGTGCTGTGCTGTGCTGTGCTGTGCTGTGCCATGTGCTGTGCTGTGCTGTGCTGTGCTGTGCTGTGCTGTGCTGTGCTGTGCTGTGCTGTGCTGTGTCTGTGCTGTGCTGTGCTGTGCTGTGCTGTGCTGTGCTGTGCTGTGCTGTGCTGTGCTGTGCTGTGCTGTGCTGTGCTGTGCTGTGCTGTGCTGTGCTGTGCTGTGCTGTGCTGTGCTGTGCTGTGCTGTGCTGTGCTGTGCTGTGCTGTGCTGTGCTGTGCTGTGCTGTGCCTGTGCTGTGCTAAAGTGCTGTGCTGTGCTGTGCTGTGCTGTGCTGTGCTGTGCTGTGCTGTGCCAGGCCAGGCTGTGCTGTGCTGTGCTGTGCTGTTGGTGCTGTGCTGTGCTGTGCTGTGCTGTGCTGTGCCAGGCTGGTGCTGTGCTGTGCTGTGCTGTGCTGTGCTGTGCTGTGCTGTGCTGTGCTGTGCTGTGTCAAAGAAAGGCTGTGCTGTGCTGTGCTGTGCTGTGCTGTGCTGTGCCAGGCCAGGCCAGGCCAGTGCTGTGCTGTGCTGTGCTGTGCTGTGCTGTGCTGTGCTGTGCTGTGCTGTGCTGTGCTGTGCTGTGCTGTGCTGTGCTGTGCTGTGCTGTGCTGTGCTGTGCTGCTGTGCTGGTGCTGTGCTGTGCTGTGCTGTGCTGTGCTGTGCTGTGCTGTGCTGTGCTGTGCTGTGCTAGAAGCAGTTGTGCTGTGCCAGGCTGTGCTGTGCTGTGCTGTGCTGTGCTGTGCTGTGCTGTGCTGTGCTGTGCTGTGCTGTGCTGTGCTGTGCTGTGCTGTGCTGTGCTGTGCTGTGCTGTGCTGTGCTGTGCTGTGCCAGGCCAGGCTGTGCTGTGCCAGTTGTGCTGTGCCAGCTGTGCTGTGCTGTGCTGTGCTGTGCTGTGCTGTGCTGTGCTGTGCTGTGCTGTGCTGTGCTGTAAGCTGTGCTGTGCTGTGTCTGTAGCTGTGCTGTGCTGTGCTGTGCTGTGCTGTGCTGTACAGCTTGTGCTGCCAGCTGTGCTGTGCTGTGCTGTGCTGTGCTGTGCTGTGCTGGTGCTGTGCTGTGCTGTGCTGTGCTGTGCTGGTGCTAAAGAAGTGCAGTGCTGTGCTGAAGAAGGAAGAAGAAGAAGAAAGCTGTGCTGTGCTGTGCTGTGCTGTGCTGTGCTGTGCTGTGCTGTGCTGTGCTGTGCTGTGCTGTGCCAGTGCTGTGCTGTGCTGTGTCTGTGCTGTGCTTGTTAAAGCTGTGCTGTGCTGTGCTGTGCTGTGCTGTGCTGTGCTGTGCTGTGCTGTGCTGTGCTGTGCTGTGCTGTGCTGTGCTGTGCTGTGCTGTGCTGTGCTGTGCTGTGCTGTGCTGTGCTGTGCTGTGCTGTGCTGTGCCAGGCTGTGCTGTGCTGTGCTGTGCTGTGCTGTGCTGTGCTGTGCTGTGCTGTGCTGTGCTGTGCTGTGCTGTGCTGTGGCCAGCTGTGCTGTGCTGTGCTGTGCTGTGCTGTGCTGTGCTGTGCTGTGCTGTGCTGTGCTGTGCCAGCGAATGTGCTGTGCTGTGCTGTGCTGTGCTGTGCTGTGCTGTGCTGTGCTAGCTGTGCTGTGCTGTGCTGTGCTGTGCTGTGCTGTGCTGTGCTGTGCTGTGCTGTGCTGTGCTGTGCTGTGCTGTGCTGTGCCTGTGCTTGTGCTGTGCTGGAAGAAGCTGTGTTGTGCTGTGCTGTGCTGTGCATGTGCTGTGCTGTGCCAGAAGCCAGGCTGTGCTAGTGCTTGTGCTGTGCTGTGCTGGTGTCAGGCTGTGCTTCGTGCTGTGCTGTGCTGTGCTGTGCTGTGCTGTGCTGTGCTGTGCTGTGCTGTGCTGTGCTGTGCTGTGCTGTGCTGTGCTGTGCTGTGCTGTGTTGTGCCAGGTTGTGCTGTGCTGTGCTGTGCTGTGCTGTGCTGTGCTGTGCTGTGCTGTGCTGTGCTGTGCGGCTGTGTTGTGCCAGCAGTGTCAGCGTTGCAAGCAGCTGTGCTGTACCAGCAGTTGTGCTGTGCTGTGTCTGTGCTGTGCTGTGCCAGGCCTGTGCCAGCCAGCGTGCTGTGCTGTGCTGTGCTGTGCTGTGCTTGTGCCTGCTGTGCTGTGCTGTGCTGTGCTGTGCTGTGCTGTGCTGTGCTGTGCTGTGCTTGTGCTGTGCTGTGCTGTGCTGTGCTGTGCTGTGCTTGTGGCTTGTGCTGTGCCAGGCTGTGCTGTGCTGTGCTGTGCTGTGCTGCCAGTGCTAGGCTGTGCTGTGCTGTGCTGTGCTGTGCTGGTGCTGTGCTGTGCTTGTGCCAGCTGTGCTGTGCTGTGCTGTGCTGTGCTGTGCTGTGCTGTGCTGTGCTGTGCCAGCTGTGCTGTGCCAGGCCAGCTGTGCTGTGCTGTGCTGTGCTGTGCTGTGCTGTGCTGGTACAGCTGTGCTGTGCTGTGCTGTGCTGAAGAAGAAGAAGCTGTGCTGTGCTGTGTTGTGTCAGGTCAGGCTAGGTTGTGCTGTGCTGTGCTGTGCTGTGCTGTGCTGTGCTGTGCTGTGCTTGTGCTAAAGAAGCAGTGCTGTGTCAGGCCAGTGCTTGTGCCAGGCCAGGCTGTTAAAGAAGAAGCCAGTGCTGTGCTGTGCTGAAGAAGTGCTGTGCTGTGCTTGTGTTGTACAGTTGTGCTGAAGAAGCAGGTTGTGTTGTGTTGTGCC
>CM076939.1:8137897-8487897 GCA_039566165.1 Maruca vitrata
TGACCTTGGTAAAACAATGCACAATGAATAATGGCAGCGACGTAGTCCACAACCCTTCATCGTCACGTTTCCCACAGAGGTGAAAAAATGGATCACTGGAAGTGATCTCTTCCTACCCCTCTGGGAAAAAGGTGTGATTTTATGTGTCAATGTATGCCGCCAGCTCACACCTCAATCCAGTGGGAATTTTGGCAACGATAGGTCGTCCTCTTGGCTTCGGGCTCCGGCGGCAAAAGGCTCGGGCTCCGCTCCGAGAGCGCGGGGCGGAGCACCGAGGCAGGCAGGCCAAACGCGTCGCATGTTCTACCTTGCCAGGTTATGCTGTTTTAATGCACTTCTCGAACCAGACCTGCAGCGGTACCATGAGTTAGTTGTATCGAAAACTTACGTACGTTTAAAACCTATCGGTGTTTTTTCATACTACCGATTTTGGTTCCTTGAAAGCGTAACCGCTGGGGGCGGCACCTAATACAAGGATTTTTTCATAGTTAAAAAGGTGGAAGCAATGAAGTCGATGGGTGAAGGCTTGTGATCGTATACTCCATTATCAGACATCAGAGGGTTTATTTATTTTTTGGTAAAAAGGTACACCTTTTAGAATACCCTTCCAGCTCATGTTTCCACTCCCTCTAAGTCGCGATATTCATGCGGGGCGTTCAGTGTCTAATCGAGTTCGACTTTCAGGGTGAAGTGCAGCTTTTCTAATGGTGAAAGAAAATTTTTTAGAAATTGGTCCGGTAGTTTTTGAAAGGTTTATTCGTTAAGTACATACAAAAAGACAACTATCTTTCTAAATATTAGTCTTTACATGGTCTTCTACACGCGATACTCAATACCCACATATATAAATTGTTATTATGCTGTTATTATCATCTTAAATAGCGATAACATATATAACTGAATTGTAGTCCACAATTTGTATGCCGTGTAGCCTTTCCTAATTAAGTGTATAGCTCTAAGTTTATGTTGTTTTTATTCACTTTTATTAATCTGTACGCAGTGTTTTTCTTGTTGGCTGTCCACACATTAATAAATAAATAAATAAAATTAGTGTAATGGAACGCGAAAGTCTAAAATCTTACAAATCTTTCCTCTTTGTAATATTAAAGTATTAGTAAAGATATAGGGTATTTTACTGCAGTAGTAAAACAACCACTAAAATTTCACATAGTATGATTAAGCAACACAACCCCCCCACGAACCTGGGTTGAAATCTTCTTTGTACTGCAGCCAGTCTTGTTCGGCGTGGCTCGCAAGTTGAAGTGCTGTCTCCGTGCGCCTGGTTCACCAGCAGCTGGAACGGCAATCCGCAAAACATCTTAAAACCAGGTGACCGAACACCGCGGCGCACTCCCGCGCCTGCACACCGGATAACTTACTGTAGCTGAGCAAGCGGGAATTTGATAATAATGTCCAGGCGCTTCCTTGACGATAGATATCGCTTCCTCCACTTTCCCTTCCCCGTCATACATCCTTGCTACTCGTGGGAACGCAATGACGCTGTATAAAACAATGCACAGGAGGCAGAAGATAACAGCGGCGGCGTGGTCCACAACCCGTCACGTCACGTTTCCCACAGAAGGTGAAAAAGTGGATCGCTGGAAGTGATCTATGCCTACCCCTCTGGGAAGAAAAGGCGTGATTGTATGTATGTTCATGTATGTATGGCAATAACGTATGTAATGTATGTATGTATGGCGTAATGTATGTATGTATGCTATCCCTTGACCATGCTGGTACTCCCTGCCATAGGTTGTTCAAGTAACTTGTAAATATTAGTCTTTATGGGTGTACACGCGATATTAAAATTGCGCAAATACATAGCTTCCTTACTGCCCGACGTTTCAACTGGAGTTACACCAATCATGTATCAATTAGTTCCAGCTCGCGACCATGATTGGGTGTTACAATCGAGTCGAAACGTCGAACAGTAAAAGCAACTACGTAATATGCTTAATGCTCTAATATCTCGATGATACCCATAAAGAACTAATGATTTAGTCAGAAAATAGAACGCAAAAGATCTTAAATCTTACTTTACCAATTTTAGTTTGTAACTTATATCTAATTCAGATTGTTTATGTCGAAACTGCATAATATTTTTGTAACCGTGCATATAAACAATGGGATTGGAAATGGCAACCTGTACTCTCGGCTTTGGTTAGAGTAATGTCAGCAAAACAATGCCACAAAAATAATGACTTAAACTTATATAAAAGCTTAAAATCGCATAAAGTAACTAGTAGTTTAGAGAAAGTTGGTTTGAGTATCTTGACTTCCCTTTTCGTTGGTCTATTAGTAGCAAGTGCTGCGTTAGGACCAAAGAGGTCCCGATCGGAGGTCAGGAAACAAAATTTGTGTTGAGTTTTTCTGTTAAGAAATCACTTTCGACCAGGAGTCAGAAGTTGGCGGTTGATCGCCCGTGCCTCAGAAAACATGTCAAGCCGGTGGTGCAGTGACTTATTTTCATCAGATCATGTCGGATTATATGTATCTTAAAGAAAACTTGCAGTGAAGCTTCTTGTTTATTTTAAGTTGTTGACAGAAGTACAGTTAAGTAGATACACACTAATTATTCTAATTACAGTGCGAAGGCAGTCTGTAAGCGATACCATGAGTTGGCTACCGAAAACTTATGTACGTCAAAAACCTATCTCGTGTTGTTTTTTCACGACCGATTCTTAGGGTAACCACCAGAATTACGCTGCTACAAGTTTTCATAGAACATATTTACGTAAGCTATCTCCTTAGTCTGTAACTTTTAAACTCATGGTAGTGCTTTACTGGTCACTAGAAGAAAGACAATTAATACACCCTGGCTGAAAAACTATACTTTCCATCACACATAAGGCTGCCTATCAATCTCAAATTCCATGGGAATGTCCCGTAATACTGGTCTTGCATGCTTATTTTTACAAGCTACTACATTGTTTTATATGTATTTTAATACCTAACACACCCAAAAAAAGAACTAAGCGTTATCTAAACACATTGTGACATGAATGTACAAATAAATGCCCTCAGAATTTGTTGTTTTATAATATTGGTACATACCACGACAAAACTTCACACCTACTTACCCCTACCTATCTTCCAGAAGTCCCGTATTCAATTACCAGAAAAGTTAGCTAACTTTTTAATACCAATGGTTCCCGGGTGGGATAGAACCCTCATAGTGCAAGAGAAAGGGGTACTCCTAAAACGCAAGCCAGACCTAAACCCAATCGAAAAACCCTCAAAATTATTATCAAAGGACCCACCACATATCTCCGTGCACCAGCCGCGCGTGGTTGGCCAAACAGGCCTTGCTCTGCATCTTTACGTTGCACCATTTACATGTAATCTTTTTAATAGCGGCCAAACAGTCGTGGCGGAGTAATTTGTTTTTGTTTTGAAACTTTACATCGCATTTGTCGCACAGAAAATACTTGTTTAGGCTACTCGTGCGGTCTAGGGCCAGAGATCGCTTTTTGCGTGGCATGGCTGATGTTAGAAAGATTACATTACAATCAAACTTTTGATATCAATTTATTATTTGTAAATATATAATTGTAAATAATAACTTCGAAATGTCAATGTCAAGAGACCGTATTTTATTTTATCTTTAGGGAAGGGCTAAAGAATCTAGTTTGTACAGCCTTTTAAGAGACTGTAATATTAGACCAACTTTTACATTGTTGGTATTACGATAAAATGTGTCCTATTCGATGTCAATTTAGTTACCGATCACCAAAATGATAATTGAATATTATTTATTTATTTATTTATTATTATGAGTAGCAAGGTTATAAATAAAAAGAGTATGGTACATTTTGTGAGAATAACTATTAGGGGTGTTAAGAATAACTATTTGGGGTTCTCCCTAATAGTGAATATTTCACTTGACTTGACTTGATGATATTGATTTGATTCGATTGATTTCTTATTCTTCATTATTATGTTTTTTGTGTTCTTGAAATATACTCTTGCCTCAATAATAATTTATATTAATTACTATGCCAACGAGCTGTTATTACAATATTACCTAGTATTGTACTAGCTATTCGGTACTTATCCTTTCTTCTCACTATCCACTGACACTTGAACGAATGATGTCTGTGACATTTTCGGTTATTTTCCGTAAAAAAATTCGTGCATCGTTTGATACAACTTTCTTTTCGAATTTTTTGATAACTTTTTTACCAACACCACTTATAATTTAGATGTTCATAAATACCTAACGATAAGAGAAAACTATATTTGTGTTTAGATAAATAAATCATAGAAGTTATTAGGTAATAAAAGTATCATGCACCATTGACTGTTTTTATGATGTAAGTTTAATTCTACCTACTTATTTAACTGTTATTACTTATTAAGGAATATAAATATATTTCTGGATCAACCATCACGCTAGGCCATCTTAATATTGTAGTAAAACAATAATGAATAATCAACTTATAACCTGAAATGCGAAATAAATATTTGGTTAGTGGCTAGCTTCACAGGCAATTCTCAAAGCTAAGGATGAAAATATCCTATTTAAATCACTGTAACCACACAGAGCTTGGTTTCTTCCCCGAGAATAACCTTAGAGTCAGAAATACTAGTCTTTGTTTTTACCACCTATCTAGGACAACCTAAGTCCACCTGATGGTTAGCGGCCGTGATATCCACATTATAAGGTCGACAGGAATAATAGAAACTATTGACCTACCTACTTACCTACCTAGTTTTTTCCTAATAGAGATAATATAGAAGAATCATAACATCTGTATACAGCTTTATGTGGTTTCCGAGATACGTCATGCTAAGTTGTTTCCTTTTACTCACTTTTCTTTTAGTATTTGAAGTATTGTATTACATTGTGTAAAATGTATGAAGCAATAAATATTTTTTTTTATTGAGTTTGTCGTTCACACCTTGAAGAAATAATTCTGGGCTCTTTAGAGAAGTTTAGGTGGAGTGTGAAACAGTATCTATGCATTTCTTTAGAGTAAGGGCTGCAGAGTAAATAGGATCTATTGTGCCTGTTGCTATTTGCAGATCTCATGGCTACTTACCATCAGGTGGAGTAAAGTCATCCTGAATGTCGGATATAAGAAGTAGGGCTGAAGTAACACCATTTCATACTCCTACACCTTTTTTGTTTATGTTTATAGTCAACAATGGAGGATGATATTGACATTGAAGAGCATGACATTTTGGAGAACCCTCGCATCAAGGGCATCCTCCCACACTTTGTGATCAAGTCGGAGCCGATTGACCTGGACACTGAAGAATTTGAAGGTATATTAGAATAAATTTACATAGCTACTTACTGCCTGACGTTTCGACTGGGTTACACCAATCGTGGTCGCGAGCGAATATATATTAGAATATTTGGATATCCATTGCAATGCTTGACTTCATAGTATTGCTTCCATTTATAAATAACTAGCTGACCCGGCGAACTTCGTACCGCCTTAACGTAGCTTTGATGCACTACTTTATTTTGTTAACCGACTTCAAAAAGGAGGGGGTCTCTCAATTCGACCGTTAATATGCTTTTTAGTTGACAGTCGTCCCATCTTAGGTATGCCATATGAGTAAGTATCTGTTCAATTTGAACTGGAATCCATAATATCTTCCATATAAAATTTAATACTTATTTCCCTGGTCTCGCCATAACTGAGAACTTTACTAATCTCATATTTTTTACTCATATCCAGTAATACAATAATTGCTTTCAAATGACTTCATTTTGGCGTAACAAAATTTATTCGAACCAGTTTTTTGCCTACTTTCAAGGTTAAATAATGCATATCGTAAGAACTTTGTTCAGGAGCTATATCGGATGTTGCTTATACGAATATATTTTCATAGTGAAAGTTACTACTAATTTTTGTATTTCATCTAATGGCATAGCATTTTTTGGATTCGCACTTTTGAAATGGACTTTCCCACCCAACTTTAAATGTCTATTATTGTCTCTATTAATTTACCTATATCTTACTGTTAATTGCAAAATCGCATGCAAAATTTGACTTAATTTTGCTTAAGAAGAAATTAGAAAACTACCCTATTGTATCGGTCGATGGAAAAATGTGTTGTTCGACAATCGATCTTCACCAAATTGTTGTGCAAACGCTGATCAACTTCTTTTGCTGAATTTCCCACAAAATATATTTGCAAAAATTTCGTGTGTAGACATTTAATATCTACTTATCCGATACAGGTATGAACCGTATTTATTGTAGTGCGATCAGCTCGTCTTTTCTTCTAACCCAAAAACGTGATGATTGAAAAATGTTTGTCAAAGAACCTTATTTATTATTTGGTCACTATAGATATCGAATTTTGTCAATAAACAAACATGACAATTAGATGTCACTATATTGCTAAATGAAAAATCTCTGAAATAGACAATAATTGAGATAATATAAATGCATGTTGTCGATTCAAGACCCTTATAATAATCTGAGGTATTATTTTTTGGAAATAAAAACTCAAACAAATAACTTACACAAATTAATGTCTAAAATAAATACCTAAATATAACAGTACCTAAAGTTTCGAGGACATTTTACAAAAAAATATTTCTGGACGCACACATGAATAGTTGTTACAGTATTTGACAGGATTGGACAACGACACTCTATACTCGGATTTGTAATTCAAGATCAAAAAATCTACTACAAGGTTGCCACTGCAATAAAATATGTTTACAATAGTAAATTCTGTTTTTTTAAAAAGTCAACCGTACATAACAAATTTATTGGTAATATTAATCCTATGATTTTCAACAGTAATTTGAGTTATTTATATTCCTATAAATGCAAGACTACTTAATAAAAACATTAACATCGGTAATTTTTGGTAACAAATCTGGTATTGTACTTGTAACACTTCAGGGGTTCATAACATTTAGTGCAATATTACACCAAGTTAAGAACAAACTCGGACGCAATAAAAATATTACATACATCATAACTTATCGGGAAAATATAGGTACATACCTGGCTTTTTATGGTTTGTTATATCGCCGCTATTTTTATCGTATGACACTACAATCTGCTAGGCTCAATACAATTTTGAGAACGTATAGTTTATTTCTAAATATGTGTTGCATTTAATTACTCAATATAAATGAACACTTTCACTTTACGAAACTATTATTTTATTGTTTTAGACAAACACCTTAATAATCAGTAAGTGATATTTAGTTTTATTTAGTAGTATTTATGTATGTAATAACATACATACATAAAATAACGCCTTTTCCGTGATGTTGGTATAAAAAATAAAGAAGTATCTATGTCGTAACATGAATTGCAATACAACAACACAAGTACAAATTCGACAACCTTTTCGTAAAAAGGTTGTCGAAACCTGAGATCATCACTTGACAGTGACATAAGTGACGTTACCACTTTTGACAGTGACGTATCTGTCGTAGTTTTTTGATCTTGAATTACAAATCCGAGTATAGGTATTCCAATTATGAAGCTTTTTTGACAGATGTGAATAAAACACTACCAGGAAGTACCCCTTAGAAATCGATACTCAGCGGCAACGATTCTCGATTTGTAACTAATTTTAATCGAATTAATTTTCAAAAACTAAGGTTAATAGAAATTGTCGAAAGAACATTATAAGACATGCAAAACTTCCAATCTTGTTTTTTGTCGAAATAAGAAATACATGGTTGCATGTTTGGTATAATAATTATATACATAGATATAAAATGACGTCATTAAAATTAGTCAAGTTAAAATTATAGTTAAGCTTTACTTTAAACTTTACTATAAGTTTATAAGTTATAGTAAAGTTTAAAAATTTGCACTGAGTATAAAGGACCATAACAGTTAACTCTCGTGTAAAAAACTCGTCAATGAAGCAGCCCCATTGCCGTAAGATTCATTTTTATTTGCGATTGATCGGTTTAACTAACTGAATACTTGAGGCACGTCACTATGTTTAAAAGTAAAACATAAACCATAGTACGTAACTGCATTCGCGCAAAAAAAATATTATTATATTTTGAAGTTCAGATTTAGAAACAATAGTTAGATCAAAAACAATAAGTTGATTTTGCTTTTGAATTAATTGTAGAGTGTTTTTGTATAATTGTAAATATTTAAAATGACGATTTACTACCAAACACAAAAAAATATATTACATTTCATTTGAATGAAACGTGCAGAGTTACGTTCTTCGAAATGTCAAAAAAAACTTCATAATTGGAATAATGTTTAACAAAATGACTGACGTTTCATGTCAAGTCCCACGGGAACTCTGTCAAACGGGATAAAAAGTATCCTATGTCCTTCTCCTGGCTATAAGCTACCTCCCTACCAATTTTCAGCCAAATCTGTTCTGCCGTTCTTGAGTTATAAGTGGTGTAACTAACACGACTTCCTTTTATATATATAGATTGTTAAAAAAAAGCGTCGATGGCCGAGTGGTTAAGGTCGTTGCTTGCCATGCGAGAGGTCGCCAGTTCAAACCCCCGCCAGGTACCAATGTTTTTTTCAAATTTGAAATGAATATGTACCATTTGATGCTTTAATGGTGAAAGAAAACATTGTGAGGATACCTGCCCACCTACAAAGAAATTCTAAGGTTGTGTAGTCAACCAACCCGCACTTGGCCAGCATTGTCGACTAAGGCTTTATTGCCCTAGTTTAGGTTAGGCCTGTGCCCCAGCAGTGGGGATGTATATATGGGCTGATGATGTGATGTGAACAAATATCTGGGACATTTCAAGACATAGTCATCTCACCCCAAACTAAGCAGAGCTTGTACTATGGGCATTTTTGAATACATAATAATCACACCTAGACACTGAACAAACACCTATATTCATTACACAAATATTTGTACTGTATGGGAATCGAACCCAAAACTCTTGGAAGCGTCCAGGGTCACTAACCACTGTTTCACCAAGCCAGTCGAATTTGAAGCATTAATTAGAAAACTGAATATATCTGAGATATTGACCACCATTTCTTTATATTTAGTTCCCAATATTTTGGTACTGTTGCATATCCCTGATTATTCAGTTTTCTAATGTGTGTAGCCAATTAAGTTTTGAGTTTTATATTGAATTAATAATATTCTATTAGAATCCTAGAAAGATATTAACTGGCTGACAATTGACTGGCTTGGCAGAGCAGTGGTTAGTGAGCTAGGTTTATTACCTGCGGTTCCAAGAGTTGTGGGTTCGATTCCCACCCGTGACAAATATTTTTGTGACAAACATTAATGTTTTCCATGTCTGGGTGTGTTATTAAATATATTTAAAAAGAATATTTGTGCATCCACTATTAATTCTGATATCCGTAACACAAGTGCTTAAGTTTCTTTCCATGGTATCAGATAAATGTTTGTAATTTTGTGTTATATATTTATTATTATAACTGCCGGTGGTCCCGGTGAATTTCATACCGCCAATACTGATTCTTTTTCTATATTTTCTCATTGATACCTTCTCTGGACTACGACGAACATTTTAAAACCAAAATTACCTAAATAGGCCCAGGCGTTCTCGAGTTTTAGTCAGACTAACGAACGGCAATTCATTTTTACTATTTGTTTAACTATATGTTACTATTTATTTAACTATTTCCAGATTCCATTGAAAACTATCAAGAAAACAACTACTTCGAAGCCAAGCAGGAGACTGAAGACTGGGAAGATGATGGATTTGATGATTTCACTGACATGCCATCTGAGCCTCTCAGGTCACGCAGCCCACCAACGGACCACTCCGATGAAATATACCACCATAACAACGTGATAATTCTCGGCTCCAAACCATGCCAACCAATCGTGGAAACCGAGGCTTGGACTGAAGCTTCAGAATACCCGGAGCCTTCAGCTGAGGCAGTACCAGACCTGGAATGTAATAACGATCCTCAAGTATCCATCAATACTGAGCAGACGGACCAACCAATCATAGTACAAGCACACAGCTCAAAGGAGATAGTGTGTCGACCATGCCCGAAGTCTAAGAAACCGTTTATGATGCAACAGAATGATCGTGCACCGCTTCTTAGGTCCTTGCTTACGGAGACAGAAGATATGGACTCGTATAACAGTGATAGGCCGGAGAGAGTGTTAGAAGATGCTATAGTCCTTTTGGAAGACTGGGGGCCTAGGTTGAACTCAAGCCGTTGCTACTGTAAGAAGTGTGAGACGTTATTCGCAACCCGCAACGCGTTGGATGCCCACGACATGACTGCTCACTCTTTCTTAGTTGCCATGGACATCCCAGAAGAACCAGTAAGTCCGGAGAGACTAGTAAGCCCGAAGATTGAAGAGACTCCGGCGAATAAGAGGTATTGCAACCACTGTCAAAGGTATTTCAGTAATGACAATTTACTTATCCAACATTTGTATGAGCATCTCACAGTAAAGAGCGCCAAGGTTGAAAGTAACATATTATATTTTAGGTGTCCTGTCTGTACCCTATATTATACCTCGCTGCAACGTTTCATTTTTCACACGATGAAGAACCATGGCGCTAAATTTGAAAATGTTAAAAAGGTCCCTTTCAAGTCCACTTGCCTTATATGCAATAGTAAAATTAATTCATTAGTTTCTTATAAAAAACACGTTAGTAGGTTGCATAGTGAATATCGTAAAAAGGTTAATAATGCTCTATCTAGTAATAACCAGCAAAAGCCATCATTTGTAAATAACCTTGGCAGTAGAGTCGTATCGTATAAATCCGAGGAAGCAAACGCTAAAGTAAAAGGAGGCAAGAGTTTGCCGAAAGGCGCTGTGACCAAAACGAAAGGGTTGCCAAAAGGTGCTGTGACCAAAACGAAAGTGTTGCCAAAAGGCGCTGTTACCAAAACGAAATTTTTTCCCAAATTCACATGGGCATGGCCGAAGAATTTTGTTAGGAAAGGGGACAAGTTCAAATGTGTCGAATGCAAAACGTTATGTTCGAGTAGGCAGGCGGTTTTTAACCACATGCATAGGAAACATCACAACGAGTTGAAGCGTGTGTTCATAAGAAACCAGACCGAACCCCCGAAACCAGCCAAGCCCGTCGAACCTAAATTGGCTAAAAAAACCAACCAGTTCGTTCACTACAAGACCGTTCTGCCCAAAAGCTTGATTTTCAAATGTCTCAAATGCGGTCTGTTCGTCCTGTGTGCGGGCGCGACCGACCACCATAAGATTTGCGCTAAACCCCCTGCTTCACAGTTGTGGTCGTGCGATAAATGCGGCAGAAGAATGCGTCTTCTTGATAAAGATCTGCATCTTAAACAACACGCGCTGTCCACAAACATCAGGACTTACAGTTTTTCTGGAAGCATTTATTCAAAGGTTTTATGCAAATGCTGGGAGTGTAATATTTATTTCATGGAGAGGCCTTTTCTGAGGCACCGCTTTGACGGATGTTCCGCAACTGATGCCGGCTGGTGTGCGGTGTGCAAAGTGACTGTCGCCCACTTGCCAACCCACGAAAGAAACCATACGGAAAAAAAATCCAGGTCAGATTTCATTTTTATTGACGACTTCTTCATGAGAGACCAAGACATCAATGAACATGATGTGACGAAGCTAAACTCTGTAGATAGTCCAACGAAATTAAAGTTAAGTAGTCCAAGCACTAGTGCGGTGCCAGATAGTTTGAAACGTAAATTGCCGCCTTCCGAATCTGAAACGCCGAGTAAAAAGCCAAAGTCAAGTTCGAAACCGCTGTTGTACTATTGTGATTTGTGCGGCACCTATTCCAAATTCTGGAGGGAATTCCACGTGCAGAAGGAATGTTTGAAGAAGATTAATAGGCTCGCGTATTGCACGCACTGCGGGTTAGGGCTTCGCATTGGAATGCCGATGCAAAAACACAGAGAAGACCACCTGAAGTATAAGTGGAAACTGAAAGACTTTGTCTTCCTGAGCTTCCGCGACGGTAAACCGGTTTCGCCTCCGCTCCCTAAGTATCCGACTTGTAAGAAATGCAATGCGCATTACATGTGTCCGTCAATCGCCCACAAATGTCAAGAGCGCAAGAGAAAGTGCACTGTGTGCAACACTACATTTGACGTGGCCGCATACAAGTTCCACATGCTTCATCACAAATTTATGACGCCGTCGAACGATATCGACGAAGTGTCCGAACTGATACAGAAGTACGAATCGCTCAACACGACTTGGAATATTATCTATCAATGCTCCTCTTGCCATATAGCGACGGACTCGTACGACCGAGCGATTGAGCATAGCCAACAACACATCGCATTGCCTAAGACTCAATCAGGGAAAGAATGCGACATTTGCTCGATTCAATTCGACGAGTTCTCCTTCAGGAAACACAAGGAGATTCACGCTAACGACAACATAAACAAGTCGTCGTTCAACATTTTCACTTACGAGTACGCGGACTTGATGACAAATAACTGGTTTAAATTGTTCAAAAATCTGTCTAAGTCGGATATTAAGCAAATCACGTCTACTAGTATCTACGTCACTCGCGTAATCAAAATGAATGTGATCCTAAACGGACCGCCAGAGTATACGATCTACAAATGCGAGGCTTGCAAGAACTACGTCGATTCTCAAGCTGTTTTAGGCCATGCTAACAATTGCAGTACGCAGGGCAAGCCCCACCCTTGCAAGGTGTGCCACATACCGTTCAGCTCTGAAGAAGGCCTAAAAAATCACACGCAAATCCATTCCAATACTAACATCACCGCTAACTCTTATAGGATCGTCTCCTTCAATTCGAAATTGGATGAAACCTTCAACGACAACCTCAGACATTTTGGTTTTAACGAAGACGAAGATATCGTCGATAGCTCAGCTTCGGCTCAGGACGACAATACAGAAGTGACGTATTACCAATGCTTGAAGTGTAGGTTTTCCTCCTCGGACAAGAAATGCTTCGAAAACCACAGTTGCGACTGCGAGCTATGGTCGTGCCACTTGTGCCCGTGCCACGTCATGCCAGAAGCCAAGCAAGCCCACATCGACTGGCACAAAGCAAACAAAGAATCTTCTATTAGCATCAAATTGGTGTCGTGCAAACCGGGCGCTCGGTTGGACAGAGTAAAACGGTTCCACGTGTGGTACCAGTGTTTCTCCTGCCACGTGTTGCTAAGCAACCCTCAGATGACTCACGATTGCGAAGCTCGCCACCTCATGCGCCAATGCTCAAAGTGCAAACACAAATTCCATACTCAATCGTACAAGCTCCACGAGGCTCAGCACTTGCGGAACCCGCTCATGAAGACCAAGGATCTCATGATATTGCCGGTAGATCATTATAAGAAAGTAACACTGGTCGAAGATAAACCTTTGACGCTGTTGAAAGGCAAAAGTGATCTTGGTTACTCGAAGAAAACTCCGAAGAATACTCCCGAGAAGCGTTCTGAGGAGCTTCCGTCGAGCAATGAGATCGCGTCTGATTGCGGCAGTGTCGCGACCCCGGAAGCCAAGAGCAAGACAATTACCATAGACAGTACGGTTTATGATAATACTCTGTACAAATGCTGGTGTGGTCTACATTTCCTTGCGCACGGTACGCTTCTGGACCACAGCCTCTTAAAAGACCACCGGCGATCTTCTAGAGTCACCTGTCCGCAATGCGATTACGTTTTCACATCGAACTCCCACGGCAAACACGTAAAAATCCACCATACAATGTTGGGGCTATCGAGGGACGATATTGTTGTGTCTTTTGAAAATATAGTCGCTGTGCCCAAAAGTTTAGACATGTTCAAACGGAGCTCGGGAGACAGAATTTACGAATGCAACAAGTGTAAAATTAATTTCTGTAAGTTCGGACCGGCTAAGAGGCATTATATCGCGTGCTTGCTACCTGACCAGACGGCCGAGCCGTCTCCTAGCTGCGAACATTGCGGCTTATTCTTCCCAGAAAAATATTTGACCCAACACACAAGAGACCATCATACTCGTCGCCAACGCGATTTAAGCGTATTCGTCGTGAAAACATTTTCTGAAGACGACTTGCCACTTCTAGAAGGCAAGGTTGAGGTGGACGTAACTGACATAAAAGTTGAAATGAAACAAGAAAAAGATACGCCTAGTAGAAGAAAGTTTGTGACTGAGTTGTATAAATGCAGCGTTTGTGGCTTGCACTATGTAGAAAGGTCGTCTTTGGATGAACATTGTCGGGGTAATCACGATGAGGGTAAGGTGGAATGTGCGGCTTGCAATCTGGAGTTCACTCCGGATGAGTTGGTGGCTCACGCTTCGCAACACCACGACGTATTGAAATTGAAACGCAAAGATTTCAAGATAATAAACCATCCAGATATGGATACGACTATTGACGCCTCACTAGTTAGTCTCGACAGCTCTAAACTAGAGTCTAGTGTGTGCGAATCTGATGCAACCACCAAACCACCCAACAACGTCGTGTTCAAATGTCGGAAATGTGAGATAGTTTACATCAACAGTAGAACGGCCGCGGCTCACACCCAAAACCATTCAGGTTTCGCGACTAATTGCGATCTTTGCGGGCTGAAGTTCACTCAACAAAGCCTAGATAGGCACAAAGAGGTTCATCACGCTAGAGGCGTTACGGAGCTAGCCTGTGTAATGTTGGACGATGTATATAACGACAAAGCTGAGATAAACTTGAGCAAAAGGAACGCTATTTATAAATGTGTGACTTGCAATATGCATTTCGTGTGTTGGACTGGTCTAGCGGCCCATATACAGGACGGAAACCATCCACTGCCTACGAATCATTGTCACGTGTGCGGACTTGCCTTCACAAAGCTAACGATGGGCAGACACATAGCATGCCATCATACACAAAGGTGTATGAAGCTCGAGGATTTCGATATTCAAACTTTAGAGATCGTCACTGTTTCCATAGACAAAAGTAAAGATACTATAGCCAATACGAGTAATACTAATGGTCCGGATTTAGAAGACGAAGTAACTGATGTTCAAGGGAATGTGTCACAAATTGATAGATCTGATGTACTAGACGATACTGCAGTCGATAAAGATGTGAATGAAAGCGCTGTGTCACAAAGTAGCGACCACGAAGCAACGTCGAGCGATAAGATCAAAAAGAGAAAAAGTTCTCCTACAACCCTTTACAAATGTGGTCCATGCAATGTGTATTTCTTGAAACAGAACTCTTGCTACAAGCACACTCTAAACCATGTGCCGATGGATGCTATGGACTACATTGAATGCAAGTTGTGTTCGTTACAGTTCAAGGTAATGTCTCTAGGCACTCATGTAAAGAAACATCATAAAGGCAACTTTGAGTTAAGCAATGTTTTAGTGGAAGAATACCAGCCGAAGGTGAAAGGCGATAAAACGCCGAAAATTGACATTTATTACGCAAAAGATAAGGATCAATCTAGGTTGGTGAGTACGACGACTGAGGATGAGAATACAGGGAAAATTGTTCATGATACAATTGAGGGGAACAGTGAAGCTGTTACTAGCGAAACCTCTGAGTTTTTAACAAAAGATAATGATACGAACGACAATAATGATTCTGGGAACGCTAAAATCGTTCAGGATCCATTAGAAGAGCCCAGTGATACTCTAATTGATGAGAAATGTGATGACGCGTCTGATGATGTCTCAGAGAACACCAATACATGCCCATCAAAGGAATTTCTTACCGCTGTAGATAGTTTAAATGATAGTACAACTGTAAATATTATTTCGGGTCTTGAGAAAGAGTTTGATACTGTCTTACCGGACAAAGACGTGGAAAGTAACGCGAACTCTTCGGATAACAATGAAACAAATCCGATTACGTTAGATGTGATAAAACATGCTCTTCCAACCACACTAAATGCAAATAGCGATAGTGAAGTAATTAATGAACTTGCAGAAAATGATTGTAATTTGAACAGTTTAAATAAGACAGGTTTAACAGACACTTCTAGTGCAGATATTTTGTAAGATAATAATGAAGAGAGTTTATGTGTAGACGATATGAAATAATGGTTAAGATCTAGGTATAACGTTACTATAGTACTATAAAATACAGACTGAGCACCGATAGCTATAAAGATATGAGCCAAGTCATAACATGTTTCATTTCTGATTTCTTTAATTGCTAAAAAGGCATCAAATAGTTAGGGAAATCAGAAAAATATTGAAATGACTAATATTACCTAAGATTTCATTATGCTTGAATTTTGAGTTTTCTGATATTTTGTTACCATGTTATCCATAATATAACTTTAAATTGACAAAAATATTACTTTTATTTATATAGACTAGTCACAACCATCTGGAGATGTACTTTCATAATAAATTTGACTCACCTATATCCGGTGTTATAATCAATAGGCCCAATTTGACAGCTTAAACTGACCTAACAGTATTGGATAGACTCCAAAATATAAATAAACTAGCAGCTGGAATAGTTACTTACGCGGTTTAGATTTTTCATTCAAAACTTTCTTCCCGCTTATAACCGTTACCGTGCGAATTTTTCAATATCCTGTTGCAAATAAGCTTTAAGTTTACTAATGTAACATGCCAAATTTCAAGCGTCTAACCTTAAGCGGTTTAGATTTTTCATACGAAATGTTTCCTAATTAGGGTACCTTGTGATATAGCTATCTCATTCATTTGCGTGCTATTTCTATTTAATTTCGTGTTGAATTATCCAGATTAAAGGCAGAATACTGAAACCATAATAGTTCTATTTATGTTAGTTTGTATTTACATACCTAAGCGTCGCTTATTTTTTTTGTATTTGGCTGTAAGACTAGTATTTGAGACCTAAATACGAAAAAAATTTTGTAAGGTATTACATATTTAATTTGTTAAGCAGGTATTTCCCGTGAATATGTATTTAAAATTAATTAACGATGTATTTTATGGATTCAGTTTACCAACTTATTATTTGTACTGATGATTTTAATGTTTTACCTTTTTTATTTCTTGCGTCTAAGTAGCATACAAAGATGATATTGTACATGTATATAAATTCTTTTTGGCCAATAATTGTTTGTTTTTTTTAGCTTATTTAGGCACAGTAATTTTTTTATATAATAAGACTCAGTATGACCCCTCTACCTGATGGTAAACGGTAGTGAGATCCACATATGAGGTCGACAGGCACAATAGATCGTATTGAGCCTGTCGCACTCACCCTGAAGGCCTGCTTAAATGCCGTTTCACGCCGCCTGAAGAGCCCGGGATCATAGGAGGGAGGGAAAACATGAGCTAGAAGGATGTTCCAGCCATGTTAAAAAATTTCTATACATGCTTTAATAATAATTCTTTTACCTAATTAAGTAAGCTTGATGAACAATTTAAGATTTTTTTTTGTGTCTATTCTTCATGTATTTAAGATTTTTCCAAATTTGTATATGGATTGCGATTTGTTGTTTTTATTTTATTTAATGTAGTACGTATGTAGTATTAATGGCAGTGTATTATGCGCGAACACTACACATTTGAAATAAAACTAATTTTACGGATTAAACTCGCGTGTATTGTACGGGCAAGACCCGTGACCACGAGCGCTGTAAAAGAGCTCGAAACGTCGGGTGTCAAATATGTTTAGTGTTATTCTAACATATTCTAAATACACGCCAGTTTAATCCGAAAACTTAATTTTATTTCAGTACCAACGTAGTTAAGAGTATTTCTTAAATGTCGAAGTGTCCTTCATAAGTCGTAAAAAAGGTTAATCTGTATTTTTATATGGTATATAGGTTTTGGTGTAACCTATATAAAGAACTCTACTCTATTAAGATCATACATTGAAAAAAACTTTTATTACCTTTAAAATGTTTAAAACCAATGATATAATAATCAACAAGAGGCATATAATATGTTATAACCGTGCGATAAGTGAGACAAAAATTTGTCCTTATTAGGGTACCTTGTGATGTAGCTATCTCTTTTCTTTTGCGTGCTATTTCGCAACTATTGTTTCATGTGCCAGTAAAATGACAAAAAATTGCATAAAGGAAAGGGCACATATTTAAAACACAAATTATTATAGAGATAACATATCTATAGTTTATTATATCATTGGTTGAATACCATAAAAGTTATTTTATTATTGCTAATGATATTTCACTTTTTGACATACTACAGAAATGTGAGAAAAATTAACCTTTGCTATTTACTAAATATTAGTCTATGGGTCTACACGCGATATTAGGAGTAGCAATCGTGTTCGCTCGCGACCATGATTGGTGTAACCCAGACGAAACGTCGGGCAGTAAGTAGCTATGTAATTGCTACTCCTAATATCGCGTGTAGACCCATAAAGAGTGAGGGAAAAGAGAGTGCACTTGTGTTTGCGCGCACACTTGTGCACTAAATATGTCCTGCGCAGTTGGCCGATCCTTATTGATATAGGTCGGACGCCTTATTTATTCTTACTGTCCTAGTAATGTGCATTTGTTACAAAATCTTGAGGAGTTGAATAAAATGTTGATTAAAATTGTAAGTTTTTTATTTAAATAATTAACATTGATTTTCCCACTTCCCCTAACACAATTACAGCTTGGCCTTAGTTCCCAATAGGGTGCCAATTCCTAAATCGAGCACTTTAGTTGCGGCATCAGGTAGAATGTTGAGATTAATGAGTGGTTTTTTACCGTGGTTACCATTGTCGTGGTTGCCATTGTTGTTGTTGTTTCCGTTGTTGTTGTTGTTCCCATTGTTGTTGTTGTTGCCATTGTTATTATTATTATTGCCATTATTATTGTTACCATTATTGTTGTTACCATTATTGTTGTTGCCATTATTATTGTTTCCATTATTGTCGTTGCAATCGTTTGGATTATTGTTGCCATTATTATTGTTGCCATTGTTGTTGTTGCTTCCGTTATTGTTGTTGTTTCCATTATTATTGTTGTTGCCATTATTTCCGTTATTGTTTCCATTGTTGTTACCATTATTGTTGGTATTGCCATTATTATTGTTGCCTTTTTTATTGTTGCCTTTGTTATTATTGCCATTGTTATTATTGCCATTATTATTGTTCCCATTATTGTTGTTGTTTCCATTATTGTTATTGTTTCCGTTATTGTTGTTGTGGCCGTTGTTTGGGTTGTTGTTTCCATTATTGTTGCCATTATTATTATTGCCATTGTTGTTGTTGTTCCCATTGTTGTTGCCATTATTATTATTGCCGTTGTTGTTGTTGTTGCCATTGTTGTTGTTGCCGTTGCCATTGTTGTTGCCATTATTATTATTGCCATTGTTGTTGTTGTTGCCGTTATTGTTGTTGTTTCCATTATTGTTGTCGTTGCCATTATTTGGATTGTTGTTGCCATTATTGTTATTGCCATTATTATTGTTATTGTTGTTGTTGTTGCCATTATTATTGTTATTGTTGTTGCCATTATTTTTGTCGCAATCCTTTGGATTATTGTTGCCAATATTCGGAAGATTGTTGCCATCTGGTGAATGTAAATAAAAAAGTAAATACTTATTATCACACAAGATTACATGCCCACAATTTTTTGATTACGAGCTGACTTTTTAAGAACTTGTGTTACGGATATCAGAAACAACAGTGGTATACACAAAGAACTTTGATAGTTAATAAACACACTCAGACACGGGACAAACACGGGTTCATCATTACCCAAATATTTGTGCCGAGTGGGAATCAAACCAATCCAGTCAAGTCCAGTTTGATCTGGAGCTCTCTCGTTTATACTGAAACGGCTTGAGTTTGTACTTCATACAATATTTATTTACAAGGTATACCAACGATTGAGTCCAGCCCATATCTGTCCCCACTGCTGGAAAACACGCCTACGAAGAAATTCTAAGGTTCAGTAATAGCTAACCCGCACTTGGCCAGCGTGGTTGACTCGCGGCCTGTAGCGGTACCATGAGTTGGCTATCGAAAATTTACGTACGTTAAAAACCTATCGAGTTGCTTTTTTCATACTACCGATTTTAGTTCTTAGCATAACCGCGAGGGGCGCAGTACAAGTTTTTCATAGACATATTTACATAGGCGATATCGAGTCTGTCACTTTTAAACTCATGGTAGCGCTACCGATCGTCCTATAGTATTTTTCAGCTAAGATTTTTTTTTTATAAAGAGGCTAACAAGATGACCTCACTCCACCTGATGGTAAGCGGTAGTGAGATCCAAATATGAGGTCGACAGGCACAATAGACCATATTGAGCCTGTCGCACTCACCCTGAAAGCCGTAAAAAGGAGACCAATGCTGCGGCAACAACGACACACTTTTTTCATTTTATTGCGGCTTCATTAGGAAAAATATTAAATTAATAATTTATTTTAAAATTAAATAAGTGTGCAATAAAATTATTTTCGTTCGTCAATCGTAAGATGCGTGATTCAGAACACAATGAAGTGTCACAGGGAACATCTTAGCTCAGCAGTGGGGACGTATATTGGCTGATCATGATGTATCTTAGGGCCATATTTTGTTGTCTTACCTAACCAGTTACCATCTTCTGTTGGAGCGCAGATGGCTACGCAGACCTGTGGAAAATTCACAATCAATTAGATATATAAGAATGGAAAACATTCCCGTTGTCCGTTCTGAAAAGTAGGTATTTTATGCGAAAGTAGGTCTGGTTGTGTGGTTTCAGTGGCAAAAACTAAGTTATTTCCCGTTCGTCCCACCAGGCTTAGTTTGTTTGGTTCCAAGATATATATTTCTGATAAGAATTAGGTATATAGATATTAAGTTCACTTAGAATGAGAATTACTTAAGAAATACTTAGTTAGAAGATACATAATATAAACGGCGCAGCGTAATGGCCAAAATGATAAGCATATCATATTACCTCAGATATACTTACAAAAAGTCACTTTCCCGACTCCCGTGTTCAAATTATTACTCTAGTTGCTCAGACAGTTGAAGTTAAAAAGTAGAAATGGTCCGCGTATAACTTAGTTTCACCAATATGTTGTGCAAAAATCAATTGATACCGTATTTGTAGAACGAACGGGTATACACGAATCGATATTTTACTGTTTGAAGCGGAACCTATACAGAGCTAGGCTCCTAGCGATTTCCAGTTCATCACTCCCTACTGCCGGGTTTAAGCCCGTTTGGCCCCAAAAGAAAAAGTTTCGTTCGTCCCAAGAGGTGGCGATTGGGATTTTTTTATTCCCCACTCGTTCCCGTTGGACCCATTTGGCTGTTTTAAAGTTACTTGGACGTCCTCATTGGGAACATGTCGAAAAAAAAGTGGTGATGATTGGGAACGAAACCATTTCCTTACAGCTCATGTGCTTCCACCCTCATAACTGAATCGTTGGTAGCAAGCGCTGCGTAAGGACCGAGAGGTTCCCAGTTCGAGTTCGGGGTCGGGCAAAATGTGTGTGAGTTTTGAAATCACTCAGCCCGGAGTTAGGAAGTTGGGGGTTGAACGCCCGTGCCTCGGAAAGCACGTTAAGCCGTTGCTCCTGCGCCAAGTCTCTAAGAGTAGAAGTAATATCTCAGTTAAGTGTGTGAGGGTACTTACCAACGATAATAAGATGATAATCTTCATGATTAATGTTATTGAAGCACTAGGTATACAAAGAAATACTAAGATACGACTACATGCTAGAATTATGGAATCTAGCCCTTTTATACTAGATACTTCATAACATCAATGAACAAACAAAAAATTAGATATAACATACCTAAGTATTTACACAGATTGATGGACCAGTGGTATCAAAACTTTTGGTAGTAAGTATGAAACTTTTTTTTCTTTAAATATATGAGCTTCCTACAAAGCCGACGTTGTATATGTGTCAGAAAAAAATATACTTAAAGGCCTAATACAAATGTTTTTTTCCCGCTAACTACCGTTCCCGTGGGAATTTTACAATATCCTGTTACAAACAAGCTTTGAGTTTACTAAGGTACCGTCAAATTTTAAGCGTCTAACTTAAGCGGTTTAGATTTTTCATACAAACGGATTTTCACCCGCTCTCGTGTGAATTTCGGGAATTCCTTTCTTAGTGCGCCTTTTGGTACCTAAGTAAGCTACGTCCCTTCCAAATTTCAGGAGCCTACGTTTAGCCATTTAGGCTGTGCCTTGATATGTCAGTCACACACCTAACTCGAGGTAGTCGGTGGAACAGTGCTATTAAGGCACAGAATTCCCTTCTAGCCCATGTGTAGGAAACACCCTACTATAACACAGAGGTTTTCAGGCGGGGCGTGAAACGGCAGTTATGCAGACCTTTAGGGTAAATGCGACAGGCTCCTTTGTATCTCTCGACCTCATATGTGAACCTCACAGCCGCTTATCATCACGTGGAATGAGGTCATCATGAACACCCATATATTAATAAATATGTGCATCTGCACTGAGTGTTATTTTTTTCAACTTTTAGTAAAAGAAGAGAGATTTATAGGATATTTAGTAAAAATTAGTAAAATTTGGGGGTAGCATGGGGTCACAAATTTCTAAAACTTGATTTAAATTAGTTATGACCAAAAAACTGGAACACTCAATCCAGACGTTTCAGTAAATGTGCATATTCTCAATCTCAGAAAGTACTAACTCTGAGATAATATTTTTTATGTTAGAATTTAGTAAAGAATTTCTTAAATGTTTTAAGAAATTACCAATTCGCTAGGGTGTCAGATTGCAGATTAGTGGCGGTCTAAAAGGATCACTCAGTTCAGCACTTGTCTGAACTGAGTGATCTTCAAAATGTGCGTATAATTGGAGAATTACTTAAATGTAACAATTTTATCTTGTAGTTTGACTCTTTCGCGAATTCGTAAAATAGAAATAACGGCTCAAAAAGCTTTACCTTGAAAAATAAACAAAAGGAGATTTTTTTGAAACGTTTGAACTGAGTGTTCCTTATATGCGGCTCTACAGACTGATATAACCCTCTTCCATTGAAGCAGTTTAGATGAATGGTTTTTACTATTTTTTTACTAAAACATGAAATATCTTCCGTCGCTATAAACTATATACCTTAAGAGAAAATCAATTTTTTGTTTTTGTAAAGGAGGTTATGTTGTAGGGTGACCACAATTTATAATGTTTAATAAAAGACCGTTAGTTAAATTAGAAAATGCGTTTTATTCAAGTAGTTACATTAGATTAAATTAAAAGTAAAAATAAAATGTAAATATGTTTGTATTTCGCTTATTATAGTGTTATAACATAGCGACCCGTACATCTTTCTACATAAATATTTCTTCATCTCCGTAAGAGAATTACACCATTATAAGTGAATTACAAACATATTTACATTTTATTTTCCCTTAACCCTTCTCACTATGAATGACTGGCTCGGTGGAACAGTGGCTAGTGACCCAGGTTTACTACCTACGGTTCCAAGAGTCGTGGGTTCGATTCCCACTCGGGACAAATATTTGTGTGACGAACATCGGTGTTTGTTCCGTGTCTGGGTGTATTATTAAATATATTTAAGTATATTTGTGTATCCACTGTTGATTCTGATACCCGTAACACAAGTGCTTAAGCTACTTACCACGGGATCAGATCAATGTATGTGATGTTGTGAAATATTTATTTATTTATTTATTATTATTTATTACTATGGGCGTCAGAGACTGATATACATACACAAATATTTTTAAATACATAATCACACCCAGACACGGAACAAACACCAATGTTGGTCACACAAATATTTGTCCCGAGTGGGAATCGAAGACCCTTGGAAGTGTAGGTAGTAAGCCTGGGTCACTAACCACTGTTCCACCGAGCCTAATTTAATTTTGATTTAGGTTGGTACCTACAGGGCCGCGCCGACCTCGGCAGCGCCTGTGTGCGGAACCTATGAAGCGCCTTTTTTAAGAATCATCATGTTAAACGAATAAAAAAATAATTGTTAATTTAGACTGAAATCAATAACATATTTTTTTTTTGACGGCCAGGGATATTTAAGATTTTAAACTTTCGCGTTCCATTACACTGAAATAAGTCTTTATGGGTCTTCACGCGATATTAGGAGTAGCAAAATTACATAGCTACTTACTGCCCGACGTTTCGACTGGGTTACACCAATCGTGGTCGCGAGGTTCGCTCGCGAATACGATTCTTCTTACGAAAATAATTTAGGTGGCAGTGGCGGCGGGGCGCCCCTATTGTCTTGGCGCCTTGCGTGCGCCGCACACTTCGCACATAGGGGCGGCTCGGCCCTGGGTATCTAAGTAAAGCTCTTTGAGATGCAGTGGAAAGTCTTTACTCTAAACATTTCTTGCACTTCATATTTGTTTGAACATATGTTTTTCGCATCATCATCTTATGTATTGATGAATAACTAATTATTAAAACTCAAGCTCTATCAAAGATAGCGTATTAACTACGACACAATAGAAACTCTGAATCAGATAAGACAATAAACTGAAATATGAATACACTCTCTCAATGAAATTGTGGAAAAAACATCTTTCATTTGCTACATTGACCTACTGATACAATAACCGTATTTAATTATTAAAGAAACAAAACATCGGCAGACGTATATAACAATAGGTGTTACTCTCATTATTAAATTTAAATGTCAAGGTACGTTAACATCATCCACTTATAGATGCCTGATCTCATGCTGATGAGACAAGGTAATTAACTACTGAGTAAATAAGTACTTATTTAAAGCGAACATATTTATTAATAATACACCGTGAAATTTTAGTCGTCGTTTTCCCGCAGTAAAATGATTCTATCTTAGTAGTACAATAGATTTGTGCAGTTCTTTTTTGTTAAAATCAATAAATGCCGGTTTTACGAAAGGTTTAACCGTAACTCGAAAGCACGTTCGAACCGCTTTATGACTTAGGGTGTAGAGCTTCTTTAGCTTTAAGCATCGATTTCATGCGACAAGCAGTACCTGAATACGTCACATCTTCAAAAACAACGATAGCTTCTCTCGTTTTAGAGTTGGAAAATTATTATTCTGAAAAATCGAAACAAAATTTAATTTTTCGAGGAATAATTTGCATGATTCGATAGTATTACTAAATCAAATCGTTCTGCCACGGGAAAACAACCACTAAAATTTCACGGTGTATATAACAATAATAATCATTTATTTCGGATTTATCTTACATCCATATTTGTTAGTAGGTACAATTGTTTACAAACTACTGTTAGTAATGACAGTTTTAAAATAAACAAAATATTAGCTTAGTATTGAGCGATAACCTGCTTTTTAACCGACGAGAAGATCCTACTAATATTATAAACGTGAAAGTTTGTATGGATGTTTGTTACTCTTTCAAGCAAATACTATTGAACCGATAACGATGAAATTTGGTATTCAAATAGCTGAAGGCCCAGAATAACACATAGGCTTATTTTTATCCCGGAGTTCCTGCGGGGTAGGGTTTCCACGCAGACGAAGTCGCAGGTGGAAAGCTAGTTCTCTATAAAAGCTATCGTTTTTGCGCTCACCAGGTGGCGCCACTGTTGAATGAGGTCGTAAAAACGGCTGTAAAAACTTTTTCAGGGAGCCAAAACCATTTTAATTTATATAATATTTGATACATTAAAGGCTTAGCAACTGTGTTTCTCATTACCATTCTGCACAAAAAAAGGGCGGACTTAAGTAAGTATTTTCCTCAGGTTACCTAAGGTAACTTACCTTTTAAAACACTCGCATACATATTGTCATATCGACTAATATTGATAAATGTTCAAATACTAAAAATAAGGCGTCCGACCGATATCAGCCATGGCGACCGATCTCAATTGAGATCAGCCAAGTGCGCAGGTAATAATTCGGTGAGACGGCAATCCGACATGACCGATGAGAGATCGGGCGCAGGACCACCGGCTTAACGTGCTTTCCGAGGCACGAGCGTTCAACCGCCAACTTCCTAACTCCAGGCTGAGTAATTTCATTACAGATAAACTCACACAAATTTTACCCGACTCTGGATTCGAGCCGGGGACCTCTCGGTCCTAACGCAGCGCTTGCTACCAATAGACCAACGAGGCAGTTCAAACTACCTAATCTTAATAGGAATAGAGCGTGTTGAAATCCCAAAAACTGTCTAGCTAACAGTGGCATTTGACTATTACAGGACCACACTCGACACTCACGCCTCAAGCGGCCAAATCACACACGATAGCCCCCATTCGTCTCTATGTATTTTCCACTATCTTCGACAATGTGATGCTATGTGCATAAAAATTTTTAATAATATACCAAAAGATCTAAAATGTTTGCCGAACAATTTGTTTAAAATTAAATTTCACAAGTGGCTCAGTGAAAAATGCTTTTATTCATTAGAAGAATACTTTAAATGTAATAATAATAGACTGGATCTCTGAAAATTGTTTTTGTTAGTATGTTAGTTTCTAAGTTAGTTTATGTTTTGTTAACAACTGAATTTATGAGGATCTTATTCTCATTTATTGTTAATATATTTTGCATGCCTATGTTGGTGAAATATGCTGATCTGTATACTATAAATTTGTAACAACTTGTATGTAACCATATTTCTTGCAAACAAAATTACTTCATTTCATTTCATTTTATTTCATTTCATTTCATTTTACATTGTGTATGTCCATTTTCGTCAATTATAGATGGACTAGTTTTCGCCCACGACTTCGTCCGTGTAGAGACGTTTAACGGGTAAAACATTACTTCCTTATAGCGCTATTAGTTAAAAAGTAGCCTAATATCCTTTCCTAGGCTCTGGACTATATCTGTACCAAATTTCGTTTAAATGGGTTCAGTAGGTACTCTATGCGTGAAAGCGTAACAGACAGATAGACAGTTACTTTCACATTTATAATATTATATTAGTAAGGATTTCAAAAATATGTTATTGAACACAGTATACTTACTTCAGAGGTGGGCCGATCAGGTCAGGTCCTCAGGATCCTATGATGGGGTCATCGGAATCCTAGAGAAACCGAGAGCAACCACGGAAAATTGTATGGTTTATACACCATAAATTTGTTGCTTAATAATAATAATAATAATAAAGGCGTAGGGATGTGACGACCCCACCGCCCCCTGGTGAGAGTCGCTGATTTTCGCACCATGAAAGTCAGCGACTCTACCAGTGCAACCAGTCTCCCCAGGGCAGCTTGTGGCGGGCTGAATGGGATTGACACCCCTTGGGACCCGTGCCTCTGAGAGTCGACCAGGCCCCTCTCTCCGCTTGCCTTAGTTGGCCGGTAGGAGTGGACCCCACGGGGGCCGCAGGACTCTCACCTCTGCCTTGCCTTAGCCGGCCGGACAGAGTGGGGCGTCAGAGCTACATGCTCGCAGGGTGGAAGTGAAAGATGCATAAGTCGCGAGTTGGCACAGTGGCGTTTCGCCACTGGGTATAAAGCGGTGTACACCTCTCGGCACCCTGAGCCGCTCACAATAATGTTGCCCCCAGTCGCTCCGGCCTCGTGCCTCGTGTGTGCGACCAATGGGGGGCCCATGACAGTGAGTGGCGAGTCACCACCTGCCCATTTTATTCGTGTTTTTAACATAGATCGGGGCAGGTGTCATAGTCCTTCCCATAGTCCCGGTTACCCAGTCCATCAGCACCTCAACCCAATAGCCCAGATTATTTGTTTTTCCACTCCATTCCATAGTCCTGCACTGACCGGGGGTTGTCCTTGGCTGCATTTTATAGTGTATACAGGGATAATCGTCGGCTGGTGCCACATTACATATTAAGATCATACAAGTCATTAAAGGGCCTCTACGTGTTGGCTTTGGCCCCACGCACGCCTCCCAAAAATCCGGGACTCTGTAGTCCCGAGCATTGGAAATGACTGATAATAATAATAATAATAATAAATCTTTATTTTGGCAATAGTAATACATGGTTTTCTTATATCTAGCGACTCTGCACTAAGCATAATTGCTTGAATCGCAGCAGCCAATACATCTGTATACTAAAACACATTTAAATTGAAACACCAGTCTTAGGCAACAAACAAAATAAAATAAAATAAAACAAAATAAAAAATTACATGACTAATAGTTAACATAAGGATATTTAAACTTTTTAAGAACAATAATATTTTATTTATTTACTTAAATCTAATTTATCATTATGGTTGTGTGTGTGTGTGTATGTGTGTGTGTGTGTGTGTGTATGTATGTTTGTATGTGTGTGTGTATTTATGTGTGTGTGTGTGTGCTTGTGTGTGTGTGCGTGTGAGTGAGTGCCTGGTTGATCATTAGTTGGTATATTTAACTTAGTAATTCCTCTGTCTCCATATAGTCCAAGTCCCTCAGCCACAGTTCAATGGGTACCTTGGCTATCCGTGGTGGCGCTGATTTAATGTCAGCATTGCGACAAGCTCGGTTATACAACCGAGGGAACAGATAATTTATGTCCGTATGGATTGAGGAGCCACTTTCGATTTAAGAAGGAAGCTCGCCCCAAGTCGCCCCCTTATTTAGTAGGGAAGAAAATAATTTTGTAGACCGAATCCTGAAATTTGTAGTATAATATATCTAAAGTTATGTAACTGTGAATGTGGCTCCTCAATCCATACATCAGAATTGAGGAGCCACCTGAAACACGGAAAGTATTTCATGTATATGTTTGAAAATTTTGTATCATTTAGTAGCAACTGTGTTTAGTGTCTACTAAAAATTTTAGCCCAGTACTGTTTGTATTCATGAATATACAATACTTTTAATGTGGCTCCTCAATCTATACACAAGAGAATGAATTGCCATGTAAGTTATTGGTCAATTTATATTCCACTCTAAAGACATTTAGTAGTAAGTGTGTTCGAATTTGTAGTATATGGACCAAGTAGTAGAACTGAGCAAATTTAATAAATAAATGCATTTCATTTGGCTCCTCAATCCTGACGTCTGCATAATAAATAATTGACTGTACCTACCTGAGATCAAAACGGAATAAAATACCAGATACACCAACATTTAGTATAAATTTCTACTAAATATATATGCACAAATCAACATTGTATATGTTCGGTATCTGGAAAACAAATCACTTCTGAATATTCCTTACGAATTCGCTATGTAGGGTGACCATGTTATATGAATTAAACTAGGATGATTCATTTTTGAAATTTTATTTTTCGACATTATTCGGTACAAAGATTATTCCTCAATAATCCAATTAATTTATTTATCCCATTCGAGGGTAAATAAAAATTATTGGCGTAAGTATCTACCCTCATATTTATTTAGTAATCTGACATTCATTAACGACGGAGCTCACTTGTTTGCGCACATATTTAAGTTTAATTTCTGTTCCTAAACTATATTAATATTCTTCACGTCACGTCAAATCTATGCAATAACAATACATTTTGAAAAAGAAAATATCACAGTACGTCAATAGGCTATTTGACAGGTATTTAAAATCCATTTTATATTAAGTAGTAGAGTCTAATGAACCCAGTAAAATTTGTATTTTTTAATTTTTGTATATATTAGCTGAAAAATATCGACTTTAATATTTACCTTGTGTGCCAAAACGCTACTTTGACAATATGGCGGTCGGTGACATCACTTGCCTGTAAATGTAGTGATCTTTGGTATTATCTGTGATAGCTGCTGGCCCATATGTTCAACTATAGTCTTTTCACCTAAGATGATCCCTGTGACACTTCATTGTGTTCTGAATCACGCATTTTACGTTTTACAAACGAAAATAATTTTATTGCACACTTTTTTCATTTTATTGCGGCGTCATTAGAAAAAATATTAAAATAAATATTTTTATACTTTTAAATGACAAACAGTATCGTTTTATTTTAATTTAATGTAATAGAACATTTAATAAAAATACCTATGTAGTTCGTATACGTAGAATGGAACGTAGTAACTCTGACTAAGTTCCATTATACGTAATACGAATTGCATAGGTATTTTTTTTAAATTTTCTATTACATTAAATTAAACTAAACGATACTGTTTCGGTTGTTTGATAAAAATTTAAAATTATTAATTTAATATTTTTCCTAATGAAGCCGCAATAATTGCATGCGGTGTATGCCTTCAAGTGATTAAGCAATCAGCTTGAGTATCCTTGCTTGTATTTATTTTAAGTATTGTTGTATTTATAGTCGTTGGTGTACCAAATAAATAAATAAATAAATAAGTGTGCAATAAAATTATTTTCGTTTGTCAAACGTAAAATGAGTAATTCAGAACACAATGAAGTGTCACAGGGATCATCTTAGCTGAAAAAGGGTATAACAGTAATTGACAATTTATTTTTCACATTGTCAAAGAAGAGCCTATCCTATCGAAAGTAAAACTATTTCTTTAGACAATATTTTGATAAAAACTCATTTTCAACAATTTTTTACTTTTTTAATATTTTGTGACATCGCATCGCGCGAATGTTTCATCAAGAATGAGGGTTTTCGCGTATCAGAAATTCACTAGATGGCAATACGTAGGCGTGAGGTCCAACTGCAGCTTGATTGGTTATTATTGATGTGACATTGACAGACATGTCAATTTTCACCAATCACGTAGTAGTTAGACCTCATAACTACATCTTGCCATCTAGTGGATTTCTCATACGCGAAAACCCTCATTGTCCGCCATGTCCGATTGACAGTTCGAACTTTTGATTTGGACCAAATAAATAGCTAGCGTTAAATACAAAAAAGAAACCAAGGGTGACGAAATTTGGCGACTGTACCTTACTATTTGCCGCTGTGCATAATAAGTGACTGATAACTTCACTTTGATTTCCTGTTGGGAATGTAAGTACCTATATTATATCAATTATTATTAGATAACTTTATAAAGAACTAGCTGTGCCTGCGACTTCGTTCGCGTGGACTATAGGATCTTACATACAGAAGTTGTTTCCTAATAACTCCCGTTCCCCTGAGAATTTTATAATATCGCCATGGGGTCTCATCCCATACATTGAAAATGATATTCCCAAAAACTACAACAGATGGCGACACGAGTATTCATTCGTTGAAGATGATTATGCAAATCCCAGAATACGATAAATCCAACCATTAAAATATCTAAGCTAGTATTTAATAATATAAATACGTACCAAATGAATTAAAACACTACTAGAAGTATATTCCCATAAATTTAAAATTGTAGTTTTCGTGAGTTCTAAACTGGTAGAACGCCATCTAGTTTAAAAACACTGACAACAGTCAGTGTACGCTAGATGGCGTTGTTCGCGTATATTTTATATTGCATTTCAATTCTGAATTCTTTAATTTCTTTTGTTAAAACAAGAAAATATACGACATGTATATAAGAGTTACTTGACACAACTACAAGAATGATAATTCTATTCCTTAGATTAATATTTTCTCTGAATTACAGGAATGAATATTCCCTAACGCAACAAAAACTATTGAACTATCTAGGAATATAATCTAATTATACTTATAAGTTTAAAATTTGAAAATATCGCATTCTTGACCCGCCTGATCAGGGTCCCCGTTTAAATAGATAAATAAAAAGAAATTAGATGTTTTAATTTACATTAGTGCTTTGAATAGCACTAAAACTACAAATAAAAATATTCGGGCATAAAAATATTTTTCTCTTAACTGCTAACGAGTTTTTGCTCAAAAAATATATCAATTAAAAAAAAATTAATATCACACACATCACTTTCATTGTTCTGATTCGGCGGTTAGTAGTCGTATCTCAAAACACAAATAAACTTAAAATATAATAATAATATATTATATTTGTAAATATAATATATTATTATTATAATATAATACATTTGGGTGTGCCCAAACACGGCGCAAACACCGATGGATGTTCGATCACACAAATATTTGTCCCGAGTGGGAATCGAACCCACGATTCCCGCGAGTCTTGACACATGAGACAGGGGCACTATCCAATACGCCATCGAGCCAATCAGCCACCCAGAGAAGAAGAGATACATAAATATAATTTTTAATTACATGATATTGATGTTATGGACCAAATGATAAATTGGGCATTATTCATACTGCCCGGTCCATATGAAAAATGCCCAATATGAGAGTGCAATTCAATAATAATGATTCAAATAATCACTTTGACCGGGCATTATACATAATGTTTATCACCTTTTGGGCAAAGTAATAGAAACATTTATGTAGAAAAAGCTTTTATCATTATTATCATTTGATATACAATAGTTTAATATAAAAAGTAGTTACGCCTCTAAAAAATATTGTGGCGTGAAAAAATGTCACAACAAAAGGAGGTAATGGACATAATTTGGCGGCGTCACTCGTAAGACACGCTATCATTCAAAATTGCAATATAAATAAAGGCGTTTACACCCAAAATCGCTAAAAACATGAGTGTCATTATAATTGTTAGTATTGATGCGCGGGGGGATTAAGATTACGGAGACATTGGCTATTTATTGTTTTTCCTCGTTTCGGCATTTTAAATTAAAGTCCAAAATCAACGTCCACTAACGCGTCAAAGTCAACGTAAAGGTCACAAAAAATAATAAATACACGGAGGAACGTAATCTATGCGCACATGTACGAAAATGGCTGAATACATAGATAAATGTATGCTCAACACACAACAGCGGGGGTTACGAAAATTAATTGAATTCCGTAAGAATATAAGTGAAGTTTCCCATATACAAAAATTTTTCATATCATCCTATTCTAAAAATTACGCGGTGAGTTATAGGGTTTACGTCACTATGAAAACTTGTCAAACGGCGTAACTTTATAAAAAGCGTAATACATAGTGGGCATTTTACGTTTTCTTTTTATTAAATTATTTTAAAGCACAAAAGACAATTATTTACCTCAAATTACGCACAATTATCATATTTCCCAATAATCACATAGCCATTTAATAATGCCCGCGCATAGTGATAAATAATGAAGTTTAAATAATAATTAATCACTTGGCCCGATAGGGCTAGACATTATACATAATGCTCGGGCATTATTAATAATGCTCGCATTAATCACTTGGTCCATAACATATACACTATTTAACTCAATAACTCGAATTTCTTCTACCGTACCTAGTACCTATAAATCGATACATTATCGTGAACTTTTAAGTATTTTCTCGTTTTAAGTACATTCTACATATTGTTGCATTGTCATAAATCACTACCTATTACATTTTGAAGTAATAGGCAGCGATTTATGACAATTTGGTTCAATAAAATTACAACTTTATTTTAATGAATACATTTTAACAAAGCCTAAAGTTTTGTCGGCCTCTCGCGCGGCACGGTGTACTTGCGCGCGATGATAGCTTGTCGACGACCGGCCGCGCGCGCTCTAAGACCCTATAGTTTTTGTTGTGTTAGGGCTGCCGCGCGGCCTACACAGATTAAAATATAAACGGCACGCTCTGCAATTTTATTATTGACTTTTTTATTAAATTCTGAAACTGGAGACTGTGTTCATTAAGTATTTTGAGCAAGTATCTTACTTATTATACGGAATTTCTTTAATTTAAAATGAAACGACAATAATAATAATGACTCATCAATAGGTATTGAATTAATAAATATTGTTATGTAAATTAAATAAACTTAGCTGTTTCAATACAATAATTTAAAATAATAATAAAACCAAAGGAACGGTGTTTCAATAAAGTTTTCTAATAAATAATGTACCTAACAATCATTGTTCTATCGAAAAGGCCCTCACAACTCCTTTTGTACACGTTACACGCAGCTTCGAAGCAATATGAATTTCACGAACATATTGTTTTGGTACACTTTCGCACTGTCGCGGTCGACACTCGACAGCCCTTTGAATTTTGCGCGCGAGACGTTTTCCTTAAAGGAGGCAACCCTGCTCTTGTGTGAGGTTCGGTTACTCGCGCGCGCGTATTTTCATTCCGCGACCCTAGTAACGCGAAAGCTGTTTGGGAGCCTTTATAGCGACATCTTTGATGTGCTTGTTCGACATGCTTTTACACTGGATGGGAATAGCTCGCTTGCTCGCGCGAGATGCCCGAATTATGATGTCTTATGAAAGTCTACGTTTCAATGTATGGGATGCGGTATCTGTATAGTTATGTAATCTGTGATATTAGTAAGGATAGTTTAAGTTATGTTATGAATGTCATTGTTTCAGAACTATTATGCCGAAAGGTCGTAAATCAAAGGTAGATCTTGAAGATCAAAAACAAGTTTTTACTAAATATGCTGAGATACTACAAAATTCCGACATTAAAAGTAGTGATCCAATTTTCTTAACCATCTCTAAAGAACTTAATTTTAAAATGTCCCCATTAGCTTTGTTTATATCATTGAAACGCAACCGTCACATTTTTTTTCAAAATCACGATTCACTTCTTGTGAAACAGACAACTGGTGAAAGCCATACTATTAAAAATGCTAGTAATAACAGTTGTCTAACAAACGCATCATTTGAAGATAACGATTTTGATTTAGAGAACAGTAAACAAAAAGAAACAAAAACATTTTCATATGAAATGGACTTGTATGACTGGAAAAAAATTCAGCCTCTATATGCATACCAGAGAAGAACAGGCACTAACACCTATAAGAAATACAGGACAATGCCAAAGTTCAAATGGAGTAATTTGTTGAAGGAAAACATTTATAAATATACAAAGTTACCTTGCACTTGGACCTTAAAGCGCGAAAAGGTTGTTAAAAATAAAATCTATTTGAAAGGTAATTGTTCCCAGTGTACGGCATGCGTTCAGGTAAAAGTTATGCAACTACAGATAAAATACACACAATTTTCTGTAAAATTACCAATATAGATAAAAATATCAAACATAACCCGAAAAAGAAATTTAAATTAACGCCCTATAAAAGACAACAATTAGCAAAAATATTAAAGTACAAACCTGCAATAGTCGTTCAAAATGAGTTAGCCTCAACGATCATAGGCGATAAAAAAGATGAAAATGAGGTTTCAATTACACCAGCGTTGCCTTCTCTTGCAGCTTTACGTCAAATAAAGTCTGAGGTCAGGAAAGGACAGTGGTTTGATTCTAATCCGATTATATCTTTATTGGCTATGGCGAAGAGTACACATAAAAATATAATCCGCAGTCTTAGCGTACATCCTGACTTCTTTGTTTATTATTGGAGCGAAGAACAAATTGATTATTATAATCAATATCTACGGAAATTTGAAAGAGTTACTCTTACAATCGACGCTACTGGCTCATTTTTTCAAACTATGCGCCTCGCTGATGGAACAAAGATCACCAAAAGACTTTTTCTGTATGCAGGTCTTATAACAGCAAATCTTAAATTAAAATCTGTGCCCGTATTACAAATGGTCACCGATGCACACGGCAAGCAATCTATATTATATTGGCTAAATCAATGGAAACGTTCAATTCATAGAACACCTCACGAAATTATTACTGACGATTCTTCTGCCCTGGTTGCCGCTAGTACTGAAGCTTTTACGGTGTTTAGCAGTACAAAAGAGTATATAAAGAACCTATTTTCAATATTAGAAGGAGAGACTTCAGACGTCCCCTCTACTTTTATCAGACTGGACTCTAGTCATTTCATAAAAACTTTGCACAACCTAAAATGTTTTAATGATGTAGATCCACGCATAAAATATTTTTATATTCGCTGCATTATGTTTTTAAAAAAATGTGAAGATTTTGAAATCGCAAAAGAAGTAATCTTGGATATGATTAGGTTTGCCTTTGTCAATACGATGATGATTCGACTACCAGTACAAGTTCCGATTGTCAAACCTCCTTAAGCAGGCTTATGGCGCGATTGAAAAATATTGACTTAGATCATACGGTGAAACTCAGCTGTATGGATGACGACCAATTTATTTACAAAACTGAAGAATATCATACTGCGGATATTGATTTTTTTGTTTGGTTGGATGATAAAATAGCCCAGTTGCGACAAAAATCAATGAAAATTAAAGAAATCAATAAAAATTTATATTTTTATCCCCATTTATACCTGAATTTAGAAGAATTCTTGGGAAACTTCCATTGTGGTCTGATCTGTTATGTCCATTTTTCAAAATTGATAATACTGCTCCATCATCGTCAGGAATTGAGAGCTACTTCAAAACTTTGAAACAATTGCTTTTCAAAACAAAATTACTAAAGTACCGAATTGATGAATTTGTAAAAATACATTCTAATTACTTGAATACAGAAATTGCACTTGCTACAAGTGATCTTGTTAATAACATACAGAATAAAGATACTAAACGCCCTCGAAAAAGGAAGCATTCACTTACAAAATCTCAAACGCAGGTGAAAAAAAGAAAAATATCAAAGTATTTGAGATCAAAGAAAATTAATCGGTCATTTACTACTGAATCAATATTTTCTGATCGTCCTTCCTTCGTCGAAAATTGGAGAGGTGAAGCAGAAACTAATGAGATATCAACAAAATTAAAAATAAAATTTGTAAAAAATGGCAATTTATGCGATGCTGTAACTATCGGCAAAAGTTCCACTAAAGTAGGTTTGCAAAACACGTGTTGCTTTGATTCAGTCATGCATTTTTAGGTGTGGCATATATTCAAAGTAGAAATTTTCAAGCAATAATAAACAAATATTCTGACGATTTAATTCCTCAATATATTAAACTTCTATCAGATCATGTTGCCAGTGACTGTGATATATACAGAATGAGATCGGAAATCGGCGTGCTGTATTTTGATAGAAAAGACAGCCGCTGTGAATTTGCTTGCAATGTGTCTTTCATTTTTGAACATATAGCTTTGAAGTATTGTTTTAGTGCAATTTGGAATAAGAAGTGTACTAATGATTCATGCGAATTTACCCCATTATCTAGACAGATCGCTTTTTTGCCTTTAAATCTGAATATAATTTCTGTTTTTGGAATCCAAAGTTTAGAAGATGCTATTTGTATTGTAGAAGAAAATAACGTTTGCACATCTTGTAACCACCAAACAGTGTGTAAATATTCTGTATCAAAAACAGTTTCATTTGAACTAAATGTTTCTGCGAGGTATCGAGTAAACGAGGTACCAGAAACTATAATGATTTCAAGTAGCTTATAGAATAGAATAGAATAGAATAGTATATACTTTAATAGGCGTTATAGAATTTATCCCTGCGATTAGCGAAGCTGGAATGGGTCACTATAAATGTCACTACCCAGTGAATGATGAGATGTTTTGTTATGACGACTATGATTCTCACTGTAAAATTCATAAAAGCACCGACCAACCAATATTAATTCATTCTTTAACTTATGTCGAAATTGACTTGTTACTAAATATCCTAAACCTATGAAGAATCTTTTGTACCTACCGAATATTGTCGAAAAATAAAATTTCAAAAATGAATCATCCTAGTTTAATTCATATAACATGGTCACCCTACATAGCGAATTCGTAAGGAATATTCAGAAGTGATTTGTTTTCCAGATACCGAACATATACAATGTTGATTTGTGCATATATATTTAGTAGAAATTTATACTAAATGTTGGTGTATCTGGTATTTTATTCCGTTTTGATCTCAGGTAGGTACAGTCAATTATTTATTATGCAGACGTCAGGATTGAGGAGCCAAATGAAATGCATTTATTTATTAAATTTGCTCAGTTCTACTACTTGGTCCATATACTACAAATTCGAACACACTTACTACTAAATGTCTTTAGAGTGGAATATAAATTGACCAATAACTTACATGGCAATTCATTCTCTTGTGTATAGATTGAGGAGCCACATTAAAAGTATTGTATATTCATGAATACAAACAGTACTGGGCTAAAATTTTTAGTAGACACTAAACACAGTTGCTACTAAATGATACAAAATTTTCAAACATATACATGAAATACTTTCCGTGTTTCAGGTGGCTCCTCAATTCTGATGTATGGATTGAGGAGCCACATTCACAGTTACATAACTTTAGATATATTATACTACAAATTTCAGGATTCGGTCTACAAAATTATTTTCTTCCCTACTAAATAAGGGGGCGACTTGGGGCGAGCTTCCTTCTTAAATCGAAAGTGGCTCCTCAATCCATACGGACATGATAATTTGGGTGTCTTTTGCAAAAGTTGTTTGTACTCTTTTTACAGGAACTTTGAACACACGTTGCTTTAGAAGGATTTCGTAATCGGATGACTTCAGGGTGATTTTATGAATGTGAATAGCAGCCCGCAGTATATACAGTTGGCGGACTCTGAGGACTTTGCTTTCTCGGTATAAAAGGTTTGTACCAAATCGGAAAGGTTTACAAAGCATGACTTTAAGAACTGTTCGCTGGGCCCGCTCAAGAACAATCATTGAGGATTTGGCGGCACCTCCCCATGCTTTAATGCAGTACATTATTATGGATTGGCAAATGGCTTTATACACTAGGTATAGGGTCTTTTAGGGGCCGAGTTTCTAAGAGCTTTTAGTATGTAAGCTGATTTTCTGAGTCTGTTAGATGTTGAGGTAATGTGTGGTTTAAAAATAAATTTTCGTCCAGCAGTATTCCTAGGTACTTAATGGTGGCTGTTCGATTAATTGTTTGGCAAGTGCAGGTGGAGTCAGGTGATTGCAGATTACAGTTATGTAAAGGTAATGTGAGGGATTCTGGGGGTTTGGAGGCACGAGTCTTATGGAAAGCTATGTGTTTTGTTTTATCTACGTTGACTGTAAGTAGGTTTGTTTTGAGCCAATCTCCTACGATCGCCATGCCTTTTTCGGCTTTCTTGTATACCTTTTTCCCAGGTGAGGTCTTGAAAGAGAATTACAGTATCGTCAGCGTAGCATATTATGTCAGCTCCGATCAAATGCAACTGTAGCATGTCACTTAGGTAAACTAGAAACAGCGTAGGGCCCAAAATACTCCCTTGGGGGACGCCAAATTCTATAGGAAGCCGGTCACTAATATCTGTTCCTATCCGTGTGCATTGCATACGACCTGTTAGGTAAGTTTGAAACCAATCTTGGGCCAAACCTCTTATACCGAAGTGTTCCAGTTTATGTAAAAGTATAGGGATAGACACGGTGTCAAACGCTTTTGCTAGGTCGATGAAAACTCCTACGCAGTTTTTGTTGCTGTCCAAAGCACCCGATACTATGTCGCTTACTGTCAAGACCGCGTCTTCTGTAGATTTACCGTGTCTGAATCCAAACTGCCTGGCAGGAATAAGATCGTTGGCTTCGAGATACTTTACGAGTCTATTGTTAACGACTTTTTCTAGAAGTTTGGAGAAGATAGGAAGCAGAGAAATTGGACGGTAGTTTGAGGGGGTACTTTTGTCTCCACTTTTATGGATTGGGGTGACAATGGCCGTTTTCCAGCATTCGGGAAAAGTACCAGTAGACAGGCTTAAGTTGAAGATGTGTGTAAGCGGTTTCAGAATGAATTCACTTGTTTCCTTAATTAGAAGCGGAGGACATTTGTCAATACCTGGAGCACTATCTGGTTTTAGGTTAAGTATGCAATTAAGTATCTCCTGTTCATCTGTTGGCGTAAAAAAGAATGAGTGGTTTGAGCTTTTGAGTGTGGATGCAAGAGAAGTTTGTTTGACGGAGAGTTGTTTTATAGTCTTGTTGGCAAGCTCTTTTCCAATAGACGCAAAGTATTTGTTACAGTGATTTAGGGACGAAATAATGTCTGCTTTACTGTTTCGGAGTTCCGTGGCTTGACCACGCGGTTTGTTCAGGTAACAGATATCTTTAATAGTTTTCCAAAGTTTTTTAGAGTTTTTGCTGTTGTTTGTCAATAGTTGGTTTTCGTAGTTGGTTTTTAAATTTCGTAAAATGTTTGTTAGGAAGTTTCTATAGCGCTTGTAGGTAATTAATAATATTTCGTTGGATGGATTTCGTTTAGCTTGAAGATGGAGACGGTCTCTGTGTTTTTGACATCTGATAAGGCCAGGTGTTATCCACGGTTTGAAGGAGAATTTAGAGCGGCTAATCCTGATAATTTTGGTGTTGCTTTCTATGGCTGTGGTGATAATGCCGTTAAAAGTATTAGTTGCTTGATTGACATCCTGACAGTCGAGAACTTCTGACCAGTCTGAATGTTGCAAAACGTCTGATATCGCTGTGTAGTCAATTTTAGTCCGGGTGCGACTGACGCTATTACGTTCCGGTCTTGTCTTTACCGATAGGATACAGATATAGTGATCTGTAATATCAGATATACATACCAGCCCTACCGCATGTCTCGGGTTTTTACGAAGATGTGATCCAGACATGCGTTGCCTCTCGTTGGAAGGCTGATAGCAGGAAGTAGTTGATGTTGAGTCAGTAATGATATATATTCGTCACATTGCTCGCTTAAAGGTTCTGAGCATATGTCTAGATTTATGTCTACAGCAAGAATAACATAGCGTTTGTCCCTGACCCTTGTCAGGGTTTTATCCAATGAATCTAAGAAGGTAATGGGGTTGATAAATGCGGGAGAACGATATATAACTAGTATAAGTGGGTCGGTTCCTATGTAAATTTCTACACAATTACAGTCTTTAATACATGATTCGTTAACCCTTGCGTCCCAGATAGGGTTAAAGAATCATGTATTAAAGACTGTAATAATAACCGACAAAGAGATGGCGAGATGAACTATAATCGAATAGTATAGAATAATTGTTTATTTGGTCGGTGCTTGCCATGCAAGAGGAAGCCAGTTTAAACCCTGCCACGTACCACTGTGCTTTCAAGTTTGAAATTCATATGTACGATTTTTCGACGCTTTAACGGTGAAGGAAAATATCGTGAGGAAACCTGCACACCTACGAAGAAGTTCTAAAGTTGCGAAGTCGACCAACCCGCACTGACCAGTAGCGCTACCATGAGTTTAAAAGTTACGGACTCGATATCGCCTACGTAAATATGTCTATGAAAAACTTGTACAGCGCCCCTGGTGGTTACGCTAAGAACTAAAATCGGTCGTATGAAAAAAGCAACTCGATAGGTTTTTAACGTACGTAAGTTTTCGATAGCCAACTCATGGTACCGCTACATGGTGGTAGACTCGCGGCCTGCGAGCCCTAGTTTAGGGTAGGCCCGTGCCCCACAGTGGGGACGCAGGTATATGGGCTGATGATGAATAAAACAAATGTAGGCAAGAACAACATTAGTATTTATTATTAAACCATCCTTTACTATTAATAGTAACTATAACCTTAATACAATTTTTGGTTTTGTAGCACAAAAGTTCACTATTTTGGCTTTTGCAAAGCCATTTGAAAAACTGGTTACATTTTAATTAAATCACATACAGGATGAAATATTAGTCAATATATATTTTTTTTCATTACCCGAAAAATGGATACTAGTCCAGTCATTTAAGCTTAAATTAGGTAAGAATCTCGGAATTCGAGATACCTGATAAGTCTGTAAATATTTAGATATTGACACCCTAAAAGTGGTCTCAAAACCTACATGTAGGGTGTACGCAACTATTAAATTTTCAATGTCAAATGTCACAAATATCAGTTTTATGAACTTTTGAGCGAAACGGCAAGTTTTATCATCAAAGTGTGTAGGAGAAAATTGCTTATCATCTAATTATCTATAAAAAATGTCTGTACGTTTTATTCCTAAGATTCACCATTTCAGAGATACAGCGATGCAAATAGTTGAAAAATTGTATTTTCAAAAGCTTCCAGGCCCACCTGCGATTGTGCTAGACAGTTAAAATTTTCGCAACTGATGTATTTCAGTAGCCTCTATAACATCTAATACTAGAAAAAGCTTAAAACCTAAATGTTTAAGTGGGTTCTTATACAAAACTTTGGTTTTTTTCTCACACTTGGGCGGTTTTTAACGTGGTTACCCCAGGAAACCTATTCCAGACGACACCTTTTATACGTGAAGAACACGTTGTTTATATAGAAGCCTAGTTAAATAATTGTTTTATGTTGTTTTTAGTACTATACATATACGTTTCAGTACATTTAAACTGCTTATTATGGGTCAAAAAGTACGAAATAACCAATTATTAGAATTTCTGTTTGAAGTATAACTGAAAAAAAAAAATTTTAAAATGTTAACTGTCCATCTAACTCGATTATGAACGTGAAGATCCATATTAACCAAATTTAATTTAATGAAACGCAGAAATCTTAAATCTTCTGAATACTGAAAACAACACAAAACAATTATTTAACTAGGCTTCCTTATAAACAACGTGTTCTTCATGTACAAAAGGTGTCGTCTGGAATAGGTTTACTGGGGTAACCACGTTAAAAACCGACCAAGTGTGAGAAAAAAAACCATAGTTTTTGTATGAGAACCCACTAAAACATTGGTTTTAAGCTTTTTCTAGTATAAGATGTTATAGAGGCTACTAAAATACATCATTCGTGAAAATTTTAACTGTCTAGCACAATCGCACGGGGGTCTGGAAGCTTTTGAAAATACAACTTTTTCAACTATTTGCATCGCTGTATCTCTGAAATGGTGAATCTTAGAAATAAAACGTACAGACAATTTTTATAGATAAATAGAAGATAAGTAATTTTCTTCTACACACTTTTATGATAAAACTTCCCGTTTCGCTCAAAAGTTCATAAAACTGATACTTGTGACATTTGACCTTGAAAATTTAATAGTTGCGTACACCCTACAATATGTAGGTTTTGAGAACACTTTTAGGGTGTCAATATCTAAGTATTTACAGACTTACAGCTGGGTATCTCGAATTCCGAGATTTTTTCCTAATTTGACTGGACTATACTGACTAATAACAACAGCCTATGTATAAATTAACATTTTACAATCACATTCAGTTATCAATAACTTTGTACTCCGTTTTATATAATTCAGTTATTATACATAGCCCACTTGAATGAAGAAGCCAACATAACATTCATCCGAGTCGATAGTATCCTTCCTCCCCTTTCCCTTCCCCCGTCATATATCCTTGCTACTCGTGGGAACGCAATGACCTTGTTAAAACAATGCACAAGGCAGAATGGCGGCGACGTGGTCCACAACCCGTCACGTCACGTTTCCCACAGAGGTGAAAAGTGGATCGCTGGAAGTGATCTCTGCCTACCCCTCTGGGAAAAAGGCGTGATTTATGTATGTATGTGTATGTAACATAACATTGTGCACATTTGTGTGCACAAAGGCTCAATGTTCCCTCACTCTCATAGTTTGGTGAGACGTCAATCCGTCATGACCGATTAGAGATCGGGCGCAGGACCACCGGCTTAACGTGCTTTCCGAGGCACGGGCGTGCAACCGCCAACTTCCTGACTTCGGGCTGAGTAATTCCTTGACAATAAACCCTCACAAATATTCGACCCGACCCGTACATCGAACCCGGGACCTCTTTGTCCTAAAGCGGTGCTTTCCACTTCGAGTAATATACCAACGAGGTAGTTAACATAGTGCACTTGTGTGTGCACACAAGTGCACTCTCATAATCCGGTGAAAAAACAAGTTCTCAAGTTAACATAATAATAACTTTCTATAACTCAACATAATTATATCAATGTCATTTTGAATGACCTCACTATTATACATAATTTTATGTAAAAAAATAAGGTTGTATACACAAATAAATTATCGTATGTAACACAAATAACACAATACAAAAACATGTTAAAGGCGAATGATAAGGTAAATTCATAATATTTTTCATCAAAAAACTTTCTCAAAAAATTTTAATTTGAACACATATTTACTTGTTCCAAATTTGTATTAATCAATCATAATGGAAAAAAAAACATATTCAGATATGAGAAAGCTATATTTCATTAAATCAAATCATCGATTGTTATGGAAATGCAAAGAAGCCATTTTGAATCTCCCGCCATATTGATTTTGACGACTTAAAACCAATATGGCTACCCTTTAATGATGGGACAAGGCATTTTCGAAGATAAACGCCAAATCTAAATGTAAGCTAAAATAAAATTATGAATTCGCCTTACCCTAAACAAATTGAACAAAAACCTTTTCTAAGTTACTTATTCAATAAAAAAACAAGTAAATATACAAAAAAAAACATAATTATAACTATCAAATTGTTCTCTAATATAAAATACCGGTTTCTATCACAGAAACAACAAAAAAATCTAAATATGGCGCATACTCTTGTATGTCTGAAGGAAAGTACTGGTTATATGCCCTTTGACTATTATTACGAGTAATAATTTACCTTTATTTAGTCCAGTAATCTTAAACCAATACGCAATGACCTTGTTAAAACAATGCACAAGGCAGAATGGCGGCGACGTGGTCCACAACCCGTCACGTCACGTTTCCCACAGAGGTGAAAAGTGGATCGCTGGAAGTGATCTCTGCCTACCCCCCTGGGAAAAAGGCGTGATTGTATGTATGTAGTAATCTTAAACAGTGTAGGCATTTTAAACCTCAATTTGCAAAAAATCATAGTGAGCTGGAATTTTGTAAATACACCCTCATTACTCTTGGCCCTACTTCGAAAAAGGTTAATTTTACAAAAAAAAAATATGCAAGAGACATTTTTTGTAGAAGATTTCAAGATCGGACGGAAGGACCGGAAGGACGGGTGTTCGAGTCCCCGGGCCGCGGCGAGGCAGTTGATTTTTTTCCCGTTTTTCTAAATATTAGAACAGCTAGTGCAAGCATTAGCACTTAAAAATTTTAAATTTACATTAAATGCCAGTGTGTCATAATTTTCTGTAGAAGATTTCAAGATATACAATTTTTATAATGAGGTCAGATAAACCTCCAAGGAATAGACCGCGAGATATTTGTTGATTTTCGTGACCTTTTGACCATTATAACTTTATAATCCGGCACGATATTAATGTCGGTTTTCACACTTTCATTATTACGCCGTAATGTATAAAAAAAAATATTAAAATTGATTTTTCACATTACATTATTACGCTTTAATATATAAAAAATATGAAAAATGATATTCCACGTTTTCTCTATAACGCCGTAATAAAGACGTATACAAAAAATCAATCCTATAAGATTTTTTCCGCTGATAAAACCTGAAATGTGGACACAACTCGTATCTATACTAATATTATAAAGCTGAAGAGTTTGTTTGTTTGTTTGAACGCGCTAATCTCAGGAACTACTGGTTCGATTTGAAAAAATCTCTTTGCGTTGTATAGACCATTTATCGAGGAAGGCTTTAGGCTATATAACATTACGCTGCGACCAATAGGAGCATAGATACAATGGAAAATGTGAAAAAAAGGGGGAAACGCGAACGAAGTCGCTGGCACAGCTAGTATATTATGTATCTTAATGTCCTGGCCATCTATTACGCCTGTAGACCTCATACGAGCACCTCACCGCCGCTTACCATGAGGTTGAATGAGATCATTCTAAACGTTAAAGAAATATATATCATAATTTTATTAAAAGTAATTCTTGGCCGACATTACTCCTTTTGTAAGATTTTAGACTTTCGCGTTCCATTACACTAAATATTTGTCTTTATGGGTCTACACGCGTTATTAGGAGTAGCAAATACATAGCTACTTACTGCCCGACGTGCAGACTGGGTTAGTCATGGGTCAGTTCGCTCGCGACCACGATTGGTGTAACCCAGTCGAAACGTCGGGCAGTAAGTAGCTATGTATTTGCTACTCCTAATAACGCGTGTAGACCCATAAAGACAAATATTACTCTTTTTGACACAAAATTCACTCACAATATAAAGTAATTAAATTACAGAAATCAATAAACTTGTTAGTCGTAGTAAGTATTTTTACGGGTTTCATATCAAATATTATATCGAGCGCATCTGAGGAGTCCGACCGATTTCGGGCATATTCATTATAGTGCCCAAGTGCACGCTCTGCTTTTGTGCACAAGTGCACGCCTTGTTTTTGTGAACATGTGCGCGTTCTATTTTTTGTGCACGCCTTGTTTTTGTGAACATGTGCGCGTTCTATTTTTTGTGCACAAGTGCACGCACGCAAAATAAGAATCAGCGCCACAAAATATATATAAATAAAAAAGAATTCCTATTTTCCATGGACCGATTTCGCTAATTATATTCTTGTTATGTCTTTCATTGTCAGGCGAAAGCTTTTATGATAAAATAAAATAATGAGAAAATTGCGAAAATCATTATGAACTTAATATTAGTATTTATGTTCACAAGCAATATAATCATCACGTAATGTTGTAACCCAGTCTGCACGTCGGGCAGTAAGTAGCTATGTATTTGCTACTCCTAATATCGCGTGTAGACCCATAGACTAATATTCTCTATAGTCTAAAACTCATTAAATGGCCGGGTGAAGTATGTCGGGTCCATAAGTCTAGAATAAATCATGTCTCATCTTGCGGGCAAAAACTTTGTATTGGTATATAAATATTTCACATATAAGTATCTGTGACATTTCCATACACGGTCACCTGACCCCAAACTAAGCAGAGCTTGTACTATGGGCGTCAGAGACTGATATACATACATAGATATTAATAACACATATACACACCCAGACACGAAACAAACACCCATGTTCATCACACAAATATTCGTCCTGATAGGAAATCGAACCCACGACTCTCGGAACCGCCAGCCAGGGTCACTAACACTGTTCCACCGAGCCAGTCAGATATCGAAGCCGTGAACGACTTATCAGTGATCCATGCTCTAACCAAAGACACAACTCCTGAAGGCGCTAATGTCTTCTTTGCCCTGTTTCTTTTGTCTATTCTCCAAGTATTGTTGGTAGCCGCCTCCTAATATGCCGAGTAGTATGATGAGGCCGACCATAGAGTTGGATTTGAATTTTTTCGCGCAGTCCTCAGGATTGTCCATTTGTAACGTGTATATCTGGAACAAATTAGTTTATTTATTTATTTAAGGATAGCTAACAAAGATCTTAGAATTATAAAGTACATTTTGAAGTGCTGACTGGCTCGGTGGAACAGTGGTTAGTGACTCAGGTTCAAAACCTACGGTTCCAAGAGTCGTGGGTTCGATTCCCACTCGGGACAAATATTTGTGTGACGAACATCGGTGTTTGTTCCGTGTCTGGGTGTATTATTAAATATATTTAAGTTTATTTGTGTATCCACTGTTGATCTTGATTTCCGTAAGTACAAGTACTTAAGCTACTTAGCACGAGATCAGATTAATGCATGTGAGTGATGTGTAATATTTATTATTATTATTAATTAAAGGCTACCACGGCAGTTAAAGTCATTTGAAAGAAATTAAAAAGTGAGTACAACGCAAGTGCAGGCTTTCATTCGTTTATTTATTTAAGGCACATGAACAATGTAAACACAAACATTCTTAAATTATATTTTTTCTAGTTCTTACTCTATTACAGATATGTACAACTTTACGATGATGGAGATGACGATATGGTGGTGGTTCAGGTGATGACAAGGGTGATAATGAAGATGATAACGGAGATTTGGATAAAGGTGATGCTGAATAAGATTATGATGTTGATGGTGATTGTGACGATAATGATGCTAATATTGACAATACAACTATACCTGTCTCCCAGCATGCAGCACGTACGCTCCTACAGCCGCATAGTACGGAGCTGTTAGTTCCGCGGCGACTTCATCGCCGGCGAGCAGAGTCGCGCTAAGCGCTAGTGTGGCGACGAGCGCGGGCTTAGTTAGACGAGTTATAGGCTAGTCATAATTATGATGATGATAATGTTGATGGAGATAACCATGATGGTGGTGATGATTAGTAGGTGATGACTATGATGGTGGTTGTTTTGTTTATGATGAGGGTGATAATGAAGACGATAATTGAGATACTGATAAGGGTGATGATAAAGTGGAGGATAATGAGGACGATGGTTATATAGCTGATGATAATAAATCCTATGATAACTAAAATTAGTCTTTATGGGTCTACACGCGATATTAGGAGTAGCAAATTACATAGCTACTTACTGCCCGACGTGCAGACTGGGTTACACCAATCGTGGTCGCGAGCGAACTGGCGCCGCCCGTCTTCGTCTGCCATTGCGGTTGTGAATATCTAGATCCACCCCCGAACCAGCACTAATGTCATTTGTACAGCTACCCACATTTGTCCGACACACAACACTCACTGAATCCAGTGAGTGTTGTGTGTCGGACAAGTCAGTCCGGCCCAGTCGAAACGTCGGGCAGTAAGTAGCTATGTAATTTGCTACTCCTAATAACACGTGTAGCCATAAAGACTAATTTCAGTGTAATGGACCGCGAAGGTCTAAAATCTTAAATCCTATGATGATGAAAATTTCGTTGAAGATGATGGTGACTAGTGCGCTAGTGTTGCGCCGAAGGCCTACGTCCAACAGTGGACGAAGTTACGGGTTGATGGTAATGATGAAGATGGTGATGATGACGATGGTGGTGGTGATGATGATCAAGGGGAAGATGATGATGGTAATGGATTTGGTGATGATGACGATGGTAATGGAGATTCGGATGAAGGTGATACTGAAGAAGATGATGATGATGAAGATGAATATGTTGATGGTGATGATAATTATGATAATGGAGATGACGATAAGGAAGATGATGGTGATGCTAATGATGATGGCGATTGTGACGATAATGATGCTAATATTGACAATACAACTATACCTGTCTCCCAGCATGCAGCACATACGCTCCCACAGCCGCATAGTACGGAGCGGTCAGTTCCGCAGCGACTCCGGCGGAGGCAAGCAGAGTCGCGCTGAGCGCTAGTGATAATTATGATGATGATGGTGGTGATGAGAGAGATGATGATGGTGGTGGGGGATTTGGTGATAATGAGTGTGATAAAGAAGATGATAATGGAGATACTGATGAGGTTGATGCTGAATAAGATTATGATGTTGATGGTGATTGTGACGATAATGATGCTAATATTGACAATACAACTATACCTGTCTCCCAGCATGCAGCACGTACGCTGCTATAGCCGCATAGTACGGCGCTGTTAGTTCCGCGGCGGCTTCATCGCCGGCGAGCAGAGCCGCGCTGAGAGCTAGTGATAATGATGATGATAACGTTGATGGTGATGATAGAGATGACCATGATGGTGGTGATGAAGATTGTGATGATGACGATGGCGGTGATAGGGATAACGATTATGGTGGTGGTTTTGGTGATGATGAGGGTGATAAAGAAGATGATAATGGAGATACCGATGAGGGTAATAATGAAAGTGAGGATGATTATCCTCATGATGAGGATGATGGTTATAAAGGTGATGATGATAAATCCTATGATGATGAAGATTCCGATGAAGATGATGGTAATTACAATACAACTATACCTGTCTCCCAGCATGCAGCACGTACGCTCCTACAGCCGCATAGTACGGAGCTGTTAGTTCCGCGGCGACTCCGGCGGAGGCAAGCAGAGCCGCGCTGAGCGCTAGTGTTGTTGCAAGGGCCGGCTTGGTGTGAGCACCAAAGGTTAACGCTGTGGACTTCATGCCTATGCGGGCGTCGTCTTCTTTGTCCTGGAGAGGCCCATAAATGAGATATAAGGCGTCCGACTCAATTGAGATCAGCCAAGTGCGCAGGACATATTATAGTGCACAAGTGTGCGCGCAAACACAAGTGCACACTCTATATAATTTTAAACTGTCATGGTTACACACACACATTAGAAAACTGTAACTGTTCGGGATATTTACCATGTCATTCTCGCAGTCCTACAGTTCACCCGTGATCATGGCGCTTGCAACAGTGCCGAAATATCGGGAGCAAATTAAAACAAAACAACATGGTAAATATCCCGGACAGTTACAGTTTTCTAGTGCACTCTCTATTCCCTTACTCTCATGATTCGGTGAGACGGCAATCCGACATGACCGATGAGAGATCGGGCGCAGGACCACCGGCTTAACGTGCTTTCCGAGGCACGGGCGTTCAACCGCCAACTTCCTAACTCCGGGCTGAGTAATTTCATTACAGAAAAACTCACACAAATTTTGCCCGACCCCGGATTCGAACCGGGAACCTCTCGGTCCTAACGCAGCGCTTGCTACCAATGGACCAACGAGGCAGTTAAAATATGATATAACTAAAATGAGATATAACTAAGGTGTAACGGTAGTTTTTTAAATTTCAAATTTACATTGAGCTTTAATAGCATTAAAAACAACAAATAAAAATACAATTGCCGAGTGCAACCATTCTGTATGACATTTCTGTAAAGAAATGTTTGCGGACCGATAGCTTTTGATCACTACCGGTGGTGGCGCCACCCGGCTAACGGGTAAAAGATGATGAAAAAATTCGCATTGGTGACTCAACACCTGGATAGCTCAGAGGAAAGAGCATCCGACGCGATATCGGAAGGTCCGGTGGTCCAAGTCCCCGTTCAGGCGAAAGTAAGTAACCGTAACATTTGTCTCCCATACTCCATTGAAAAGAATTAACCAAAAAAGAATGAAACAAGATGCGCAAAGAGATAATAATTTTTCATATAGAAGCACTTCATTTCATGCGTCGGACTGCAATTCTGTTTATACTTACCTTATCACTGAATTTTTATCTTGTTTCAGTCTTTTCAGTTGATTTTTAATTGTAGTTATCCATGCAGGCGGGTTTTTTGATTTTTGAATTACTATTTTATTTATGTCTTTTTAGTATGATACCAATAATACTTTTATATTTCACCGACCTAAGAACACTCGGGCTAGACAAATCTAACGATACCTTAAATGTGAAAATCCCTTCAACGGTTCTAGAGATACAAGGTAATAAATATAATAATAATAATATAATATAATACGTTTATTTTCCTTCACAATATAGGCAATTTTTAGTACTAACTTAGGTCTAAGAAACAATTGGTTTAAGCCCAAGTGTGAAGGACTGGTGCCTGAAATAGGTTTCGTAGTGAAACCTGTGCTACAGGTCACCAGGCCCCACTCTCTGGCTGAACATAGGATCAGATCAGATACCTAGTGTCAGAGAGTATGAGTATGTATATATAATATTACATACATACAAGATACGCGCTAAACACATAACCCCAGGAGGGTTATAAGTTTAGCGCGTCGTTTAGGGAGTCGGGTAAAAAACTTACCTGAATAGCATAAATAGTGTCATAGAGCACCGTCCACCCGAGAGCCGCGAGGTACAGCGGCGCGCACACCGCCGGCGCCACCGCGCCCGCCACCGCGCTGTACCCGAGCAGCGCGCCCCAGTTGAACGTCGCACCTAGCACTAGTTGCGGATAATTCGTGTATCGCTTCGCTAGCGGGTACGTCACCACTAGCACTGGAAATGGAAAATTTAATCGTGTACTTTATGAAGAGTAAAGCACCAAACACAGAACCCTGAGGAACTCATGATTCGTGTATATTTAGAAGAGTAATGGAAAATTAATTAAATAATTAATTTATTTTATTTTCTAAATAGAAATTCACAACTGTGTCTTCCGTGCCGGTAGACGGGCGGCGCCAGTTCGCTCGCGACCACAATTGGTAAAACCCAGTCGAAACGTCGGGCAGTAAGTAGCTATGTTTTTGCTACTCCTAACACCGCGTGTAGACCCATAAAGACTAATGTTTGATGGAAAATTTAATCGTGTACTTTATGAAGAGTAAAGCACCAAACACAGAACCCTGAGGAACTCATGATTCGTGTATATTTAGAAGAGTAATGGACCAATGATACTACCCTGAGGGAGTCGTAGTTAGTATACATTTTAATAGTAAAGGTCGTAGGATAGCACCCTGATGAACTCATGATTCTTTATATTTGGAACACTAATTAGCCATGAGTAGCATCCTTTGAAAATCGCGATTAGTATACATTTAAAACACAGAACCTTGAAAGTCACTACTTAATGATAAAGGAGCAGATAAAATAATAAAATTACTATTAAAATGTCTTATAATGTATGTCCTTGTTAATATATTTATTGGATTGGATGTGCATTGATATATCAGTCAGTCAGTCCGTTTATCATTTTATATATTTAGATATTATATAGAACAGTGGTTAGTGACCCAGGTTTACTACCTACGGTTCCAAGAGTCGTGGGTTCAATTCCCACTCGGGACAAATATTTGTGTGACGAACATCGGTGTTTGTTCCGTGTCTGGGTGTGTATTAAGTATATTTGTGTATCCACTGTTGATTCTGATATCTGTAACACAAGTGCTTAAGCTACTTACCACGGGATCAGATCAATGTATGTGATGTTGTGTAATATTTATTTATTATTATTATTATTTATTTATTAGATTAAAAATACACGCGAGTTTAATCCGTAAAATTTGTTTTATTTCATACCCTAAATATATTCAAGATAATTATATTTTAACTGCCTCTATGGTCTATTGGTAGCAAGTGCTGCGTTAGGACCGAGAGGTCCCCGGTTCGAGTCCGGGTACGGGCAAAATTTGTGTGAGTTTTTCTGTAATGAAATTACTCAGCCCGGAGTTAGGAAGTTGGCGGTTGAACTCCCGTGCCTCGGAAAGCACGTTAAGCCGGTGGTCCTGCGCCCGATTCCTCATCGGTCATGTCGGATTCCGTCTCACCGAATTATGAGAGTAAGGGAACAGAGAGTGCACTTGTGTTTGCGCGCACACTTGGCTGATCTCAATTGAGATCGCCCGCCATGGCTGAAATCGGTCGGACGCCTTTTATTTATTTTTATTTATATTCAAGGTTCAACTCACGCATACTGCTGGCTCCTAACACCACGCTGTAGCAGTTCAGTTGCATCAGTATGCCCAGCGCCAACGAGAGCTGGGCGCCGAGGAACACGACCGCTTGAGTGTCGGACAAGGCGCCGCTTGCTAGCGGACGGCCCTTAGTCCGCTCCACCTGAAAACAAGATAAATAAATAAATAAATATCTGGGACATTTCCACACACGGTCATCTGACCCCAAACTAAGCAGAGCTCGTCCTATGGGCGTCAGAGACTGATATGCATACATAGATATTTATAAACTAGCTGTGCCAGCGACTTCGTTCGCGTTTTCCTCGTTTTTTACACATTTTCCATTGTATCTTTGCTCCTATTGGTCGCAGCGTGATGTTATATAGCCTAAAGCCTTCCTCGATAAATTGTCTATACAACACAAAAAGATTTTTTCAATTCGAACCAGTACTTCCTAATATTAGCGCGTTCAAACATACAAACAAACTCTTCAGCTTTATAATATTAATATAGATAGATACATACTTAAATACATAATCACACGCAGACACGGAACAAACACCGATGTTCGTCACACAAATATTTGTCCCGAGTGGGAATCGAACCCACGACTCTCGGAGCCGCCAGGCAGGGTCACTAACCACTGTTCCACCGAGCCAGTCATATAAATAGAAATGATTTTAAACTGTCATGGTCACACACATTAGAAATTGTAACTGCCCGGGATATTTACCATGTTGTTTTGTTTTAATGAGCTCCCGATATTTCGGCACTGTTGCAAGCGCCATGATCACGGGTGAACTGTAGGACTGCGAGAATGACGGTAGGTCTAAGGGCACACATATCGGTCTACCCTCTTTCTAAGTCTTTTATTACGCACGACACCACTACCCTCGTTCACATTATTGTCACACAGAATTCGAAATATCGGGAGCTCATTAAAACAAAACAACATGGTAAATATCCCGGACAGTTTCAGTTTTCTAGAAATGATTTATTGACCAAATAACATAAACAGAAAAAAAAACGAAAAAGCGTCGATGGCCGAGTGGTTAAGGTCGTTGCTTGCCATGCGAGAGGTCGCCAGTTCAAACCCCGCCAGGTACCAATGTGTTTTTCAAATTTGAAATTCATATGTATCATCATTCGACGCTTTAACGGTGAAGGAAAACATCGTGAGGAAACCTGCACACCTACGAAGAAATTCTAAGGTTGTGTAGTCGACCAACCCGCACTTGGCCAGCGTGGTCGACTAAGGCCTTATCGCCATAGTTTAGGGTAGGCCCGTGCCCCAGCAGTGGGGACGTACATTTGTGACTCAAGGCCTGGATAGCTCAGAGGTTAGAGCAACCGACGCGATATCAGAAGGTCCGGTGGTTCAAGTCCCCGTTAAGGCGGGGTCATGAATGCGATTTTTTCATCATGAATGCCATGCCAAATTTCAATCATCTATCTTACGCGGTTTAAATGTTTACAGAAAAGTTATTTATAAATACATACTTAACTACATAATTACACCTAGACACAGAACAAACACCGATATTCATCACACAAATATTTGTCCCGAGTGGGAATCGAACCCACGACTCTTGGAATCGCCAGCCTGGGTCACTAACAAAATCATTGTTTCACCGAGCTAGTCAAGTCAGTTTTATTTTATTATTTACCACATTTACGCAAAGAGTATGGTAGTTTTATATAATTATCGGTAAATATATTTAATAATACACCCAGACACGGAACAAACACCGATGTTCGTCACACAAATATTTGTACCGAGCGGGAATCGAACCCACGACTCATGGAACCGTTGGTTTTGAACCTGAGTCACTAACCACTGTTCCACCGAGCCAGTCGAAATTTTAAACTTAAATATACAGGGTGTCCCAAAAAGTAGTGTCAAGCGGAAGTCCAGAGATAGAACACCATGTGGGGCATCCGAAACACCCCCATGTATGTTCCGCGATTTTTTATAGTTTACGAGTTATGATTTTTTTTCTAAAATTTTGAGAACAACTGACCTAACCGATTAAAAATATTGTAGAGAAAAAAGTATTTGACTTTTTTGAGTAATTCTTTTTGCAAATCAATTTTCATGAGTTTTTCTTTAATGCCTAAAATATTTGTCTCCATAACTTATACGGAAATTATAAAAATTATGGTACAAACTGAAAAGTTACGTTCTGTAAATAATGTCTTACAATTTCAACATTAAATTTAAAATATTAGAAGGTAGCTGCATGGCTCCTAAGTAGCTTTAAAACTGCGCTAGACTCTCAGCTTTCATAATCATTAATAAAAACTGGTACTTAATGGGCTACTTTTGCTGAAATCGGACTACAAAGACAGAGAGGTGGAAAAATCATAAAATTTGCCATTTGAATACGAAGTATTATTTGGACATTTTATTATTTCTAAAATTAATAAGATTGTTAACAATCAAAATTATACCAGAAATGCTAAGAAATAACCACTTGAAAGTTTAATTTGTGATACGTAAAAAATTTATTAAGTTTAAAAATAGGATATTTATTGAAAAAAAGTTATTGTTTTTGATTATTTATTGTAAAAAGTTTATAAGTAAAAGTTTTTTAAAGTCCGTAAATAAAGGAAAGTTCATCAAGTTCGTCGTAACAAAGGTATTGCATGTGCAAACAGTGTTAGCGCAATAAAACTTAAATTTAAAAAAAAGCATCCAAATGTTTGCCTCTGCGTGCTCCTGTATTAAATTTAGATTTGTTAACAAACTGACCAACTTTCGGAATAATAAAATGTCCAAATAATGCTTGTTCATCAAATGGCAAATTTTATGATTTTTCCAACTCTCTGTCTTTGTAGTCCGATTTCAGGAAAAGTAGCCCATCTAGTACCAGTTTTTATTAATGATTATGAAAGCTGAGAGCCTAGCGCAGTCTTTAAAGATACTTAGGAGCCATGCAGCTACCTCCTAATATTTTAAATTTAGCGTTGAAATTGTAAGACGTTATTTACAGAATGCAACTTTTCAGTTTGTACCATAATTTTGATAATTTCCGTATAAGTTATGGAGACAAATATTTTAGGCATTAAAGAAAAACTCATGAAAAATTGATTTGCAAAAAAGAATAACCCAAAAAAGTCAAATACTTTTTTCTCTACAATATTTTTAGTCGGATGGGTCAATTGTTCTCAAAATTTTAGAAAAAAATCATAACTCGAAAACTATAAAAAATCGCGGAACATACATGGGGTGTTTCGGATGCCCCACGGGAAGGTCTCAGGACTTCCGCTTGACACTACTTTTTGGGACACCCTGTATATTACTTTACCTGTCGATCGATGTCCTTATCCCACAAGTCATTGATGGTGCACCCGGCGCCCCGCATCAGCCCCGCGCCAGCCAGGAATAGCCCTGCGGTTTGGAGTGAGGCCGCTAGCGGAGCACCCGAAAGGGAGCCGAGAGCTATCGACCACGTGCAGGGCCAGTATAGCAGGTATACGCCTGGGGAATTTAATAATCCACATATTTGAAATCTATACTAATATTATAAAGAGGAAATATTTGTATTTTTGTATGTTTGTAATGAATAAACTCAAAAACTACTGGACCGATTGCAATAATTTTTACACCATTAGAAAGCTGCATTATTCAGAAGTAACAAAGGCTATATTTTATCCCGGTACGGGAAGTAGTTCCTCGGGACGCGGGTGAAACCGCGTGAAACAGCTAGTACATAGTATAAAACAAAGTCGCTTTCGCTGTATGTCCGTATGTATGCTTAGATCTTTAAAACTACGCAACGGATTTTGATGCGGTTTTTTTTAATAGATAGAGTGATTCTTAAGGAAGGTTTGTATGTAAAATTTACCCGAAGCGAAGCGAGGGCGGGTCGCTAGTTTGAAATAAAACTAATTTTACACGGGTGACGGGCGACGACTAAGGCCTTATCGCCCTAGTTTAGGGTAGGCCCATGCCCCAGCAGAGGGGACGTGTATTGTCTGATGATGATGATGATGATGATGACGGGTGTCTTGCCGTTGCCCGTGACCACGAGCGCTGTAAAGAGCTCGAAACGTCGGATCTCTAAATAATGTTTAGAATACCAATACACGCGAGTTTAATCCGTAAAATTAGTTTTATTTCAAACTAGTGGTCCCGGCGAATTTCATACCGCCAATACTGATTCTTTTTCTATATTTTCTCATTGAAACCTTCCCTGGACTACGACAGACATTTTAAAACCAAAATTACCTAAATCGGTCCAGGCTTTCTCGAGTTTTAGTTAGACTAACATACAGCAATTCATTTTTATTTATAAGAAGAAGAAGAAGATGTGTAGTGCTCACGCAAATATTACAAAATACTATAACCTATGTAAATAAAAATGAAACCAGTTTCCCGTTGTCAAAACGGCTACACCGATTTGGCTGATTTCTTCTTTTGTAGTTTTCTAATGTACTCTGTAGTTGGTTCTTACGGACAAAATATTAAGAAAATCTCTTAGAAAGATTGACAGATTTTCAAATTGAATAGGTACTCATACCTAAGATAGAACAACTTTCAGCTATACAAGATAAAGTAGTGCATCAAAGCTTTTAAAATAAATATATAAAAGCAGACACTGACCAAATTAAACATTTGAAATAAAACTAATTTTACGATTAATATTTGTAAAAATTCACATTCATGCCTGACTGGACGGGGACTCGAACCCGCGATCTTGAGGTTACGCGCCCCACGTACTACCAATTACACTATCCAGGCGTTACGTCATGTATGTAAATTTTTCCGTCACTCTATGGTATTTTATTTTATTCTGTGTATTACTAACATAGATCTATAAGACACATTATAACTAACCCTATGGATCTCTGTTATCTGACAATAAATAAATTATTATTATTTTTTACCCGTTAGCCACGGGTGGCGTCCCCACCGATTGCGATCAACACTATCGTTCCGTAAACATTTCTTTACAGTGGGGCTACCATGAATTTAAAACTTACGCGCTCGATATCGACTACGTAAATATGTCTATGAAAAACATGTACAGCGCCGGCTGGTGGTTACGCGAAGAACTACAATCGGCCATATGAAAAAAACAACTCGATAGGTTTTTAAGTTACGTAAGTTTGCGATAGCCAACTCATGGTAGGCCCTCAGAAATGGTAGCACCTGGCAATCCTTACTATCCTTACTAGTCCTTACTAATATTATAAATCCGAAAGTAACACTGTCTGTCTGTCTGTTCGCTTTCACGCAGAGAGTACTGGACCGATTTAAATGTAATTTGGTACAGATATAGTCCAGAGCCTGGGAAAGGTTATAGGCTACTTTTTAACCCACTGCGCTATAAGGAAGTAATGTTTTACCCGTTAAACGTCTCTACGCGGACGAAGTCGCGGGCGGAAAGCAAGTTATACATATTAATAATAATAAGAAAAAGTAAGATCGATGTTACATAACAATGCATTTACATCAAGCTAACTCATTTCGTATGCATATTTATGTAACAACTGAAAACCGTGACTGTTGAACTCAAAGCAATGACGTAATAACCTTGTGACATTGAAATACTAGTGGCCTTAACATCTTTATACTTACAAGCATTATTTGTAAGTCATTCTTTAGCATAAGCGGTGAGACGGAAACCCGACGTGACCGATAAGAGATCAGGCGCAGGACCACCGGCTTAACGTGCTTTCCGAGATCCGCCAACTTCCTGAATCCAGGCTGAGTTATTTCTTAAGAGAAAAACTCACTTAAATTTTGCCCGACAAGTCCGGTGTCCGAACCGGGGACCTCTCGGTCCTAACGCAGCATTTGTCGCCGCTAGTTGCCAGGTCCTCAGACGCAAAATCCGGACATCTTGTTTTTTTTGGAATTTTTTTTATAAAAAGTGTAAAACATTTTTTTTTTGTCCTAACATTCGGTCGAAAAATCCGGACGCCTCACATTTTTGAAAAATTTTGGTGTTACTTAAAAAACTGTTCTCGGCTCGGCTTAATTAGACGACAAGCAAATTTTGAAATTGAAAATCCTACCTAAATCCTAACAGGCCGGATGCCGCTTATTTTGGCCGGACAAGCAATCAAAAATCCTACGTATGTCCTGCTTTATCCTAACACCTGGCAACCCTAGTCGCCGCAAGTCCGGTGATGATGACGAGGCTAGTTCAAGCCTTCATCGTATAAAAAAAATGTACATACCTATAGGCCGGTCCCATCTTGCTAGATGAACGTATGGTAAAACTTTCTGCTTCCAAAACTCTTTCATTATATTTTCGTCTAGTATCTTACTGTCTCGCAACACTTTTTCATTTTGTATAACTATCTTCGGCTCTGTGGTTTCTATGACTACCTGTTGAACAAAAAGTTATGGGTATATGTATATATCTATACTAATATTATAAAGCTGAAGAGTTTGTTTGTTTGTTTGAACGCGCTAATCTCAGGAACTACTGGTTCGATTTGAAAAAATCTTTTTGCGTTGTATAGACCATTTATCGAGGAAGGCTTTAGGCTATATAACATCACGCTGCGACCAATAGGAGCAAAGATACAATGGAAAATGTGTAAAAAACGGGGGAAACGCGAACGAAGTCGCTGGCACAGCTATGGTGGGAGGTAAATAAGGAAAATTGTTTAAATAGAAATGAATATATGGATTTCTTTTTTAATATTAATAAATAGATGGAAATTTGTATTTATCAATAAATATTATTATTTATGGAGCTACCCACGATATTAGGAGTAGCAAATAAGTTTACTACTATATAGTATAGCTACTTGCTGCCGGACCATAATGTAACCCAGTCGAAACGTCGGGCAGTAAGTAGCTATGTAATTGCTACTCCTAATATCGCGTAAGTGTAGACCTATAAAGACTAATATTTTGTGTAATGGAACGGGAAAGTCTAATATTTGTGTAAATATTATTAAAAAAGATGCAAAAAAAATGTATAAATAGTAATGTGTGCTCATTATAATTTACAGTTCTTAAAGAGCTCCATGCAGATGTTTCAGTTTAAATTTCAAATCATTTATTGCATATCCTTACTAATATTATAAATGCGAAAGTAACTCTGTCTGTCTGTTACGCTTTCACGCATAGAGTACTGAACTGATTTAAACGAAATTTGGTACAGATATATAGTCCAGAGCCTAGGAAAGGATATAGGCTGCCAGCCGACTGCGCTATAAAGAAGTAACCTACGCGGTAAACTACGCGGACTAAGTCGCGGGCGGAAAGCTAGTAAATTATAAATAGTGGGCTCACGGGGAAAATCAGTTGCTATCATTTTTCTACGTAATAACATTCCGTAACGGAAGATAGGTTTAAGGACTGACTTTACACATTGCCCCTTCATTATGAAAAATATTCCTCTTTGTGATATTTTTTCTCATGGAAAATAATTTTTCACTAGTTCGACGACAGAACGAATTAATCAAACTAGTGAGAATTGAGGGTCGGCCCGTCGGGGTTGTTTTGCGATTATCATCGTGCCTGCGATTCATTACAATCGACAATATAATAATATGACTATTTTTGGCATGGAAAATCTTATAAGTCTAATGGAGTCGATATTTGGTCCTGTTTTCTTTTGACAACAGTTTCGCTAAAACGTTGCAATATTAATAATATTAGCCGCCTCGATGACTTCGATCGATTTCAACCATAGCGGCCGAGTGCACAACTATGTGCGCAAACACAAGTTCATTCTATGTTCCCTTACTCTCATGTTCGGTGAGAAGGTAATCCGACATGAACAATGAGAGATCGGGCGCAGGACAACCGGCTTAACGTGCTTGCAACTGCCAACTTTCCGACTCCGGGCTGAGTAATTTCTTTACAGAAATCGATAGAGTTCCAAGTTATTATAAATACCTTTTGTCTATGCTGGTCGCTCTGTGTCGAGTGTGTCCGTGCATTCTTGTAGAAGTCCTGTCTATGCCTGCAGAGGCATGTGTGCAGCCTCGGAGGGACCAAGACCTTCGTTGAGGTGACATGCTGCAGCAGCAACTTGACTCGGGGGCTGCGGCAGTGCCGGAGAGTTGAGGTGATCATTGTGAAGCCTTGTTGCTTTTATATCATGTTTCTGGAATGAAAAAGACAAAATCATTTAATTTTTGTACCATTTTATACAGCCTAACAAATTGTTAAGCTAATAAATTTAAAAAAAAGTTGGTGATATATGCTGAACACTGTATATGAATATAAAAGCGTCGATAGCCGAGTGAAGGTCGTTGCTTGCCATGCGAGAGGTCACCAGTTCAAACCCCGCCACGTACCAGTGTGTTTTTCAGACTTGAAATTCATATGTACGACGCTTTGATGGTGAAGGAAAACATCGTGGAAACCTGCACACCCACGAAGACATTCTAAGGTTATGTAGTCGACCAACCCGCACTTGGCCAGCGTGGTTGACTAAAGCCTTATCGCTCTAGTTTAGGGTAGGCCCGTGCCCCAGCAGTGGGGATGTATAGGGGCCGATAATGATGACTGTATATGTATAATGTAACAACTGTATGTAACCATAATTCTAGCAAGTAAAGTTATTCCATATAAAAAAAAATACTAGCTGTACAAATGAATTAGGGTTCACATAAGATTTGATGAAAATGAGTACATAACAGGGATTCATTTTTGTATAAATAGATAATATCTAGATCATATTATCATTAGGTAAATAAAGAAAGTATTAAAAACAATTATTTAGTTACATAACTTGTACTATGGGTGTCAGAGAATAATACACATACATAGATATATATAGATATATATTCATATTCATACTAAAACACAGAACAAACACTGATATTCATCGTACAAATATTTGTTCTGGGTGGGAATTGAACCCACTACTCTTAAACCCATAGCTACAGTCACTAACCATTGTTCCACTGAGCCGGCCTAATAGACCAATTGAATGTAGGATCGAAGCATACAAATACAAAAACAGGTAAAATATGATCTTCCTGTTTTTACAGCATGGCATGTGTATAAACTGATAAGAAAAAACTACAAATAAAGCTCTATTATATGGGGATACATCCTTGTGTGTTTATTTATATAGGCAATTTACATTTACACTTATAAATCGTCACATTAGTAATAACAAAATTCTACCACCGGTTCAGAACGCCGATTCTACCGAGAAGACTCCGGCAACAAACTTGATAGTTGCTCTTTTTAAACGAATCATTATGATATACATTGTAAATGAGCCAAGTCATACAGTCTGCGTGTGCCATAGCAAAAAGTACCATATACTATAAGAAAAGAAAAGAGTACATAATAAATAATTATTTATGAATCTGCTCCTTCTCACAAACAGGGGCAGTTTTATGATAATATATGAGTTATTTTTGTTGACTTAAAATGTGTTCCAAGGGCCTATTGATTTTATCCCCATTTTTGACAACATGCAATAATTCTTTGAGATGACAAGTTATGGGGTAGCAAAACAGCAAACTAATGGACTGCTATATGTATCATAAACTAGAGGCAATTTTATTCATACATATACTATGTGTTTATTACGATTATAATCTCTAACGACACAAATGTAGCTGTAATAGTTTTATTGACAATACCTATTTAGTATTTTATGAGCAATTAAATCAATAAATAACGTAACTAAGTTACAGGTAGTTCAAGACTATAAGGTAGTACAGTAAACTCACCAAACCGCAGGGTTTTATAACCCATAAAATATCCACTACGCGAATGAGGAAGCAAAGAATACGGGACCAGCGAATACCAAAACAAATCGTCTTTACATAACCTCGCCTAACCTAACAACAACAACAAAAAAGCGTCACTCACCACGTGCGACAAACACGGACAAACAACATTCAGCTGAGCTTCACGCTATAATCAATCTCTTATGTAAAAACACCTACAAAAACTTTAGCCTGTAATCACGATATTACCTCTTCCGCCAAGGTTACTTATAAGTTCAATAACGAGGTTTTACGCGGTTAAAATATTTATTACGGCCGTAACACCACTTTTACAACAAAATAGAGATTAAACAGTTCGTTTCTATAGCTAATTAAAAATTATTTCCAATAGGAAATCAATATTATTGTAAAATTAAAATCGAATACAGCGCGCACCTTGTGACCCGCACGATGACAGATCGCCATCGGTCGACAATAGACATTTTACTTTTTAAGCATTAATTTTTTTATCCATAGGGAAAGACAAATGCATGGTGTATTTAACCGGCTCTTGACGGTGTTGGGATATTTGTCACTAGAATATTACGTGACAAACGTCAAATAACCGTAACAAAATTCAAGTGGGTTTTGTAATAACTTACGGAAATGCATTGTAATTTATTAAAACATACGCATACAATTCAAGTTATCATCAAATAATGAATGTGTTTGAATTTCATATCAAACCACACACTTATAAACTACTGTTTTATGAAATATATTTCTGGTAATATTGGTTTCTGAACGCAAATCAAAACGTCAAGTGTAAGTTTATTGAAATTTTCATTATATTTTTCAAGTGAACAAAATGTTTTGCCAAGTAATTCACTGTGTGATTTGACGAAGAACTGCTTCAAATTGAATCTTCTGTTTCCTTGGAACCGGTGAGACACGCACTTGCATGTTTTTTTTATAAACCCATTTTGTGTTTTTTAGGTACCTTGTGGAACCACCGATGTTATTCTAGGAAAACAAGTTTAGTATAACGATCTTGTATATAGCCAAGACGAGATTCCAGTCGCTATTCCTTTATATTTGTGTCAATTTAATCCGTAATTGAAATAACGCCATAATTATGGACAACAAGAGGGCCGCGTTTCTGAGCGAGGGTAGTTAGTCAAAAATAATATTTGTTTATTATTTATCTATCTCTTAAACTACTTGATATTACTTTTTAAATGCTTGCATTGTGTATGTAAAGTGCTGGTAGAGATAACCATGAGAATGTTTTATCTTCTTTTTGTGTTGTCTGAAAGGGGGTTATGCAAGGAGGTGTTCTTGTACCTTTTTAATTCAATCTTCTTCTCATCATATGGTTGATGAACAACCTGGTGTCGAGAGTTTTTAAACCGCCCGTAGGCCTCTGACATGGCATCACACACCGTTGAAAAATTTCTCAGGTGTGCTGGTTTCCTCACAATGTTTTCCTGCACCTTTAAAGTGTTGAATGATGGAACATATGAATTTCAAATTTGAAAAACACATTGGTACCTGGCGGGGTTTGAACTGGCGACCTCTAGCATAGCAAGCAACAACCTTAACCACTTTAATTCAATACATATATTATAAAATCATCTGTGAATGTTGAAAGTACCTTAATGCTTAAAAACAACACTATTACTACTACTGTGAGAGTCACATGTGAATGTGATATGTTGTCTAACTATCATCCTCTGTAGTATCATAAGGCATAGAATGCCTTTCCAGCTAATTTTTTCCTCTCCTACATATGATTCCGGACTCTTCAAGCGGGGCGTGAAACAGTGTTTAAGCAGGCCTTCAGGGTGAGTGCGACAGGCTCAATATGGTCTGTTGTGCATGTCAACCTCATATGTGGATCTCACTACCGCTTACGATCAGGTGGAGTGAGGTCATCATGTTAGCTTACAATAAAAAAAATATGACACAATATAACAATTTGATTTGATTACCAAACCCAATAGAATATTCTGTCTTTAATTGTATAAAGCATTGCTTGTTCCTTTGAATATTTGCCCCTTTTTGAATGACTATTCCATCTGTGACAGATTTCCAGATGGAGGATGAAATGGAGGAAGACCTGCCGTCCCATGAGATCCTCCGGGAGAACCTTAAGAGGAGGAAGGTGAGGGCGAAACTTCCGAAAGCCGAGCCCAAATGCAAAATTTGTGGGAAGGTAAGCTGTAACATAAATATATTTGTTCCTATTAATGCCATTGACTATGTCTGTGTATAAGAAATTAAGTGACTTAAGGCACTTACAAACACCCAGATAATTCAACCGATCATTTAATTTAGCATAACTTTTTTATTTGAAGTGGGGCCTCCCACTATGTATAATTGAAAACCCAATTTAAATCAGATAAGCCATTTCTGAGTAGTGTGCCACTTTTGCATTGATAATGGTCCCCTATAAGATTTTTCTTTGCATATTCATACATTTACAGAAAGCAATCTGTTACATCTTTATTGTGTTAAATTTTAAAAGAAGTTCTGTAGCCATGTATTTTTGGGACAATGTTTTATTGCTTGTGTATTATTTAATTTTAATTTACTTGACAGGTTTCAAGGAAACTTTTCTGGCTTTATGATTGTTAAAAATCCAGCCAAGGATTCCTTAACACAAGGGAAGTCAGGGGATACTAGTCACAACTATCTGTCCGGTGGTTGGTGAACGGTATACGGGTAAGCGACCCCGGCTCCTCGAGCTACTATCGCCTCAGTCCAAATCATCCGAGGCGATAGTATCCTCCTCCCCTTTTCCTTCCCCCGTCATATATTCTTGCTACTCGTGGGAACGCAATGACCTTGTTAAAACAATGCACAAGGCAGAATAGCGGCGACGTGGTCCACAACCCCTCACGTCAAGTTTCCCACAGAGGTGAATGGAAGGTGGATCGCTGGAAGTGATCTCTGCTTACCCCTCTGGGAAAAAGGCGCTGATTTTATGTATGTATGTATGTATGTATTCCTTAACAATAATGTAGAAAAGAACCATGTTTTTTGTATGGGAGTCCTGTAAATATTGTTTTTAGTTTTTGTTGTTACAGTGGCAACAGAAATACATTATTTGTGATAAATTTTACCCTACCCTTTGCCCGGTGACAGACTAACAAACAACAAAATTTCAGTAATAGGGTCCCATTTTTAACCTCGTGGCTACCCTTAATGAAGTAACCTTTATTGAAAGTAGTTTATTGTTTTTCATTGAGTTGTTACACAGACAAAAGTTAAAAGACATAGTTGCACCTCAATAGCGCATAGATGGTGCTATGTGTTTTTATTAACATTTAATTTGATAATATTTTAACAACCTTAATCTTCTTCGTTTCGTTTCGAAGGCAGAACACTTTTAAATTTGTTTTGCCCAGAATTTTGTAAATACCGAGCTCTAGTTTTTGTTTTTATTGACAAGACTCATTAACAACACTATCTTCTCTTTTCTATTCTCTTTTTGAGTTTGAGTTATCTTTTACATATAAATTGTATGTTACATACCAGTTTTATATAAGAGATATGTCTATTAAACAATAAAAATGCACCTTCCAACTATCATCATTTCCGTATCGATTTCGGTAACGGCGACTTCAGGTACATGTCAAATATGTCTTTAAAATTCCAGATATACACAGAACAGGGTGGCCTTACCAAACACATGCAGTTGCACAACTCGGACCACCCATACGAGTGCCCCCACTGCGATTACCGGGCCAAGACCAAAGGCTACATCTCCCGTCACATCAAGAGAGTACACACCGGCCCGCCTACCGGCAACCGCTGCAGGCAATGCGGGAAGACGTTCCATTTCCCTTCAGCTCTGGCCAACCACGAAAGGGTTCATACCGGTGAGTGTCCCATCATCATCTTCATCATGATCATCATCATGAGGGTCACTGAGCTCATCACAGATTACACGGACTTTTGTCAGGCCTTTGCCAAGATGGACCACTACGTACTTACTGCGAAAATTACTGCTTCTAATGACATATGAGGCAATCCTCTACGTTGATTCCTCTCCTACATAACACAGAACAACACAAAAAGTGGTCATCAACGGCTATTCTTCCGACGTCTTGAAAGTGACATCAGGAGTTCCCCAGGGGTCTAAACTTGGACTATTGTTATTTGCTTTGCTTATAAACGATATCGATACACGTTTCTTTTCGATTGTAAGTATTATAGAAGCTCCTTGGTTTAACGGTTCTGGTTGTACAATAAGTAAAATATTTATATACATGATTGTTATTATTGTCTTGAATAAAATCTAATAAAAGTATATGTGTAATTGTTTTCAGGCGAGAAACCGTACGCGTGTGATGTCTGCGGAAAGACTTTCAGTGCCAAATACTCGCTGGACACACACAAGCTGATACATTCAGGTGAGGTATTGTATTTTACAGATTGTATTTTTTTTGTTTAAGAGCCCCAATGGTTGAGTAGTTAAGGCCGTTGCTTTCCATGCGAGATGTAGCTAGTTCACACCTTGCCCATGCCAATATACAGGGTGTCCCAAAAAAAATAGAGTAAAGCGAATGTCCTGAGATAGAACACCCCGTGGGGCATCCGAAACACCCCCATGTATGTTCCACGATTTAACTTTTGAGAGTATTCTTAATAAAGATGAATATTTTAAGCATTAAAGGAGAACTCAAAATTGATATGCAAAAAGAATTTCTCGAAAAACTCAAATACTTTTTTTTTAATTTTTTCAATCGGTTAGGTAAGTTTAGAAAAATAATCATAACTCGAAAACTATAAAAATCGCGGAATATATATGGGGGTTTTTCGAAAGCCTTACGGGGTGTCAAGCGCGGATCCACCGTTGTGGGCACTATGGGCATGCCAACAACCTTAATAGACTTGTGAGGTCACACTTTCTATTGAGATCGATATGTGATGATAATAAACAATCCAATCAAAAACATAAATGTGAAATGAGAGCCAAGTTCGATATTATGATAAATGCCTTGGTTGTTGACTTACACGACAAAAGAAGTGAGATCTAAATGGGTGCAAAGTTTAATGGTCGGTCCTGAAATGTTTGTATTTATAAGTAACAGTATCACATATCATATCTAATTATGGTCTGCCTTGGCTAGATTTTATAAACCTACCAACGAATTATTATGTTCGATCGCTAATTTCTACCAACAATCCAAATTTTCGGAATTATAAAATAAGAATCGACAAATACTTGCAGGTTTAGAACTTGCGAAGGCTAGATGAATTCATATATGAATGTCTCAGGTGTACCGCCTATTCATTAACGATAGTGAGTCAACTGTCATAAATGAATACCGACTCTGGATGACCAAATGGAAAAGAGAATATAAGAACAATTCGGCTATACCAGACTCGGTACTCATACAAATACTGGCAACTCTTTCGGTCAGCGTAGCTACCGCAGAGAGATCTTTTTCTACTCTTCGCAGAATAAAATGTTGGTTGCGTGCCTCAAAGGCACAGGAAAGAATATCCGGGTTAGTTCTTCTAAATATACACAAAGATGTGAACCTGGATAGTGGATATTGATGACATTTTCAACATTTTCGCAAAAAAGTAACGTAAGCTTGAATTTGTACATAGTATAAAAAACACCATCAATCTCTTCATGCATGCTCGTCGATTACGGGTAGGTACTTTTGATTTGACCCTTCTTCTTTTGACCTATTTGGTCATGGAAGGTCTTTCTTGGCATTCCCCTGTCGACATTCCTTTTATGCTTCCTCTATATATTCCTTTCGTTAATCGTCTTTCATTCATCCTCTCAACATGACCAATCCATCTAAGCATACCTTTCTCAACCTTAGTAGGTACTCTCTCTACATCTTATTTATTTCACACCACAACGTTCTCTTATTATTTCGTTTCTGTTTGTATCACTCAGTTTTACTTCTAGCATATTTCTAAGTGCTCGCATCTCCAAAGCGTTTATCCTAAATTCGTGCTTCTTCTGCCACACTCAACTTTCGCTTCCGTACATTAGTGTCGGGATCAATACTCCCCTATGAACCGCCAGACGTGCCTTTTTAGACATTTTCTGACTGTTCACAAGGGTGTGCAGCGCTCCGTTCACCATGGTACCAGCATTCACTCTCCTTGCAATATCGCTATCACACTTACCATCTTTTGTGAGTTTGGATCCCAAATATATAAATTAACTTTCACTTGTTCTGCTTTTCCACTTCCAATCATAACATCGAAAATTGTCATATCATCACCTTTTCAAAAACCATGACTTTCGTCTTACTGATATTCTCATCCATTCTCTTCTCTTTCGATGACACATTTAGTGGCCGAGCTAGCCCAACAAAGGTTAAATAGGCAGTGCAGCTGAGTAGCCACCACTCCATTTCCAGCCCTCAGCATCTCCACGGAAACCCTGTCATATCCCGCAGCTTTACCTAGTTTCATTGTTTTCGACCCATCCACAATCTCATCCATGCTAATACTATCATCCTCTGCACTTTCATTCTCGTTCTCTTCATGAGATTCAGGCATCTGTACCCGCACCTCCTCTCTTCCGAAAAAACTTTCAAAATATTCCTTCCATCTCTTTAGCACACATGCTTCTCCTTTTGCAAGACTTCCATCTATGTTTTTGATTTTAGACAGACATTTAATTTTAAGAAATCGGGTCCGACTTATTCCTAATGCCTTATGCCAAAGTCCTGATGCTTAGAAAAAAAAAGAAATAATCTAATTCAAAAGTTCGTAAACGACTTGCACAATCGTTAATGAGCGATGTTCATGCTTCGACTCGTACTCAGCCGATTTTCTAGGAGCTGTGACCACAACCTTTTTTGAGGGCTGGATCCGCCCTTGCGGGGTGTTCTATTTCAAGACTTCCGCTTGACACTATTTTTTGGGACCTGTATTTTAAAATTAAAATACACGTGTTAAAATTTAAATACACGTGTTCTGTTTCGTATATTATTCACTAAAATAACGTTATGTGACGACACTTTATCAAATAATTTTATTCAAATCTTAGACTAAGTCATTAACTATATCGAAATATCACATTAGCCGTCAATATACATCGATTCTTGATAGATACTTCTGCAGACTATCGTCCAGAAGGGTACAGTTAGAGGGTCGCACGCAAATGCCGGTTCTCTCCACGAATCTGCAAAGACAATAGTCAAATGTAATGAAGAGTTCAGCAAATATAATGTTCCATGGTAACCTTAGGTGAAACAGCCACCAATACCATGACCCCGGGCCCTTAAGTACGACCTGGTACGCCCCCTTTAGGGGGTTGATACCCACCCCATAAAGCGTCGATGGCCGAGTGGTTAAGGTCGTTGCTTGCCATGCGAGAGGTCGCCAGTTCAAACCCCGCCAGGTACCAATGTGTTTTTCAAATTTGAAATTCATATGTACCATCATTCGACGCTTTAACGGTGAAGGAAAACATCGTGAGGAAACCTGCACACCTGCGAAGAAATTCTAAGGTTGTGTAGTCGACCAACCCGCACTTGGCCAGCGTGGTCGACTAAGGCCTTATCGCCTAGTTTAGGGTAGGCCCGTGCCCCAGCAGTGGGGACGTATATGGGGTGATGATGATGATGATGATGTTCCACCCCATCCTACAGTAGCATCCGGGTATATAAGCAATGCTTGGAGGCGGGCGGGGTCAGCTTACACCTTTAGGAACACTCCTATAATAGTTGCACACACAACAACAACAACTTCCTCGTTGGTCTATTGGTAGCAAGTGCTGCGTTATAGAGGAAGATCCCAGAGCTGCCAGACGTCACTTATTTTCTAATGGACAAAATATATACGATTGAGTAGTGGTGGGGTGTACTATCATCATATGACTAGTTGCTACCTTGACCAGACGGCCATTTTTCAGGTATCAATTGATCAAGGTACATAGAAACACTGCTCACCTCACTTAAATTCTGATGGCTGATTTTAACATATATTTCACACAATATCATTAAAAATCAGGATTCATTACTCCCAGACACATGCGGTCGGCGGTTTTACCTTACAGACGCTTTAAAGCTATGAAAAAAATATTTAAGGTTACTTATTTTCTGATGCTTGATTTTTATATATGTTATTCAAACAACTATTTTAAAACGTTTTGCAAACGGACAGACCGATCCAAGGGGCCAAACATTCACCAGACCCAACTGTTTTATAATTTTTTTTTTAATTGAATTTAGTTGAGTTTTTTTTAATAAAACAGTTTGTAAGGTACAATTCTTTAATTATTGCGGTCAGATGAGCACTTTTCAGTTGTTTGAATAACATATATAAAAATCAAGGATCAGAAAATAAGTGACCTTAATGATTTTTTTTCATAGATTTAAAGCGTCTGTTAGGTAAAACCGCCGACCGCATGTGTCTGGGAGTAATGAATCCTGATTTTTAACGATATTGTGTGAAAACAGCTATCAGATTTTACGTGAGTTGAGCAGTGTTTCTATGTACCTTGATTAATTGATACCTGAAAAATGGCCGTCTGGTCAAGGTAGCAACTAGTCATATGATGATAGTACACCCCACTACTACTCATTCGTATATATTTTGTCCATTAGAAAATAAGTGATGTCTGGCAGCTCTGGGATCTTGGACCATTAGAACCGAGAGTTCTCCGGTTCAAGTCCGCGGTCGGGCAAAATTTGTGTGAGTTTTTCTGAAATGAAATTACTCAGCCCGGAGTTAGGAAGTTGGCGGTTGAACGCCCGTGCCTCGGAAAGCACGTTAAGCCGGTGGTCCTGCGCCCGATCTCTCATCGGTCATGTCGGATTGCCGTCTCACCGAATTATGAGAGTAAGGGAATAGAGAGTGCACTTGTGTTTGCGCGTGCACTTGTGCACTATAATATGTCCTGGGCACTTGGCTGATCTCAATTGAGATCGGACGCCTTATAATAGTTGCAGGAGGATACAAAGAGGAGTTAAGTTCCAACCCCCCCCCCCCCCTTTCCCCTTACTTGCTACTAGTTTTTTTTTCTCTTTTCTACTGTGACATACTCGAACTGTATGATATGGCTAATTTTCGACTGAAAACTTGGTGATAATCGGTTAAAAAGAGTAACTATCGAGTTTCGTGCTGGTGTCTTCTCGGTAGAATCAGCTATCCGAACCGGTGGTAGAATCACTTAACAATTTACTGTTACTATTTATAAGTGCGTGTAAATCCTTACTATATTATAAATGCGAAAGTTACCCTGTCTGTCTGTTATGCTTTCACGCATAGAGTATTGAACCGATTCAAATGTAATTTGGTACAGAGCCTGAGAAAGGACATAAGCTACTTTTTAGCCGACTGCTATATAAAGAAGTACTGTTTTACCCGTTAAACGTCTCTACGTGGACGAAGTCGCGGTCAGAAAGCTAGTGCTTATACACCGTGAAATTTGAGTGGTGGTTTTCCCGTGGCAGAATGATTTGCCTTTAGTAATACAAACTATCGAATTTTCAAAATGATAATTTTCCAACTCGAAAACGAGAGAAGCTATCGTTGTTTTTGAAGATGTGACGTAATCTGGTACTGCTTGCCGCATGAAATCGATGCTTAAAGCTAAAGAAGCTTTACGCCCTAAGTGATAAAGTGGTTCAAACGTAGGTACTTTAAAGTTTCGGTTATACCTTTCGTAAAACCGGCATTTATTGATTTTAATATAAAATAACTGCACAAATCTATTATAGAATCATTTTTCTGCGGGAAAACAACTAGTATCACGGTGTATATGTCACCGTAAAATTGCAAATAAGGATAGATTGCAATCTATCTCGCGAGATTGTGAACTGTCGAATAATTGTGAACCATAACATGATGCTTACAATTTATCGTGTGATTATTCATCTGATTGCAATCTATCGAAGTGAAACTGATAAATTGCGATCTTAAATATGTCACTTGCAAATGATGTCAATGCCTGATTGGTCAGTTATAGGCATAGCCTATAGCCGACCAATCAGGGACAGCCTTAGGACAGCCGTCCGAAGGCTGTCCCTGATTGGTCGGCCTTAAAGTCAACCGTGAACTATAGTTCACAATTATTCGACAGTTCACAATCTCGCGAGATAGATTGCAATCTATCCTTATTTGCAATTTTATGGTGACATATACATAAAGGAATTTTGATTTTGACTTTGACTCACCCATTCCTACAATAACATCCGGGTATATAAGCTCCAAAGCAATGCTTGGAGACTAGTCGCGCGCGGGCCGGCGCCGCGGGCCGGGGCGCGGCGGCGGCGCGCTGCAGGTAGGTGAGGATCCGCCGGATGTCGAGGACCCCGTTGCGAAGCTCCATGCTGTTGCCGGTCAGCTTGCGGAGCAACTCCTGGGTAGACGTGTGACATGATGAGACACGAGACATCAGGAACATGGATATTCAGGCGGGGTGAGAGACAGCATTTAACATAAGGAATGCCAAACTGCGCAATATTGCGTGGGCAATAGTGATGTCACAGGACGTTATTTATATTTTTTTATTTTTTTATAAAGAATTATCTACTACCTACGGATCCTAGAGTCGTGGGCTTGATTCCCACTCGGGACAAATAAATAAATAAAATTATATTTAAAAATCTAGCACCAGAAAATAAGTAACCTTAATTAATTTTTTTCACGTCACGTTTCCCACAGAGGTGAAAAGTGGATCGCTGAAAGTGATCTCTGCCTACCCCTCTTGGAAAAAGGCGTGATTTTATGTATATATGTTAATTAATTTTTTCATAGCTTTAAAGCGTCTGTAAGGTAAAACCGCCGACCGCATGTGTCTGGGAGTAATTAATCCTGATTTTTAATGATATCGTGTGAAATATATGTTAAAATCAGCGATCAGAATTTAAGTGAGGTGAGCAGTGTTTCTATGTACCTTGATTGGTTGATATCTGAAAAATGGCCGTCTGGCCAAAGTAGCAACTAGTCATATGATCATATGCCACCCCACCACTACCCACTCGTGTATATTTTGTCCATTACAAAATAAGTGACGTCTGGCAGCTCTGGGATCTTGGACCATTAGGTCATTTGAAAAAGAAATAGTTATTTTTGACTAGAAACTTGAATACAACAAGAAATTTCCCTCCACATAGATAAGGCGTCCGACCGATTTCGGCCATGGCGGCCGATCTCAATTGAGATCAACCAAGTGCGCAGGACATATTATAGTGCCCAAGTGTACGCGCAAACACTCTCTCTATTCCCTTACTCTTATAATTCGGTTAGACGGCAATCCGACATGACCGATGAGAGATCAGGCGCAGGACCACCGGCTTAACGTGTTTTCCGAGGCACGGGCGTTCAACCGCCAACTTCCTAACTCCGGGCTGAGTAATTTCATTACAGAAAAACTCACACAAATTTTGCCCGACCCCGGATTCGAACCGGGGACCTCTCGGTCTTAACGCAGCACTTGCTACCAATAGACCAACGAGGCAGTTGCTAACACAGTTACAGTTTTCCCACATACCTTGGTCATGTCAACCGTAAACCGGAACGCTTTGATATGCTTGTTCAGAACAGCTGTCAGTGTGCTCAAGAATTCATGCTCCACGCTCTTTCTCCTGCTGCATTTGGCTGCAATCTTCTTCATCAGTTTAGGTTTTAGGAAAGCTTTCTTGAGGAGGGTAGAACATTTCGTGTGGTAGGTAGGATTGGTGGAAATCGCTACGATTTCGGCTATGACGGTTTCCGATGAGAGGAGCCTCTTGAATTCTGTGAAGTGTTGAAGGTAGATCTGTAGATGGTTAAGTTCAACAAATTCAGCAGGCAGCAAAAATAGTCCTCAAAAATTTCCAGGTCTACCAAAATAATGAAAATTATTGTCGTATGATTACACAAAATGTCCTCTCCTCGAATCTTATTGGATTACATTTCACTGTTGTATTTCATATGTTTTTTTCTCAACTGACATACGATGATGGCTTGGAGTAGCCTCGTCATCGTCACCGGACTTGCGGGGGGAGAGGAGCGGATGGCTCTCTTCCGTTCGAGTAGACAAGCCACCTTATCCTTTCTTACCAAAATTCAATCTGTATCTTATGAATCGTGTAACAAGTAATTTGCTGTTGATGTATTTAATTTGACTGGCTCGGTGGAACAGTGGCTAGTGACTCTGGCTGGCGGTTCCGGGAGTCGTGCATTCGGTCCCCACTCGGGACAAATATTTGTGTGATGAACACCTGTGTTTGTTCCGTGTTTGGGTTTATATGAGATACTAGCTTTCCGCCCGCGACTTAGTCCACGTAGAAACCCTATTCCCGCGGGAACTCCGGGATAAAAAGTAGGCTACTTTTTACATTTAACCTTATGTGTTATTCTGGGTCTTCAGCTATTTGCTTGAAAGAGTAATAAACATCCATTCACACATATAAACTTTCACGTTTATAATATTAGTAAGGATGTATATATCTGTCTCTGACGCCCATAGTACAAGCTCTGCTTAGTTTGGGGTCAGGTGACCGTGTGTGGAAACGTCCCAGATATTTTTTTGCCAGATTTTTTCATAATCTTCTTACCTTTAAACAAACTGTCAGTTGCTCCTCCACCATTCTCGCTTCTGATGCTGTCAAAATCTTTTCTCGTATCAAATGTCATGTTGTCAGCCAATTTCACCCTCGTCTCTGCAGAGACGGCTCCTGCACCAAGCATGGTGATTTTCCTTGGCTTGATTACCACATCCCCTGTTATCAAGGCTTGGTAGTCCTGCATTTTCAATCTGTAAATAGGATCTCATCAAAAACAATACTTGTCAAAAAACCAAGTCTCGCAACTCAGTTGTTCTACGGTAAAAAGTTGTGAGATCCATGTTATACCAAGACGATTATTAATTGACGCGGCCATCGCATGAAAACAAGTGTAAATTAATTAGTGCAATGGCCAGGCACACCTACGAAGAAATACTAAGGTTGTGTAGTCAACCAACCCTCAATTGGCCAGGGTGGTTGACTAGAAAGCCTTATCGCCCTAGTTTAGGGTAGGCCTATGCCCCAGCAGTGGGGACGTGTATGGCCTAATGATGATGATAATCACAACAAAAACTCCCTCGGTGATGAGTCTTACTTCTCCGCAGCGTACATAACGTTGAAGCAGTTTATAGGACAGGCGTAGCCGAAGGGCGTCCAAGGGTCTGCGTTCTGGTCTCCACAAAGGACCCGGGGTTCTGGCAAAAGACATGGCAATGAGCGCTACCATGAGTTAGCTATCGAAAACTTACGTACGGTCGGGAATTTTGGCGGTAGTACACTTTTCAAACAGATTTCTTTAAACGCCATTAGCCCCGCCCACTGGCCAATAGAAGAGCACTTAAAAAAGTCAGGTGAACTGACAAATTATATTTTTTTGGATTATAAAATATATTTTAAAATAAGAAAAATTGGGGGTTTGGTTTAGCCCCGGTACTCAGCCAGGTCTGCGGTTTTGTGTTGAGTTATAATATTAAAGGTATAGGACAAGTTTTCAGCTTGCCTCATATACCTACCGAAAAATTCTTGCAGGCTCTCGGACCACAATTTGGGCGGGGCTTGCTCTGACAGACGTATAAGCGCCAAGCGATTTTCACCTTATAGGTGGTCGACCGCCAAGTACTCCGATAGTACGTTAAAAACCAAACGAATTTTTATTCATACTACCGATTTTACCGGTTCTTCCGTATTGGGAGCGTGCACGACGGTGCTGCCCTCATTTTGGTGGCGTTTCTTTCGTTAAATCTTATGGAGTGAAATTAGTACCAACGGCCGCCGCTAGCAATAACAACGGACATCACATAAGATTACATCCGTTTTTGACAATCAGCGCCATTTCTCCCTCCACCCACTTTGCGCGGTTCCAATAGGCGATATCGAGTCTTGTCACTTTTAAACTCAGTAGCGCTACTGATGACTTATTAATTTTTATTATTTGTTGTTATAGAGGCTACGGAAATACATCATTTGTGATAATTTCAGCTTTCTAGCTATCCCCGTTTATGAGATACAGCTTGGAGACAGACAGACGGACAGACGAACGGCGCGCGGAGGCTTAGTAATTAGGCCCTGTTTTTACCTTTTAAGTACTGGACCCTAAAAAAGCCTTGCTCATTTATTCTTATATAGTATACTGGGTGTCCCAAAAAGTAGTGTCAAGCGGAAGTCCTGAGATAGAACACCCCGTGGGGCATCCGAAACACCCCCATGTATGTTCAGCGATTTTTTATAGTTTTCGAGTTATGATTATTTTTCTAAAATTTTGAGAACAACTGACCTAACCGACTAAAAATATTGTAGAGAAAAAAGTATTTGATTTTTTGAGTAATTATTTTTGAAAATCAATTTTCATGAGTTTTTCTTTAATGCCTAAAATATTTGTCTCCATAACTTATATGGAAAATATCAAAATTATGGTACAAACTGAAAAGTTACGTTCTGTAAATAATGTCTTACAATTTCAACGTTAAATTTAGAATATAAGGAGGTAGTTGCATGGCTCCTAAATAACTTTAAAAACTGCGCTAGACTCTCAGCTTTCATAATCATTAATAAAAACTGGTACTTAATGGGCTACTTTTGCTGAAATCGGACTACAAAGACAGAGAGGTGGAAAAATCATAAAATTAGCCATTTGAATACGAAGTATTATTTGGACATTTTATTATTCCGAAAGTTAGTCAGTTTGTTAACAAACCTAAATTTAATACAGGAGCACTCAGACATTTGGATGATTTTTTTTTGTTTAATTTAAGTTTCATTGCGCTAACACTGTTTTCACATGCAATACCTTTGTTACGACGAACTTGACGAACTTTGCTTTCTTTACAGACTTTAATAAACTTTTACTTATAAACTTTTTACAAAAAAATAATCAAAAACGATAACATTTTTTTTCAATGAAGTTCCCATTTTTAACCGACTTCAAAAAAAGGAGGAGGTTCTCAATTCGTCTGTATGTATAATATTTTTTTTTTTTTTTTTTTATGTATGTTCACCGATATTTTCGTCAATTATAGACGAATTTCAAAAATTTTTTTGGTTGGATAGAGTTTACTTCCGAGGTGGTCCCATTTTCACCAGTCCCGGATCTGATGATGGGATCCAGGAGAAATCGAGGGCAACCCTCAAATTTTATAGGGACATGTACCGCGTTTTGCATATTATATGAAGTAATATTGGCATTTGCTTCTGGCTATCATAATCTTATGATGCTGAGCTGATGATGGAAGGTCAACTCCTTAATAGTTATGAGTAAAAGGATAATTCTTTCAATACTCTATACATATTAAGACTATTAGTTATAAATCAGTAGCATTACAGGTGAGCTAAACTATTAGGTGGACCAGTCTAGGATCTGATGATGGGATCCAGGAGAAATCGTGGGCAACCCTCAAATTTTATAGGCACATGTACCGCGTTTACATATTTTCTGAAGTTATATTGGCATTGCTTCTTGCAATCATAATGTTATGATGCTGAGCTGATGATGGAAGGTCAACTCCTTAATAGTTGGGAGTAAAAGGATAATTCTTTCAAATCTGTATACATATTAAGACTATCAGTTATAATATCAATAGAATTATAGGTGAGCTGCACTAATAGGGTCCAGTCTAGGATCTGATGATAGGATCCAGGAGAAATCGAGGGCAACCCTCAAATTGTATAGGCACATGTACCGCGTTTTACATATTTTCAGAAGTAATATTGGCATTTGCGTCTGGCAATCATAATGTTATGATGCTTAGCTGATGATGGAAGGTCAACTCCTTAATGGTTGGGAGTAAAGGGATATTTCTTTCAATACTGTATACATATTAAGACTACTAGTTTTAATTTCAGTAGAATTATAGGTGAGCTGAACTAATAGGGACCAGTCTAGGATCTGATGATGGGATCCAGGAGAAATCCAGGGCAACCCTCAAATTTTATAGGCACATGCACCCCGTTTCACATATTTTCTGAAGTTATATTGGCATTTGCTTCTTGCAATCATAATGTTATGATGCTGAGCTGATGATGGAAGGTCAACTCCTTAATAGTTGGGAGTAAAGGGATAATTCTTTCAAGTCTGTGTTCATATTAAGACTACTATTTTTAATTTCAGTAGAATTATATGTGAGCTGCACTAATAGGGTCCAGTCTAGGATCTGATGATAGGATCCAGGAGAAATCGAGGGCAACCCTCAAATTGTATAGGCACATGTACCGCGTTTTACATATTTTCAGAAGTAATATTGGCATTTGCGTCTGGCAATCATAATGTTATGATGCTTAGCTGATGATGGAAGGTCAACTCCTTAATGGTTGGGAGTAAAGGGATATTTCTTTCAATACTGTATACATATTAAGACTACTAGTTTTAATTTCAGTAGAATTATAGGTGAGCTGAACTAATAGGGTGAAAAAAAATGTAACACTAAAAAGTATGAAAAAAAATTGTAAACAAAAAAAAAACCGCCTTCAAAAACCCGACTCACTAAAAATTACAAAATAATATAACGAACATTAATCTGGGTATGAATTTGATATGTTGTTGAAGGCGGTGCCAATTAAAATTTTGAGGAAAGCTGCATGAAATATAAACGGCACCGCCTTCAACAACAAATCAAATTCATACCCAGATTAATGTTCGTTATATTATTTTGTAATTTTTAGTGAGTCGGGTTTTTGAAGGCGGTTTTTTTTTTGTTTACAATTTTTTAATCTTAATTAATTTTATAAGTATCACAAATTAAACTTTCAAGTGGTTATTTCTTAGCATTTCTGGTATAATTTTGATTGTTAACAATCTTATTAACTTTAGAAATAATAAAATGTCCAAATAATACTTCGTATTCAAATGGCTAAATTTATGATTTTTCCACCTCTCTGTCTTTGAAGTCCGATTTCAGCAAAAGTAGCCCATTAAGTACCAGTTTTTATTAATGATTATGAAAGCTGAGAGTCTAGCGCAGTTTTTAATGTTATTTAAGAGCCATGCAACTACCTCCTTATATTCTAAATTTAACGTTGAAATTGTAAGACATTATTTACAGAACGTAACTTTTCAGTTTGTACCATAATTTTGATATTTTCCATATAAGTTATGGAGACAAATATTTTAGGCATTAAAGAAAAACTCATGAAAATTGATTTGCAAAAAGAATTACTCAAAAAAGTCAAATACTTTTTTCTCTACAACATTTTTAGTCGGTTAGGTCAGTTGTTCTCAAAATTTTAGAAAAAGAATCATAACTCGAAAACTATAAAAAATCGCGGAACATACATAGGGGTGTTTCGGATGCCCCACAGGGTGTTCTATCTCAGGACTTCCGCTTGACACTACTTTTTGGGACACCCTGTATAGTATAAATGAGTATTATAAATATAGTATAGAACTGGCGTATAGTATATAATATATACTATACTTATATACTTCTTAGCCTATTGGTAGCAAATGCCGTCTAAGACCCAGATGTCCAGGGTTATATGGTGAAGTAATGGCTCTGCCCTGCCTCGAGGTAGCAAATAATGAATAACATAATTATCTTACCTGTTTCAAAAATTCTAAACAGAATCACTAAACATATTATAAGCATTTTGGTAAATGCTCAGTCTGGACATAATCGGTGGAATCGACATCGTAAAATGTAATAAGTTAAATTGAGCTTGACTGATTAGCCATTATGTGTTGCAATTATAATTACTTCATATAAGGTAATCAAGATTTTTGTAACCAATTTGACCACTAGATGGCGTAATGTTGACTTTGGATGATATGGTAATACCTATTTAAATACAATGAATGTAAGAATTTCATAACACTACAAAATAATAACGTATTTTGAAGGCATGTTAAACTTATCATTTTAAAGAGACGAACTTCAAAAGTAAAATGTTTTTTTAAAATATTTTTTACATTAACGTGTCTTTATTATTTTTTGAAATAATGTTTAGAATAACAATACACGCGAGTTTAATCCGTATTAGTGCTGCAATGCTACAGCAAGTTTGTTTTGTTTTGCAGACGAGAAACCGTTCAAATGCCTCCTATGCCCGTACGCGTGTCGAGACAGCTCGACGCTCCGAAAGCACCGGCTGCGGCACGCGGGCGCAGCGCACGTCTTCGTCTGCGAATTCTGCAACGGCAGGTGGGTTATATAACAACTCGACTAGCAAGTTCCAAGCGCCAACGGATAGATGGCGCTAGAGGCAAACTCGAATAGCAAGTGCCAACCGATAGATGGCGCTGGAGACAGATATTCGCTCACCTGCGAATACTGCAACGGCAGGTGAATTACCACATAACAACTCGAATAGCAAGTTCCAAGCGCCAATCAATAGATGGCGCTAGAGACAGATATTAGAGCTCAGATAGCGCACGCATATATGAGGTCGTCCTGATATCTTCCGGCTCTTTTCTGGGATACATACATACAATACATATATAAAATCTGGCCTATTTCCCAGAGGGGTAGGTAGAGATCACTTCCTGCCATGTGCTACGGTCCTGACACACCCCTTTCGCTTCATCCACATCCATTAGCCTTTTCATGCACGCTCGTCGATTACGGGTACTTTTGATTTGAGCTCTCTTTAAGATTTGACCTATTTCTGGGATAGATATCAATAAAATAATAGCAAATTCCTAGCGCCGCCAATAGATGGCGCTGTTCTATATTCATAATAATATTAACATGAGTATCCAAGGCTACGCTTTTCACTGGGAGGTGTTTGACCAGATAACAACAATAATAACAGTAGCGACATCCGCTTATTATGTTCCAACTACAATCAATAGATGGCGCTGTAATAGTTCAGATACTTCTAGGTTACAGCCTCAGGAATAGAGCCATTTTTTTTATGATGACCTCACTCCACCTGATGGTAGGCGGTAGTGAGATCCACATATGAGGTCGACAGGCACAATAGATCATATTGAGCCTGTCGCACTCACCCTGAAGGCCTGCTTAAATACCGTTTCACGCCCCGCCTGAAGAGCCCGGGATCATAGGAGGGAGTGAAAACATGAGCTGGAAGGGCATTCCATGCCTTAATCACACGTGGCATAAAAGTGAAACTGCACCTATTGGTCCTCGCCACCAGCGCCTGCATTGTATGTGGATGGCAGCGCTGTCCAGCACGTGTCGTTCGGGAGTGGAAAGGGGAGGGAGGGACTAGCTGAAATAGCTCTTCAGAGCATTCCCCATTATAGAGACGGTAGAGAACACTTAGACCGGCAATGTCTCTACGTAATTGTAGAGGCTCCAGGAAACCATTCGGGTCTGTTATCTCAAGCGATGTCTACGTTTGATCTTCCAGATTCGACAGCAAGACGAGGCTGCGGGAGCATGAGCTGGAAGTGCACTTGCAGCCGGATGTGCGCGCGCACAAGTGCACTAAGTGCACTTCCACCTTCAAGAATGCCAAGGCGCTCAAGATTCACATTGTGAGTAATAAGTTGATAACAGTAGATGTAGAATGGGACCTATGGACAGATGAGCCGATTCCTTTTGCTTGCGTTTTGATTTTCTTTGTTATTTTATTCCAATGTAGTCCAGTCATTTAAGCTTAAATTAGGTAAGAATCTCGGAATTCGAGATACCCAGCTGTAAGTCTGTAAATACTTGTATATTGACGTCCTAAAAGTTGTCTCAAAACCTACATATTGTAGGGTGTACGCAACTATTAAATTTTCAAGGTCAAATGTCAAATGTCTACGCCTTCAAAAAATCTAAGTTGTGATATAAACGATCATGACAGCGGCCTTACAATGAGATATTTACTAGGAAAAATTCAGACGCTTGAAAAGAAACTAGAATATGCTACTAATCGGATAGAAACTTTAGCTATGGATAATAAAACATTATCCAAAAGACTTGCTGTTTTTGAACATACTGTTTCGACAAACAAAAAAACAAAAATAAAAAATAGAACAGGAGTCTTTACACAAAACAGAAGCCAGTCCAACGTAGCGAAATCTACATCTAAATCGCCAAAGTCTACTGTACAGGTTGAAGAGCAACAGAGGCAAGAAAATTGTTCCACTACGAAAACACCTAACTCACTAGAAGAAGGCGGCAAATTCTCTCAAGACTCATGTCAAACAAAATGCATTCAAAGCATAGGGAAACTATGTATAATTAGCAGCAATTCCGTAAATAACATAACAAAACAAGCTGAACTTAATTTAAGCTATAGGGACTTATGTCATTATAAAAGTCCTGAAAAAAATATAAAACAGCTCCTTAATGGACTGGATGAGAAATTAAAAGATTTTGCTTTGAATGACTTTTGTATAATATTTATAGGTGAGACTGATTTTCACAGTTCAAGTCATTTACATGATATGGTTCATTACATTAAAAAATCTTTAAAACAAGTGCAACACACTAATGTCATACTATGTCTACCTACTTATAAATATGCCAAATATGTAAACTTATTTAATAGTCGTGTTGAATTATTCAACAACTTATTATACTTAGATAATAAGACCCACGAGTATGCTTATATATTGGACTGTAACGAAAATTTGGAATATTCTCATAACTACTTTTTCAGCAAAACGGGTAACGTAAACAACTATGGATATGGAATTATAATTTCTGATTTATACAATCTAATATTTAACATTATGAAAAACAATATTGTAAATAAATCATACATTAACAATGCGAACATGATAACACAATCAGTGGTCCAAAATGATACAGAGTTTTTTCGAGGCTAATTCAAAACACCACAGCCTTAAATTAATGCATCAAAATATAGCACCCAATTCTGATGTAAATATATTTTTAGGTAAATTAGATGATGTTCTTCACAATTACACGAAAAATAACAAAACACGTATTATATTAGCAGGTGATTTTAATATAAATACCCTTATAATATCAAAAAGTAGTAAAGAACTTAGTGATCTAGTAAAAAACTATAAATTAAATCTACACATAGAACAACCGACAAGACAGAATACATGTATTGATCATATTATTAGTAATATAGAAGACGCTAACGTTGAACTGCTTCAGTTATACTTATCAGACCATAATACTGCACAATTTATTCAACTTCCTTTACTTGTAAGTCCACTAGAACCCATTAAACAATACATATTTTTACGGGATTATAATAAAAATAATGAGCTGATATTCAAAAACCAATTAAAAAGATTATCCTTTTCTAACATATATAATGAATCTGATATTAATAAAGCAATGAACACCTTCCACTCAACTATTCAAATATTGTACAACCTATGTTTTCCATTAAAGAAAATAAAAATAACAAATACCTATAAAAAGCCTAACTGGATAACACAAGGCATAGTAAAAAGTTGCAAAACTAAAAGAACATTAAGATATTTATATTATAAAGAAAAATCAATAGAATCAAAAAAACATTACAAGACGTACTCAAAAATTCTAAAGCGTTGCTTACACGTCTCACAAAAAATACACAATGATAAGTTAATAACAAATTCAAAAAATAAATGTAAAACAGCATGGAGTATTATAAAAGACCATTTGAGTGACAATAACACAAACAATTTCATTAAAGAGATAATCATTGATGGTAAACAGATAAAAGGTGGTAAAAATATAGCGAATGCATTTAATAAATTTTTAATCAATTTAACAAACAAAGAAAAAAAGGGATGTATAAATACTAATAATTTATCAATACCGAATTCATTATTCATAGAGCCATTTAATATTAGTGAAGTAAAATCGATAATTCGTTCTTTAAAAAATACAAATGCTACCGGCTTCGATGACATATGTACAAAAATAATTAAACTAAATGAAGAAGAGCTCGCTCCACCACTTACTTACCTGGTAAACTTATCCTTTGAAAAGGGCAAATTTCCTGACATACTGAAAAAGTCCATTGTAAAGCCATTACACAAGAAGGGTAATAAAGTACAAATCGAAAACTATCGTCCAATCACCTTGCCGCCTATCCTATCTAAAATTTTTGAAAAAGCCATGAAAAATAGACTAATGAAATTCTGCCTAAAGTACTCCATAATAAGACCAGAACAATTTGGATTTCAAAAAACTAAATCGACAACTATTGCTATCTATCACCTAATAAAAGAAATTACTGAAAAAAATAAATTCGAAAGTACCCCTTGCTACAGTATTTTTTGATATGACCCGTGCTTTTGATAATGTTTCTCACGATATACTGATATTGAAATTAAGTAACTTAGGTATAAGAGGCTTAGCATTAAGTTGGATTGAATCGTTTTTAGCTAGTAGAAAGCAAGCCGTTGAAATAAAAAGCTTGGACGAAAAATATAATACTATATTGAATCGCTCACAATTTAAAATCAATTCATACGGGGTGCCCCAGGGAAGTGTACTGGGCCCCATCCTATTTTTGCTTTACATAAACGACCTCCCCACAGTAACACCCCATAAATGTATTTTATTTGCTGATGATGTCTCTGTCATAATACCATACAAAAATAATAAAAGTAACTTTGAAAAAGACATAAAAGACACAGTAGTTGCAATAATTAAGTGGCTTGAACACAATAATCTAACAGTTAATTTAAGCAAAACAAAATTTATACAATTTGGAACACACAAACAAAATAAAATTAAATTTGACATAAACTACAAAGGACACACTTTAGAGGAAACTACACATACAAAATTCTTAGGAGTCGAAATAGACGATAGATGCGATTGGAAAAAACATATAGATGTAGTTAGGGACAAAATAAATAGATATGTTTATGTTCTACGAAGGCTTCGTTACACTTCATCGATGGCTACCACACTTACTGCATACCACGGATATGTGTCCTCATTACTGAAATACGGAATTGTGATATGGGGCAATTCAGTTGACTCAGATAAATTATTTATAGCACAAAAAAAGTGTATCCGCGCAATGTGTAATAAAAGTCCCAGAGAATCCTGCAGGACACTTTTTAAATCACTTGATATTTTGCCTTTTCCATGCATTTATATATTTGAAATAGCAAATTTTGTTAAAAATAATTTACATTTTTTTAAGATGCACAATAGCCATACAACTAGACCATCAAGAGATCCTCACAAATTAGTGTATAATAATAATCCAAATCTTAGCCATTATCTTCGACAGTGTGATGCAATGTGTGTCAAAATTTTTAATAATGTTCCAAAGGATTTAAAATGTTTACCTTACAATTTGTTTAAAATTAAATTTCGCAAATGGCTTAGTGAAAAAAACTTTTATTCGTTAGAAGAATATTTTAAGTATAATATTAATAAATTGGATCTCTAGATATAAGTATTATTTAATTCGTTTCAAAATTAATAAATTAATTTTGTATTAATGGATGAGAATTTATTCTCATTTCGTAAATTCTTTGCATGCCAAACTTGGTGAAATATGCTGAACACTGTATACGTATTATATAACAACTGTATGTTGTAACGGTTGTACTTCATACACAACTACTTCCAATTTTGTTAAATAGTAAAAATAACAAAAACGTAATACAATACTATCTTAAACTAATATAAAACAAATAAAATACAAAATAAACATTAATTCTAATATTACTTACATACTATATCCTTACTATTTACAATAATAATTAATTAAAAAAAGAAAATAGGAAACCTAACACTATTAAACCTAAACATTAAAAAAACTATATGTTTAGTAGATCACGCGGCGAGCGCGTGAGACAGGTTTTGTCGCGGGGGGGTCGTACCGCAGAGTCCGCAAAGCCGATACTTGCTACCGGACAGAGCTCCTTGCACTTGCTCCAAGGTCAGACGCTCGGCCGTTTTAATTACGCTTAGCGAAACCTACCTACCTAAATTTAATTGATGCATAATATTATCGTGTTTAGTATTAAACCATATAATTGTGTGTGTGTTTTTTCCCCGAATTGGGGACCACCGCTCCGGTACCGGGCAACACTAACGGAAGCTAAATTTCCCCACTTCAAGTTCCAGCTGGAAGCACTGCCTGCAGTCAGTAGTGACGAATTGGGGACACCGGATCACGGACTCACAGGACAGTGATGTTGTGATTAGCTTCTATTATACTTCGGTTGTGACTGTTTTCCGTACCCACTCCCGCTGTTATTTTACTCTTGCCTGAGATTATATACCTATTTACTGTTTGACAAAGGTCTTTTTATTAATCACCCTAGGAAAAATTGTCACATTGGCGCCCAACGTGGGGCAGTGGTGATACTGTAGTAGAGCTTAGGAAGCAGATAGTTAAAATTAGCTCCGCTTTTACCATCTGAGGACGTGCTTGAATCTCATTTAGAACCTGCTGATGACTTGAAGGTGATAAAGGAATTACTCCTAAAGTCTCAATATAATTTGGGTATCCTTTCAAAGCAATTTGATTATAATTTATCCAATCAAAAACATAAATGTGAAATGAGAGCCAAGTTCAATATTGCCTTGGTTGTTGACTTCAGCGACAAAAGAAGTGAGATCTAAATGGGTGCCAAGTTCAATGGTCAACCCAGAAATTTATTTATAAGTAACACTATAACATACCTATCATATCTTCTTATAACATAAGATAATGTATGGTGGTAGCCTATGAAGGTCTGTCTTGGCTAGTTTCTATAAACCTACCAACGTATTATTATGTTCGCTTGCTAGTTTCTACCAACAATCCAAATTTTCGGAATTATAAAAAAAAACCGACAAATACTTGTAGGCTTAGAACTTGCGACGGCTATAATTCATATATGAAAACTAGCCAAGACAGACCTTCATAGGCTACCACCATACATTATCTTATGTTATAAGAAGATATGATAGGTATGTTATAGTGTTACTTATAAATAAATTTCTGGGTTGACCATTGAACTTGGCACCCATTTAGATCTCACTTCTTTTGTCGCTGAAGTCAACAACCAAGGCAATATTGAACTTGGCTCTCATTTCACATTTATGTTTTTGATTGGATATCATTACTTTTTGTAGAAAAGTATATATCATCGTAACGCCGTGGGTCCTTTGAAAAGGACAAATTCAAAACTAAAACTAGACTTTATGTAGGTACCTACCCTAAGTAATAAATATGAAAACCGACTATAAGTACCTACTCTTAATTGTAAATAAGCAAGTATACCTAAATATATACTAAGTGCTCTGCCTTCCCCGGTATATAGGCGTGATAAGGCACTAATTAGGTATTTATGTTAAGCGTTCATAATAGAACCTAACCTAATTATTAAAAAAATGCCAGTTTTTTATTTTTTCCTTTGTATTCATGTAATTACCTATCTGCATACCAAATTTTAACTCTCTAGGTCATTTGGAACTGGGTTAGAATTTTGATCTGTCAGTCAGTCAATGATAAAAATGAGGATTTTTGGACATTAATATCTAAATAACTGTTTGAGATATGCTTATGAAATTTAGAACACATATTTATCTCGCAAGTCACAATATATGAGCCAAATTTGATACATTTATGTAAAATAGTTTTTGATTTATGAGGGGTTCAAAAGTGGTTCCAAATGGTTCGTGTAATATTACACACGGTGCGGCTCGCCAGTTCTGTTTCTTGAACCTTGGCTTGACACGCTACCGCGTGTCTAGATTCGTTCGAACCGAGACCTTATTACACCACATCTATCATCGTATTACTAGAATAGTTGCTCCTAAAGAGATTATGGATAGCTATAAAAGCTGCAAAGCTACCTTCAAGTCTCAGTACGCTGAGCTATCTTCATTTAAACAAGGTACTTCGCAATCTACTCCTTCTACCCGGGCTACTGATAGCGCATCGGACCTCCCCGCAATATCTGTCACATGCGATCGAAGTTTATCCGCAGATCTCACTAAACTTAAATTCTCCGGCCAAACTTGCGTACACTCCTTCATACAGAGAGTGGAAGAATTTGTATATTCCAGAGGAATACCCTTTGAAAAAATTCTTTCACTCGCTTTCGAAATTTTTGTTGATGATGCGTTACATTGGTACCGTTATAATAAAGATAAGGCCGAAACATGGCAGGAATTGTGCACCCTTCTAAAAGAAGATTTTAGTAGCAAGGACTACGACTATCGATTGGCCGCGGAGATCCGTTCACGAACTCAGGGTGAGCAGGAGAACATTACAATCTATATTTCTATAATGCATGGCATGTTCTCACGCTTAAGCAAACCTATGTCAGAGGAAGAAAGGTTAGACATTTTAATGCACAATATCCGCCCATGTTACGCCAGTTATCTAGCTGCATCTCCTCCTATAACATCTATTGAAAATCTTAAGGCGGTTTGCCGAAATTACGAAAATATTACCGCTAGATTTTCACAATTTCAAGAACCACCAAGAGTTACTAGTAATACAGTTGCTCCTGAGTTCGCTTACAAAAATAAAACAACTTATTCTAACAACAATAAATTTAATGAAAAGTTCAGAAACAATAATACTTACTCTAAATATAATAATAACAACTACAATAATTATAAAAGTAACCCTACAACTAGTAATAATAATATTATTAATTCTATAGACGCTTCAGACACAGTTCATGACGAAGTGGCAGCTATGCAACTTAAAACAACAAAACCTACCTACATATATTGCCCTAGGTGTAGATCTACCACCCACTCTCTTGGTAAATGTAGACAACCTCGGTTTCTAATCTGTTTCAAATGTGGCAAAAAAGGATGTGCGGTACCCAGATTGTCCAGATTGCCATCCTCCTACACACAAAAGTAACAACCAAAAAAACTAATTAGATACGATTGGAGTGGTCGATCTGAAGAGTGGAAGGAATGGTTAAAATTCATAAAAAACTTCTTTACATTTAACTCGATCGCCTCAATCGACAATAATAAACCTAACTTAGAAAGAACAAGGCCTTACGTCACTGTTAATATTTTAAACGACACATTTACTGGATTATTAGACACAGGTTCGTGTGTTACTATCTTGGGTAATGGATCTCACAAAAAGCTGCTTTCTATGGGATTCAAAATGATAGAGAATGATACTGTTGAATTTGTTGCTGCCGGTGGGGACAAATTAAAATCAATAGGTCTCATTGACATTCCTGTAACATTCCAAAATAAAACGCACTATATAAAAGCATACATAGTCCCAAGTGTTCAAAATTGCCTGATCCTAGGCATTGATTTTTGGCGAATTTTTGGTCTCTTCCCTAAACATCTAGATGCAGTAATGTTTTTGAAAGATTCAATAAAATCTAATAATATACATACTAACGCTGTAGATAAACCGGCAATTCTATCATACAATAACCTCTCAACTAGTGAAAAAGAATACGGCTGACCAACTTATTACAAAATTTAGCGCAATTTCGTACGAAAAGAAAGGGCTTGGCCGAACATCACTAATTACCCATACAATTGACACTGGGGATGCTGCCCCCATCCGTCAACGATATTATCGTATGTCTCCCCGAGAAGCAACGGATTCTAGTTGGTCAACTCGACGATATGATTAGGGATGATGTAGTCGAACCATGTGAAAGCCCTTGGTCATCTCCGGTTCTCTTGACCCCTAAAAAGAATGGGTGACTTGCGTTTCTGCCTAGATAGCCGAAAACTAAATTCGGTTACAAAAAAGGATGCATACAGCCTCCCATACATAACTGAGATACTCGACAATCTTCGTGATGCTAAATATCTTAGTAGCATCGATCTGTCAAAAAGTTTCTGGCAAATTTTAATAAGGGAAGAGGATAGATGCAAGACTGCCTTCTATATTCCGACTCGCGGAACCTTCCAATTTAAGTCTATGTCCTTCGGGTTGACTAATGCACCGGCTACGCAGCAAAGACTAGTAGACTACCTCTTCTATGGACCGGAATTTGAGAATAAGGTATTCGTCTATGTAGATGACATAGTAATTATCTCTAGAAGCTTTAAAAATCATATATCTCTTCTCACAAAGGTTCTAGAAAAACTTAAAATGGCTAATTTAACCGTTAACCTAGAGAAAAGTCAATTTTTCAGGAATCGGCTCAAATATTTAGGTTATATTGTAGATATTAATGGCCTGCAAGCAGATCCTGAAAAAGTCGATGCAATAGTCAATTACCCTGCTCCCACTAACCGTAAGGAAGTGAGACGTTTTATTGGTACCGCCTCTTGGTATCGTCGGTTTATACCAAATTTCAGCCAGCTAGCTTCACCCCTTAATAAACTAACATCTCAAGGCAGGAACGCTCCCAAATTCTTTTGGTCAAAAGAAGCAAACGAGGCATTTGTAAAACTTAAAACACATTTAGCTTCAGCACCTATCCTGGCCTGTCCCGACTACACAAAACCTTTTGAGGTACACACGGATGCCAGTGATCATGGCATTGGCGCTGTTTTAACTCAAACACTTAATGGATATGAAAAGTAATTGCTTACATGAGCAAATCCTTAAGTAAACAGGAACGCAATTATAGTGCCACGGAACGAGAAGCCTTAGCAGTTTTATTTGCCATAGAGCATTGGCGTTGCTACTTGGAGAACGGCCTTAAATTTACAGTTTTTACGGATCATTTCTTCCCTTAAGTGGTTCTTAAACCTTAATAATCCTACCGGGAGACTAGCTCGTTGGGGTGTTAGGCTGTCTGTATTTAATTTTGAAATAAAAGCACCGCAAGGGTGCAGATAATGTTGTCCCTGACAGTTTGTCTCGCTCCGTACCTATAAACTCTATTGTCTCGACAGACGGACTGACTCAACCCTTCTATTCAAGTACAAACGACCCGTGGTTCCTAAAATTATTCAGTGGATGCCTAAATTCCCCAACCACATTTTTAAACTACCGCGTGACTAATGGCAAACTTTTTCGCTTCATTAAGTCCATAAACCCTCTTTCTAGAGAATTCCGAATGGAAAGAAGTAATTCCATCGGATCATCGCCCGGATGTAATTTCACAAAATCATAGTGAAGAAACTGCAGGTCATTTTGGAGTTTTAAGACATACAAACGTTTGTCCTTAAAGATACTTTTGGCCTGGTATGCATCAAGATGTAAGTAAATTTGTTGCCAGTTGCGATATTTGTCAGCAATATAAGTATCCCAACCATGCCACTCTAGGAACAATGGGTCGACCAAAGGATTGCTGTCGTCCTTTCCAAATGATTAGTATGGACTTGGTAGGACCATTGCCTGTTTCCAGAAAACAAAACACTTTTCTGTTAGTTATTACCTGCTGTTTTTCTAAATTCTGCTTAATGTTCCCTATTCGTCGCGCTACAGCAGATATTATATCTAAAATTTTAGAGCAAAAATGTTTTTCTAATACACGGAATACCCAGTACAGTATTAATGGACAACGGGAGACAATTTACTAGCCATATTATGAAAAATTTATTCGCATATTATAAAATACCAAATGTCTTCTATACTCCACTATATACGCCACAAGTAAACTCTGTTGAGCGATACAATAAAACAATAATCACGTGTATTTCTTCTTTTATCGACAATGATCATAGAGCCTGGGATACTAACATCCCTAAGATCCAATTCGCTCTAAATAGTGCTGTAAATGAGGTAACAGGATTTACACCGGCATTCCTAGTATTTGGCCGTGAATTAGTTAGTTGCGGTTCTCATTACATAGACTCTGACATAGTGGATAACATTGTTTTCGCTCCTCGAGATGCATACGCAGAAAATTTAGGTAGTTTATGCAAAGTCTTTGATAAAGTTCAGGCTGCAATAATTAAAGCACACTCAAGGAATAGTAACAATTATAACCTTCGTCGTAAAAACATAGATTTTAACGTCGGCGACATCGTCTGGAAGAAAACCTTTTATCAAAGCGACAAGGATAACAAGTTTTCTAAAAAGCTTGCACCCAAGTATATAAAATGCCGCATCACAGAAAAAAAATCAAGGTTAGTCTACGAACTAGAGGATATGATGGGAAACAAATTGGGATCTTGGCATATTAAAGATTTTAAACTTAACTAATGTTAATCATAAAATTCAGTGGATTTTTCTAGTAAAAATCCAAACCAAAAAAGGGGGTATGTAACGGTTGTACTTCATACACAACTACTTCTAATTTTATTGAATAGTAAAAATAACAAAAACGTAATACAATACTATCTTAAACTAATATAAAACAAATAAAATACAAAATAAACATTAATTCTAATATTACTTACATACTACATCCTTACTATTTACAATAATAATTAATTAAAAAAAGAAAATAGGAAACCTAACACTATTAAACCTAAACATTAAAAAAACTATATGTTTAGTAGATCACGCGGCGAGCGCGTGAGACAGGTTTTGTCGCGGGGGGTCGTACCGCAGAGTCCGCAAAGCCGATACTTGCTACCGGACAGAGCTCCTTGCACTTGCTCCAAGGTCAGACGCTCGGCCGTTTTAATTACGCTTAGCGAAACCTACCTACCTAAATTTAATTGATGCATAATATTATCGTGTTTAGTATTAAACCATATAATTGTGTGTGTGTTTTTCCCCGAATTGGGGACCACCGCTCCGGTACCGGGCAACACTAACGGAAGCTAAATTTCCCCACATCAAGTTCCAGCTGGAAGCACTGCCTGCCGTCAGTAGTGACGAATTGGGGACACCGGATCACGGACTCACAGGACAGTGATGTTGTGATTAGGTTCTATTATACTTCGGTTGTGAATGTTTTCCGTACCCACTCCCGCTGTTATTTTACTCTTGCCTGAGATTATATACCTATTTACTGTTTGACAAAGGTCTTTTATTAATCACCCTAGGAAAAAATTGTCACAATGTAACCATATTTCTAGCAAATAAAGTTATTTCATTTCATTTCATTTCACAAATATCAGTTTTATGAACTTTTGAGCGAAACGGGAAGTTTTATCATAAAAGTGTGTAGGAGAAAATTACTTATCTTCTATTTATCTATAAAAATTGTCTGTACGTTTTATTCCTAAGATTCACCATTTCAGAGATACAGCGATGCAAATAGTTGAAAAAGTTGTATTTTCAAAAGCTTCCAGACCCCCGTGCGATTGTGCTAGACAGTTAAAATTTTCACAACTGATGTATTTCAGTAGCCTCTATAACATCTAATACTAGAAAAAGCTTAAAACCAATGTTTAAGTGGGTTCTCATACAAAAATTGTGTTTTTTTTTTCTTACACTTGGCGGGTTTTTAACGTGGTTACCCCAGTAAATCTATTCCAGACGACATCTTTTTAAACATGAAGAACACGTTGTTTTATAAGGAAGGCTAGTCAAATAATTGTACAGCTGGGTATCTCGAATTCCGAGATTTTTAACCGACTTCAAAAAAAGGAGGAGGTTCTCAATTCGTCTGTATGTATAATTTTTTTTTAATTTTTTTTTTATGTATGTTCACCGATATTTTCGTCAATTATAGACGGATTTCAAAATTTTTTTTTGGTTGGATACAGTTCACTTCCGAGGTGGTCCCATTTTCACCAGTCCCGGATCTGATGATGGGATCCAGGAGAAATCGAGGGCAACCCTCAAATTTTATAGGGACATGTACCGCGTTTTGCATATTATCTGAAGTTATATTGGCATTTGCTTCTGGAAATCATAATCTTATGATGCTGAGCTGATGATGGAAGGTCAACTCCTTAATACTTAGGAGTAAAAGGATAATTCTTTCAATACTGTATACATATTAAGACTACTAGTTATAATATCAGTAGCATTATAGGTGAGCTGAACTAATAGGGTGACCAGTCTAGGATCTGATGATGGGATCCAGGAGAAATCGAGAGCAACCCTCAAATTTTATAGGGACATGTACCGCGTTTTGCATATTATCTGAAGTTATATTGGCATTTGCTTCTGGAAATCATAATCTTATGATGCTGAGCTGATGATGGAAGGTGAACTCCTTAATACTTAGGAGTAAAAGGATAATTCTTTCAATACTGTATACATATTAAGACTACTAGTTATAATATCAGTAGCATTATACGTGAGCTGAATTAATAGGGTGACCAGTCTAGGATCTGATGATGGGATCCAGGAGAAATCGAGTGCAACCCTCAAATTTTATAGGGACATGTACCGCGTTTTACATATTTTCTGAAGTTATATTGGCATTGCTTCTTGCAATCATAACGTTATGATGCTGAGCTGATGATGGAAAGTCAACTCCTTAATTGTTTGGAGTAAAAGGATAATTCTTTCAATACTGTATACATATTAAGACTACTAGTTATAATATCAGTAGTATTACAGGTGAGCTGAACTAATAGGGTCAAAAAAAATTTAACACTAAAAAGTATGAAAAAAATTGTAAACAAAAAAAAACGGCTTCGAAAACCCTACTCACTAAAAATTACAAAATAATATAATACGAACGTTTATATCTGGGTATGAATTTTATATGTTTTTTGAAGCCTGTGGCAATCAAAATTTGGAGGAAAAAAAAGCACTCTTTGCTTGCGTGTTTGAAATATAAACGGCACCGCCTTCAACAACATATAAAATTCATACCCAGATCATTATAAATGTTCGTATTATATTATTTTGTAATTTTTAGTGAGTCGGGTTTTGAAGGCGGTTTTTTTTGTTTACAATTTTTACCTAATTTGACTGGACTACTGTGTTTGCGTCGATATGTCAGTAGTCAGTTTCTCATTTTATATATTAAGATTGCAGCGACCCGCCCTCGCTTCGCTTATCTTATTTATAAAATCTTTTAAGCCATCAGCGCCATCTGCCGGGCTGAATTGTGGATCTAAACCATCCAGGACGCCACTCAAACGCATACAGAACAAATAATTCAAATCGGTCAAGCCGTTTAGGAGGAGTTCAATAACGTACACACGTACAACAGAATTACATACACCGTGAAATTTTAGTAAAAAACCACTAAAATTTCACGGTGTATATTAAAATGTATGTACCTATTAAAGGGTGCGTTTAGCCGACAGACAGACTGGTCAGAATCTGAGAGTGCTGAACAGCATTCGACAATTCTGACTACAGTATCGGCCCGAACCATGCTGAGTGGAAATGAGAGAAGTGAAGTTAGCTGCTAACGTTTGAATATTCCGCCATATGACGAATCAATCGATCAATCTGAATATCGCCACTTAGCATTCCTCAGCCGCGCTACTCAGCAATCGCCATTTTTCTTTCTGTGCTGCCAAGATTGTGTGTCGGCTAAACGCACCCAAAGTTTTAAAACGCCGATTCGATGTCATCAGAAAGTGGTACACAACAGAGCGACAGCGTGCGAGTGTCCCGTGTGCGGGGCGACGCTCAGCTCGCGGCACGGGCTCGCGCAGCACGCGCGCCGCCACCTGCGCCTGCGCCCCTACCGCTGCGCCGCCGACGGCTGCCGCCAAGCCTTCAAGGACCCGGTGAGTGGGGCGAGGGGGGATGAGGGGGGATGAAGGGAGACGATGGGAGATGATAGAAGACGGTGGGAGACGAGTAGAGACGGTGGGAGACCAGTAGAGACGGTGGGAGTACAGTAGAGTCAGCCAGTCACCTAAAATAGTCCGAGGGCCAGTCACTAAAAATAGTAGAGACAGTGGGAGGCCAGTAGAGACGGTGGGAGACCAGTAGAGACGGTGGGAGTACAGTAGAGTCAGCCAGTCACCTAAAATAGTCCGAGGGCCAGTCACTAAATAGTTCGGGGGCCAGTCGCTAGACATGGTCCGGGGCCAGTCACCTAAAATAGTCCGAGGGCCAGTCACTAAAAATAGTCCAAGGGCCAGTCACTAAAAATAGTCCAAGGGCCAGTCACTAAAAATAGTCCGGGGGCCAGTCACCTAAAATAGTCCGCCAGTCACTAAAAATAGTCCGGGGGCCAGTCACTAAAAATAGTCCAAGGGCCAGTCACTAAAATAGTCCAAGGGCCAGTCACTATAAATAGTCCAAGGGCCAGTCACTAAAAATAGTCCGGGGGCCAGTCACTAAAAATAGTCCAAGGGCCAGTCACTAAAAATAGTCCAAGGGCCAGTCACCTAAAATAGTCCAAGGGCCAGTCACCTAAAATAGTCCAAGGGCCAGTCACTAAAATAGTCCAAGGGCCAGTCACTAAAAATAGTCCAAGAGCCAGTCGCTAAAAATAGTTCGGGGGTCAGTCACCTAAAATAGTCCGGGGGCCAGTCACCTAAAATAGTCCGAGGGCCAGTCACTAAAATTAGTCCAAGGGCCAGTCACTAAACTAGTCCAAGGGCCAGTCACCTAAAATAGACCGAGGGCCAGTCACTAAAAATAGTCCAAGGGCCAGTCACTAAAAATAGTCCAAGGGCCAGTCACCTAAAATAGTCACTAAAATGAGTCCGGGGGCCAGTCACTAAAAATAGTCCAAGGGCCAGTCAATAGTCCAGAGACCAGTAGAGACGACGCTCAGCTCGCGGCACGGGCTCGCGCAGCACGCGCGCCGCCACCTGCGCCTGCGCCCCTACCGCTGCGCCGCCGACGGCTGCCGCAAAGCCTTCAAGGACCCGGTGAGTGAGGGCGAGGGGGATGAGTAGAGATGAGGGGAGATGAAGTGTTTTCCTTGCACATTTACAGCGCGAGCGAATGGTTCTGTCCAAGCGGAAGACTAACTAGAGAGTGGCATTAAGGATGGAGTAATGGGATTATCCATATGCTACATCGGATAAAGAAGGCCACTCTCTAAAAACCTGTAGAGACTACGAACACAGTAGAACCTATTCTGTGTTAGAAGCTTCTACAGCTTCCAGGATAAATTAGAAATGCTTAATACTAGTCTTTTATCCACGTGATACATTGTGCAGGGGCCTCCTTCTAAAAACCGTTGAGGTTTCTTAAATAGAATCACTTCTAGTATCACATATTATTTGCGCGAACACGAAAATGTGTAGTACATTTGAATTAAAACGAATCTTACGGATTAAACTCGCGTGTGTTGTTATTCTAAACATATTATTCAGTGATCCGATGTTTGGAGCTCTTTTACAGAGCTCGTGGTCACGGAGCAGGGCTAAAGTTGACAGCAGAAATATCCTGAATATTTCCAGTTGGATGTTCCTATAGTTTTTAGGATGAAGACAGAAATAGACGCAGTCCTCCCAAAATGTAGAAGTTTCCAATACAGAAACACTTCTGGTTGGAATCTTACATAATGAGGAATATGCACACATTTTTTTATTATCCTGAATAAATCTTTAATATTGAAGAAATATGAATATAATTTTATTTTTCAATTTACTCTAACGACAGCAGAGATGTACCTGTTTAAAGTTCCTGAGTAGACAGAGAGATAACTTTAATTCATTATAAAGCCTTCGTTTTTGAACCGATTTCCACTTCAAATTCACATTGTATTATATTTTGAAGTTTATTTGCATAAGGTGTGAAAAAATCTAGATTGCCGGTTTATGCATTTTCCTTATTGCTAAGATATACATATATACACGCCTTGTCTCGTTGTTGCCGCAGCAGTGGTCTCCTCTTTAAGCGGGCTTTCAGGGTGAGTGCGACAGGCTCAATATGGTCTATTGTGCCTGTCGACCTCATATTTGGATCTCACTACCGCTTTCCATCGGGTGGAGTGAGGTCATCTTGTTAGCTTATTATGAAAAAAAAAGATAAAAGAAACGTCTCGTATGTAACACGCGTAAAGAACTCCCGTATTCGAGGCAGCCTTCATGTCCGAGACATCGCTGATAAACTGCAAGAGTGCCGCCTACGCCTGGTACGGTCATGTTTTACGGAAACCGGCAAACTACGTGGGGAACAAGTGTCTAGCCATGTCGCTACCGCCGGGTCCCGGCAGAAGGGAAGGCCCAAGAAGGCCTGGCTTGACGTCGTAGTGGATGACATGCGTGCCAACAAACTCTCCGTAAAGGATGCCGAAGACCCCGCGAAGTGGAGAGTTAGGAGTAGGAAAGCGGACCCCGGGCTCCGCAAGGATGCAACCGGGAAATCGCGAAGATGATGATGATGTAACACGACGTCACCTCTTACAGTCGTGCCTCAAGAAGCACAGCCGTATCCACAACACGGCGTCGCACGTGATCTGCGACGTGTGCGGGCGCACGTTCAGCTGCAAGCCGCGCCTCGCAAAACACCTGCGGCAACACAAGCCGCGCGCCAAGACTGCGCCGTGCGCGCTCTGCGGCGTCAAGTGAGTAGTAGTAGTAGTAGTAGTTAGTGCAAAGCTGGATCGAGAGATGGCGCTGTTTGATGGTTTCGGTTTAGGAAGTACAGTAGAACTCCAATTATCCGAATTAATGGGGACTAGGACCCATTCGGATAATCAAATGTTCGGATAATCAAAGTTTTTTTTAAAAAAATTGCCAATGGTGTGAAAAAAGTTACGTTTTGATATTGCACTATTTTTTTATTGAATTAAATGAAAGAAACATGATATTTTCACATGTTTTAAATATTTAAAAAAACGGAGGGAAGGACAATAGTGAGCGAACGCGCAAACACTGGGTTCGCGGGGGGAAGAATAATAGCGCACTTAGACTTTTTTTGGACAATTTTTTTTCTGTAAGTGATTCCGATAATCGGCGATTCGGATATTCGGAGTTCGGATAATTGGAGTTCTACTGTATAGAGCTAGATCGATAGATGGCGCTGTTCCTGTATAAAGCGCAGTGCACGCTCTGCGGCGTCAAGTGAGTAGTAGTAGTAGTTAGTGCAAAGCGGGATCGAGAGATAGCGCTGTTTGATGGTTTCGGTTTAGGAAGTGTAGAGCTAGATCGATAGATGGCGCTGTTCCTGTATAAAGCGCATTGCGCGCTCTGCGGCGTCAAGTGAGTAGTAGTAGTAGTTAGTGCAAAGCGCGATCGAGAGATGGCGCTGTTTGATGGTTTTAAGAGGTTAGTACGACGAAGAGTCGACAGATAGTGCTTAGCGGTAACTTTTTTCGTAACACATTGCTGGTGCGACATGGAATCAATAGATGGCGCTGTTTGGTACCTTCCATCTTAACATTACAAGTATTCTGCTGAAATATCTAAATTTCTGCATCGGAAAGCGCAGTGAACGCTCTGCAACGTTAAGTGAGTCGATAGTGCGAGGTGGGCCCGGTAGATGGCGCTGTTTGATAGTCTTGGTGATTCAGAGCGAGTGCAATAGATGGCGTTGTTTCGTCACTTTTACTGTAGAAAGTCAGTAGGCAGAACGAATTAGGATCGATAGGTGGTGCAATTTGGCAGTCATGGAAGTTCAGAGCGAAGTCGACAGATGGTGCTAGTTCGTAACTTTTACTATAGAGAGTTGGTTTGGTTATTTTGGGTACAACGAGTTTTTAGTACGACACAGAGTCGAAAGGTGGCGCTGTTTCGTAAGTTTGTTTGTACGACTTAGAATAGACCACAATAAATGGCGTTTTTTGGTAGTTTTGGTTTAGCGATTTAAAGAATTTGGTTCATGGAATTTAAGCGATATCCATAGAAATTGATCGTGTAAAACTTATTAGCGCTTACTTGCCAAATTATCGCTTTAAATATGTTTTCGGCATTGGTCCTTCGAGCCAGATCGATTGAGGGTCTCAATCGATCCGGCTCGAAGGACCATTTCCCAACCAAGCCGCACTATTCCAGGTTCTACACCCAAAGATACGTGGACAAACACATGAAAGAGAAGCACGGCGCTACTCGAGCTCGCTACGAGTGCGACGCTTGCGGCTTTACCGCGCCCACCAAGCCCAGCCTAGCTCTGCATATCAAGGCTCATGTGAAGCGACCGGAAGATAAGGTAAGGGAGGGGGGGGGGGGGAATGTAATAACCTATACACCGAAAAATTTTAGTGGTTGTTTTCCCGCAGTAAAATGATTCTATCTTAGCAGTACAAAAGATGTGTGCAGTTGTTTTTTGTTAAAATCAATAAATGCCGGTTTTACGAAAGGTTTAACCGTAACTCGAAAACACGTTCGAACCACTTTATGACTTAGGGTGTAGAGCTTCTTTAGCTTTAAGCATCGATTTCATGTGGCAAGCAGTACCTGAATACGTCACATCTTATAGAAGAACGATAGCTTCTCTAGTTTTCGAGTTGGAAAATTATTATTTTGAAAATTTGTTAAAAAAATTTTTTTTTCGTGGAATAATTTGCATGATTCGATAGTATTACTAAAGGCAAAAGAAGATGTGCAAAAGAGAAGGTGACGAAATGGAAAAGACTTGAGTGTGAAGGCGCATGTAAAGTGCCTCGTAAGTACTTTACTATCACAAGTGTCTCTTTACTTGTGATAGTAAAGTGGGGTGGGGGACGTATGAAAGAGAAAGGTAATGAAAAGGCAAAGACGTGTGTGCTAGAGATAAGAGAAGTGGAGAAAGTGATATGTGTAAGAAAATAATAAAAAAATAAATATTATACAACATCACATACATTGATCTGATCCCGTGGTAAGTAGCTTAAGCACTTGTGTTAAGGGTATCAGTATCAACAGTGGACACACAAATAAACTTAAATATATTTAATTAACACCCAGACACGAAACAAACACTGATGTTCGTCACACAAATATTTGTCTCAAGTGGGAATCGAATCCACGACTTTTGGAACCGTAGGTAGTAAACCTGGGTCACTAACCACTGATCCACCGAGCCAGTCAAAAGATGAAGAAAGTGAAATGTTTAAAAGATGTAAGTAAGAGAGAAAGACACGTATGTGTGAGCGAGTGGAAGAGAGATATAGAGGTGAGAGAAAAACATATAAAAAGTAGCTAGTCTAAAACACTAAAACTAGTCTTTATGGGTCTACACGCGATATTAGGAGTAGCAAATTACATAGCTACTTACTGCCCGACGTTTCGACTGGGTTACACGAATCGTGGTCGCGAGCGAACTGGCGGCGCCCGCCTTCGTCTGCCATAGCGGTTGTGAATATTTTCGCCATAAAGACTAATTTTGGTGTATTGGAACGCGAAAGTCTAAAATCTAGTCTAAAACATATAAATGAAAGCTAGTCTAGCTAGTCTAAAGCTCTTTCTCTGTCTGTAGGAAGGCAAGTGTACGGTATGCGGACGCGTGTACAGGCGGAAGGACTTCCTGCGGAAACACTACTGGAATGAACACCGTGTACGCGTCAAAAGGTCAGTAGAACCCCGTTTTATTTCGAATTAAAAGAAATGTCTATTGATAGCTGTGCCCGCGACTTCGTACGCGTGGACTACAGGATTTAACGTTAAAAAAATACTTTTCCAATAACTCCCGTTCCCGTGGGAATTTTGCAATATCGCGTTGCAAGTAAGCTTTGCCTTCATAAGGGTACCTGCATGCCAAATTTCGATCGTCTATTTCACGCGGTTTAGATTTTTTCATACAATTTTTTCCCCCGCTAACTCCCGCTAATTTTTGCAATATCCTGTTGCAACTAAGCTTTAAGTTTACTAAGGTACCTGCATGTCAAACTTCAAGCGTCTAACTTGAGCGGTTTAGATTTCTCATACAAAAGGATTTTTCCAATAATTCCCGTTCCCGTAGGAATTTTGTGTTATCCTTTCTTAGCGGATGCCTACGTCATAATATCTAGATTACTATGTCAGCCAGTCACCTTTGAGTTACATATTATATATATTTACATAAACACACACCGACATTCGCGCAAGCGCCCTGTGCCGCCTGAACGATCTTACGCTTTTTCGATCAGCATCACGTTACCCCACGCGAGTTTGGAATGTTTTTACCCATACAAAAAGTACTCTTCGCTGCTTTAGGAGTGATCCTAAACGGGAAGATCTTCCGCTGAGCTAGGTGATCGTGCTCGGGGACCATGGTCCAATTACCATCTTGGTTTGCCCTATATATACTGAGTGGCCAGAATAACTTTAATAGCGAGTAGTAGGCATCCATACTAATATCGGGTGTTAGTGATATTAGTATGGAGGTGTTGGGTAAGCGCCATCTGTTGGTTGCTGTGCGATGTTCATTGTCGGATGTCGCCACACTGCTAAAGAAGTTTTCACTTCAAAAATCTGACATCATTCACAGACTGCCCCGTATCCGAGGCGTGAAGCCCCCGCCGTCCCCGGTGCGGGTCAAGATGGAGCCCCCGGACTCCCCCGAGCCCCCCCGGGCTCCCTCCTCGCTGCTGCAAATCGACAAGGAGGAGCCGTTCGCTGGTGAGTAGGGGCTGGTGTCTTAACGGTTAAGGAGACATTCCAGGACATATTAAAGGAAACCTTTAGTCAGGCCATAACACATTGTTAAAATTTTGGGGTTTAAATTTAAAATTTTGAAGTGATAAAGCTTGCACTAGCTGTTCTAATATCTAGAAAAACGGAAAATATTCAACTGCCTCAGGGAATGCCTGACATTCTAGGAATCGCGCCCAGACGTGCATTACCATCACACCAGACCAGCAGCTATGTACTGAAGCCGTCGATTTTTTCCCGTATATGCAAATTCGACGGCTTCAATACCTACATAGCTGCTTCTACATTTTAGGATTCTGTAACTTAATAGGATATCGGAGATCGGACCTCAAAATAGATGCACAATAACTGCCGTCTATCATTAAAAGTAGTCTTGAAACATCCTTGGATGAAACTTTGCCAGACGATTGGGGTAAGGTTTTAACAGAAACATCAGTCGATGATGATATACAACCGGAATCTTCTAAGGTAAATAAGACTTAAGAAGAAAATATAAAAATATTGACATTTAGTGGACCTCACTCGACACAAGCGCCGTTGTCGCGCGTTGACTTTATTGGAGCGGCGAAAAAACAAAATTGCGTGGACATAGTCGTAAGCAGGGCAGCTAGTATACACTTCTACACTAATAATATAAAGAGGAAATATTTGTATTTTTGTATGTTTGTAGTAAATAAACTCAAAAACTACTGGACCGATTGCAATAATTTTTACACCATTAGAAAGCTGCATTATTCAGAAGTAACATAGGCTATATTTTATATAAGTAGTTCCCTCGGGACGCGGGTGAAACCGCGTGAAACATATATATACGATATATTCATTCTTGACAATCAAATTAACTCTGAATCATCTATTTGTTTGATACGAAGGTTTCGAGTCTTCGGAACAGATGGACTTTGACTTGGAAGACGAGCAGACCCTGAACGCGCTGCTGGACAGGGCCGCGCGCGAGCGTCAAGGTAAGGACAGGTGGACAACAACCTCCTATGATCCCGGGCTCTTCAGGCGTGAAACGGCATTTAAGCAGGCCTTCAGGGTGAGTGCGACAGGCTCAATACGATCTATCGTGCCTGTCAGCCCCATCTTTGGATCTCACTACCGCTTACCATCAGAGGGCCTACCATGAGTTGGCTATCGAAAACTTACTTACGTTAAAAACCTATCGAGTTGTTTTTTTCATATGGCCGATTGTAGTTCTTCGCGTAACCACCAGGCGGCGCTGTACATGTTTTTCATAGACATATTTACGTAGGCGATATCGAGCGCGTAAGTTTTAAACTCATGGTAGCCCCACAGGTGGAGTGAGGTCATCTTGTTAGCCTATTATATAAAAACAAATAAATAAGATTTATTATATGTATATTTTTCCGAATCCATTACATTTCCTCGCTACCATGACCGATTTAACCCATTTAAAACGTCGGGCAGAAAGTGGTTATGTATTTGCTACTCTACTTTTTTTGCGTGCGTGCAATGTATACTGTATAGTTTTTAAGAAATGAGAAGTGTAAATATTTTTTTTGTCTTCAATTTGACACATTTATTTTTTGTAGCTTAGTGTCGTTGATTCCAAAGAAAGTTTGAGATATACCAATATTAAATATAAAAACCAATATTAAAAAACTTATTAATTAGTACTTCTCTTTCCCTTTAAAATCCTATTTTAAAGGGAACTAACTGATTCACAAAAATATTTTTTCCAACAGGCGATTTCGATACATCGGACGATAAAATAGAACCGAAGTCGTCGAACGAGGCTTCTTCACAGGAGACCATTAGTCCTACAACAAGTTATCGACATGACATCACGTTTGAAGACGACAAAGAGTTATTAAAACAAAACATATCAGAAAACGCATTAACAGATGACATTTCAAATGATGTTAAGGACTTAGAAGATGTGACACGAGAGAATGATTCAGATTTACAGCAACAAAAGACTGCAAATGCAGTCTTTGAAAGAGAAAAATCGGAAGATGTCGAAGTAGGATCCGAAACAACCGTAAAACAAAGAGAGAAGGCTGGAGTTTATGTGAAAAATGTATTGCAATTGCAAGCGTCGAATAAAACAGATGATCAACCATTGCCAGCTGTCAATAATGGTCTTGTAACATCTTTGGATGAAACTTTGCCAGATGATTGTGAAAAGGTTTCAACAGAAACATCAGTAGATGATGATAATCAAACTAAATCTTCTAAAGAAGATGACAATTCAGAAGGAGATATGATGCAAGATACCCGGAAAAGTGAAAAGTTAAAAACATACTCAGAAGCTACTGAGAACATTGAAACTTCTCAGAGAGTTGGTACGCAATCTCGAACATCGACAGAAGACAATGCGAAGCCGGAAACTTCTACAGAAGTGGTGACAAACCCACTAGGAACTTCTGAAATTGAGTCAGAGCCTTCAACTTCTACTGCATTTACTTCGAATCTAGATTCGAATAAAACTAAAACAGAGTATAAGAACATACGTTTGGTAACGTCATCAAAAGTAACTAAAAAGCGAAAAACTACATTTAAAAGTGTTACAAAGATATCAAAGGTAGCTGAATATAATAAATCTTCTTTGAAAGAGTTGACACAGACTACAGAAGATTCTCTTCAAGGTGATTCGGATGGAAGGTCTTTGAAAGAGCCGAATTCTAAAGAAGGAGAGAAACGCACGTTTATGCATGTTGATGAGTTTTTGCAGAGTGTGATTGGGAATGATGATGATGTTGGTGGAAAAAAGAAAGATGGTAAGTTGTGTTTTGATAATTAGTAATTTAAAAGTCGTTTTCATCAAAAGTAAATGAGAGTGTAGGCACCGTAGGCAAAATTCAAAACACAGTATTTTACTTAGAAACTTAGAAGTATAATATATGTATTATTGCGCATAATTGGTGAATTTTGACATGTCTGTCAATGTCACGTCAGTAAATAACCAATCGTGCTGCAGTTGGACCTCACGCCTACGTGTTGACATCTAGGAATTTCATACACGCGTTAACCCTCATAAGGACTAGGACTCGGAACTAGGAAGATTTATGAGACGCTTAAAGAAAGAAGCCCTGTAGATCTATTTCTTCTCAATGTTGTTCAGACAAATAATAAATAAATAAATAAAAATCACTTTATTGCTCCAAGAGAAAAATTTTGCAAATTACAGAAAAAAAACAGAACAGTACAATTAATATAAAAAAAGAAACAATTTGCAAACAATTCAAAGAAAAAACAAAATCAGATGAGCAAAAGGACATGACTCAGCTTGTGCTTACGCAGAATTGTACATTTATCCTAGTTATAAAAGCAATATTGTGATAATTATTTAATGTAACAACCATTGGATGTCCTTATAATAATAAATAAATAAATAGATATCCTGCGAAGCGCTGATTTTCAGTCATTCCTTCATCTCTCTAGATGACAAAACTGTCACTTCTCAATAGTATCTATACTAATATTATAAAGCTGAAGAGTTTGTTTGTTTGTTTGATTGTTTGTTTGTTTGAACGCGCTAATCTCAGGAACTACTGGTTCGTTTTGAAAAATTTTTGCGTTGTATAGACCATTTATCGAGGAAGGCTTTAGGCTATATAACATCATGCTGCGACCAATAGGAGCAAAGATACAATGGAAAATGTGTAAAAAACGGGGAAAACGCGAACGAAGTCGCTGGCACAGCTAGTATCTAATACATTTGTAAGTCCAATTATTCCTGCCATCCAGAGACAATGATAGTGGACCAGTCTGCTGAGGAGGAAGTCAAGCGTCGTGTGAGAGACATGCTGCTCAAAGCGCCGCCGCGACCCCCCACGCGCTTCGGCCGGCGCCTTGCCGTCTACTCGAGGGAGGGTAAGACAGACAGACAGAGAGGGTGAGGACACACAGATAGAGAGAGAGAGAGAGGGTGAGGACACACAGACAGACAGAGAGAGGGAGGGTGAGGACACACAGACAGAAAGAGAGAGAGGGTGAGGACATACGGACAGACAGACAGACACACAGAGAGAGAGAGAGAGAGGATGAAGATACACAGATATATACACCGTGAAATTTTAGTGGTTGTTTTCCCGCAGTAAAATGATTCTATCTTAGGAGCAGAATAGATTTTTGCAGTTCTTTTTGTCAAAATCAATAAATGCCGGTTTTACGAAAGGTATAACCGAAACTAACGCATGTTCGAACCGCTTTATGACTTAGGGTGTAGAGCTTCTTTAGCTTTAAGCATCGATTTCATGCGGCAAGCAGTACCTGATTACGTCACATCTTAAAAAGAACGATAGCTCTTATCGTTTTCGAGTTCTAAAATTATTCTTTTGATAATTTGAAAAAAAAAAATATTTGTTCGCGGAAAAATTTGCATGATTCGATAATATTACTATAGGCAAATTGTTCTGCCACGGGAAAACAACCACTAAAATTTCACGGTGTATAGAGCACACTCACGAAATACAGACAGACACACAGAGAGAGAGAGAGAGAGAGGGTTAGAACACAAACAGACAGACAAAGAGTGGGAGAGGGTGAGGATACACAGATGGGCGCATAGACAGATAGACAGACACACAGAGAGAGAGGATTAGGACAAACAAACAGACAGACAAAGAGAGAGCGGATGAAGATACACAGACGAGCACACACGCACAGAATTACAGATAGACACAGAGACAGAGAGGGTTAGGACACACACACAGACAGACAGAGAAGAAGAGGGTGAGGACACACTGTCACGCACACACGCACATACAGTTTACACATATACTTTACGTCTTCCTTCAGTGACAAAGCGATAGAAGAAGCTACAAATACAAGTAGAACTTTTGATTCGTTCCCACTTGACACAACCACAGGTCAATCGATATCGATCCGGCCCGAAGGACCACTTCGTTATAGAAGGTTTAGTTTTCTCTCTCTCTCTCTCTCATCTTAATAAAAATAATTATTTACACACAGCCTGTGTGGACAAACTTATAGGCTAAATATGATTTTCTGTTAATCGTTTTCAGAAATTGAAGAAATAGAGAAGAAGAAAGCAGAAGAAGCGGCTAAAGAATCTGAGAAGGGAGACCGGGACCCAAGAGATGGGGTGGACCAGGGAAAGAAAGAGAAGGACAAAATACCGGAGCCGTTGAAAGCTATATGGAACATGCACCAATGTTACATTTGCTTCAAGGTATGTTATATAATCACCATCAGCCCATTTGCTTTGTCAGAAGCTTAATTTGTGGTATGGGCTTCACGGCAACCTTCTGAGATGGATTACTTCTTATCTAACTAGACGAAGTCAGCTTGTTGCACTCAAAGGATATAAATCTGACCCTGTCACTGTCACGTCTGGTGTGCCTCAGGGTTCGCATCTAGGGCCGTTGTTGTTTATTATTTTCATCGACGATCTTATTGGTCGTCTTAAATGTCAATGCCTTTTGTATGCGGATGATTTGAAAATATTTCATGAAATTGGGAACGAAAATGACTGTCAAATTCTACAACACGATTTATCTACTTTAACATCATGGTGTCTTAGTAATCACATGCAATTAATCCCCAAAAATTGTTAAATCATATCCTTTACTAAGAAGACAATAAACAAAATCTTCTTTGACTATGAACTGAGCGGAGAGATTCTTCAACGAACGTCAACTATTAGGGATTTGGGGGTTACTTTTGATCAACAACTAACATTTAAAGAGCACTACGAAAATATAACAATGAGAGGACTTAAAACATTAGGCTTTGTGGCTAGATCAACCATACACTTTAAAAACCCAGAAAGCTTAATTTTCCTATTTAACAGTTTGGTTCGGAGCTGCCTTGAGTATGGTTGCGTTATATGGTCTCCTTACTATATGATTCACTCTGACAAGATAGAAGGTATCCAGAATAAATGTCTCAAAATAGCAGCGTATCGTTCAGGTGTGGGTCGCAGGCTTGTTAGTTACGCGGAGAGGCGACGTTATTTTAAGGTAGTTTCTCTAGAAACGCGCCGTAAGCAGCAGGATCTCTTTCATCTATACAAAATCATTCACTCAGAGTTTGATACCCCCAACCTCATTAGAATGGTTAATTTTAACACCCGTTTCTTTTTGCGAAATAGACAGAAGCTTTTTGCACTGAAAACGTACAAGAACAATACTTCTTACTATAACCCCATAGTTCGGATGTGTCGCGAGTATAATGAGATGCTACAAGAACACGATGAGTTGGATATTTTTGTTAATAAATATATTAAGTTTAGGCATAAAGTGAAAAGTATCCTCAACTGAGCTATCCTTAATTTTCTCACAATATCTTTCCATTTCCTTTGGTTTGTTATAAAAATGTAATAATAATAAAAAATGTAATATAAGTTTACGCGCTATTGTTTAACCATGCTGTGTGTACACGTTTTGGGTCATAATCTAGGTTTGTAATTTTTTAAATGTTTTTATTCAAATTAATTTATGATTGTAACCTGTTGTGTATACCTTAATAATAAATAAATAAATAAATAAATATACGTCCCCACTGCTGGGGCACGGGCCTACCCTAAACTAGGACGATGAGGCCTACCACGCTAGCCAAGTGCGGGTTGGTCGACTACACAACCTCAGATTTTTTTTCTTAGGTGTGCAGGTTTCCTCACGATATTCTCCTTCACCGTTAAAGCGTCGAATAATCGTACTTATGAATAATATAAATATTACACAACATCACAACATTGATCTGATTGGGTGTGTTATCTATATATTTAAGTTTATTTGTGTATCCACTATCGTTGCTGATATCCGTAACACAAGTGGTTAAGCCACTTACCACGGGATCAGGTCAATGTATGTGATGTTGTGTATTATTTATTTATTTAAAGTAGGTAAAAAATTTCTCTTCTTTATGCACAGTAAAACTGTACTTTGTTTCAATATTAACTTACTCTTCTTCTCTATTTTCAGTTGTTCGAAACAAAACCAAAGCTAATAGACCATTGCCAAACGCACTTCGACGTTTGCAACGAAACGACCCTCAAGAAGTGTCCTCTGTGCCCTTACGTCACCACAAAAAGCGACATCAAAAAACACCTCAAAATAAAACACAAACAAGACGTGAACATATCCTACATGAACATCAAAGACCGGAAAGACAACGACAAAGGCTCTCGATACTACTACGATACTAGAAACGACAACATAAAAGAACTAGAAATAATTCCGAGCATCAAAATTCTTAACAAAAAAGCCAGCATGGAAATCGATAGGAAAAATAGGGAATATAAAAATAAGTTAGTAGCAAAACCTAAGCTGGTTAGGAAGGGAAAGGAATGGATCGTTGTTCAAGAGAAGATTGATTTAAGCAATCACGTCTTGCCTGATTCGAAAGTGTTAGACAAGAATAGCGAAGATTATTTAGAGACTTTAAAGAAGCTAGCCAATGAAGCTAAGAAGAAAGGTAGAAATATGTTGTACCCCTGTAATAGATGTGAAAAAGTGTGTCAGAATTTAAGCGCATTGACTTTGCACTTTAGGAGACACGATCCCAACCCGAAACCGTTCAAACCTAGAGGGTCTATTAGAAAAGATAAAGAAAAAAGGATGAAATTAGCTGATAACACTCCAACGAGTACAGAAAACAGACTAGCTGACCCCAAACCTATTGTGAACAACCACAAATGCGATCCGAAACTGATGGAGTTTTACGAAAACAACATCAAAGGCGGCGACATTGAGTTCTGGCAGTTTTTGAAGATTTACAACAAAATGAATAAAGAGAAAGTTAACAGTTTCGAAGATTTGGAAGAACGAACGGAATTCGGTATACATTATAGTGACAAGAAAACCGATACCACTGTTGAGATTGAGCCAAATACACAAAACGATAAAACTGTTAATGATGATACTAAAGATAATGATAATAATGATAACACCAATGACGATTTAGTTACTGTAGATACTGTTAGTTTAAGAAAAAAAGCGAAAGAAATTGCAAATAAAACCAGAAAACGCAAAGAGTATTTGCCCGATAAAAAGTTTATAGGAAATAGAACTTACTTGAGAACGATTAGGATTACAAAAGTGGAGTATAATAAAAGGTTAGAGATTAAGAATAAATTAAGGCAGAAATTTAAGGATAAATCATGATGGATATAGGAATTTTGGGTTAAAATAAGGAAATCATCATCGTCAGCCCTTACCAGCTCATGTTTTTACTTCCTCCTATGATCCCGGGCTCTTCAGGCGGGGCGTGAAACGGCATTTAAGCAGGCCTTCAGGGTGAGTGCGACAGGCTCAATATGGTCTATTGTGCCTGTCGACCTCATATGTGGATCTCACTACCGCTTACCATCTGGTGGAGTGAGGTCATCTTGGTAGCCTTTTATAAAATAACAAAATATATACCACTGAGGGGCACGACCCTACCCTAAACTAAGGCGATCAGGCATTAGTCAACAATGCTGGCGAAGAATTTATTGACATGTATAATAATAGGCAGGCCTGTATTTCTAATGTGACCATTTATATTTTGTGCCTGAACAGATCATGTGGATAAGCCTTGTATCGAAAATCTAGTCTTGTTTTTTTTTAACAAGTATAGTGTAGTCGTTTGCCTGCCTTAAACCTGGCATAATATAAATTCTGTATTCTTTTTTTTCTTATATTATTATTTAAAGATCATTAATAAAAATTATGTTACATTTTTCTGTTTACATGTTAAGTTGTTCAAGCACTTTGTGATATATATATTTTTTAATTGCATCAAAATCGGTTCAGCCAACCGCGACGTAATCACGAACACACATACATATATGTCAAACTAAGAACCCCTTAGGTGATCTAGAGTATTTGGAATAGAATAATTTGTGCCAATATCAAGTATGTATTATTACTAGGAGCAATCTCTGAAGCGATGGAGAATGTAACTGGGTATGCAAAATGAATTGTAGATTTGCCACAGTAAACCCTATGTGGATAAATACACCGTGAAATTTTAGTGGTTGTTTATCCGCAGTAAAATGATTCTATCTTAGTAGCACAATAGATTTGTGCAGTTCTTTTTTGTTAAAATCAATAAATGCCGGTTTTACGAAAGGTTTAACCGAAACTCGAAAGCACGTTCGAACCGCTTTGTGACTTAGGGTGTCGAGCTTCATCAGCTTTAAGCATCGATTTCATGCGGCAAGCAGTACCTGATTACGTCACATCTTATAAAAGAACGATAGCTTCTCTCGTTTTCGAGTTGGAAAATTATTATTTAAAAAATTTAAAAAAAAAAATTTTTTTTTTCGAGGTATTATTTGCATCATTCAATAGTATTACTAATAGTCCAGTCAAATTAGGACTTAGGAATTATTTAACTAGGCTTCCATATAAACAACGTGTTCTTCACGTATAAAAGGTGTTGTCTGGAATAGGTTTACTGGGGTAACCACGTTAAAAACCGGCCAAGTGTGAGAAAAAAAACCATCGTTTTGTATAGTATTAGATGTTATAGAGGCTACTGAAATACATCAGTTGTGAAAATTTTAACTGTCTAGCACAATCGCACGGGGGTCTCGAAGCTTTTGAAAATACAACTTTTTCAACTATTTGCATCGTTGTATCTCTGAAATGATGAATCTTAGGAATAAAACGTAGACAATTTTTATAGATAATTAGATGATAAGCAATTTTCTCCTACACACTTTGATGATAAAACTTGCCGTTTCGCTCAAAAGTTCATAAAACTGATATTTGTGACATTTGGACATTGAAAATTTAATAGTTGCGTACACCCTACCATATGTAGGTTTTGACACCACTTTTAGGTGTCAATATCTAAATATTTACAGACTTACAGCTGGGTATCTCGAATTCCGAGATTCTTACCTAATTTAAACTGGACTATAAAGGCAAATCGTTCTGCCACGGGAAAACAACCACTAAAATTTCACGGTGCGTAAATACACTATTTTTCTTTTATGCCAAAATATCAATTAATTTAGATTTTTTAGTGGTAAAGGTACAAAAATCGAAACTAGTGAACATTCTCCTTTGAAATTTGTAAAATACTTGAGTATCATAGCATAATATTAGATTTAGTTTAAACTATTTAAGTAGGCATAGAGAATTTATTGTTATATGACAAAACTAAGTCTATCAGCCCACAGGCTCGGTGGAACAGCGGTCAGTGACCCTGGCTGGCAGTTCCAAGAGTTGCGGGTTTGATTCCCACTCCGGACAAATATTTGAGTGATGAACATTGATATTTGTTCCGTGTCTGGGTGTGATTATGTATTTACAAATTTTTATGTATGTATATCAGTCTCTGACGCTCATAGTACAAGCTCTGTTTAGTTTGGGGTCAGGTGACCGTGTGTGGAAGAAATGTCCCAGATATTTATTTATATACATTGCAATAACGATTTCACTGATTAGGTTTACATTTATTGAGATTTAGTTTATAATATAGTTTTAAATAAATAAATATTGCACAACATCACATACATTGATTTGCCCCGTTGTAAGTAGCTTAAGCACTTGTGTTACAGATATCAGAATCAACAGTGGATATACAAATAAACCTTAATATATTTAATAATACACCGATGTTCGTCACACAAATATTTGTCCCGAGTGGGAATCGAACCCACAACTCTCGGAACCGTGGGTAGTAAACCTGGGTCACCAAACCACTGTTCCACCGAGCCAGTCAACAGTTTTGGTTTATAAGTTGTTATGTCCATTAATAAAATAAAGTTGAAGTAACAAAATGATTTTTATTTATTTACACATTAAAACTTACATCATAAAATTAACATTAATCTGATTCCTGCAGTCAATCTCCATGTATCTGTAAATAATTATAAAAATAATTAAGAAATGTGTGTCTTCTTCTTCTTATCGTATGGTTGATGAACAACCTGGTGTCAGAGTTTTAAGGCCGCCCGTAGGCCTCTGACATGGCTTCACACACCGTTGAAAAATCTCTCAGGTGTGCTGGTTTCCTCACGATGTTTTCCTTCACCGTTAAAGCGTCGAATGATGGTACATATGAATTTCAAATTTTGAAAAACACATTGGTACCTTGCGGGGTTTGAACTGGCGACCTCTCGTATGGCAAGCAACGACCTTAACCACTCGGCCATCGACGCTTTTTATGTCTTTTAATGTGTGGGTGAGTTGTAGTGACTAAAATATGTGATTCTGTAAAACACTTTAAAAAGCATGTTCCTTACCGCTTCAGCGATATCTATCCAGTCCATGGCTTTTACGAGGTTGTCGTTCTTTGATGGCTTCTTGTCCCAGTTCCAGTAGACCATCTCTTTGAACCCGCCTGCAACCTGAAATACATAATAGGAGTTTGATAATGTACTTCTTATATAAGAATAGGGACGCAGAAGCTTTTTTATTTTGATTTACCTGGGTGGTCCACATCATTGAAAAAATTGGTTCAAAATATTATGGTCATAACTTCAAAACTCGCCGAGATGTTACTGTTTAACATGTTCACTGCTGAAAACACACATGTGTTTTCGTCATCGGAATGTGTGTGCTGAGGCTACACGCCAAGCGTGAGCACAAAATTCCCAATACAGCAGCGCTGGTGTACGGAATTTATCTTACGCGCCAGGCGCGTGGTGCTGCACCGGCGTCTCGTCTTTTACATTTTGCAACGTCTGTGCGGGTGACACGCTGAGCGCGCGGACAGCCGCACAGTGGGTTCTGATCGATTTTTAGGGCCACAGTCAACATGTTAAATAGCACATCATTTGGGCAAGTTTAAAATAATAACTCTGAACAAAGACTGATGATCATCATACAAATATTTGTCACAAGTGGGAACCAAACCCACAACTCTTGGAACCTCCAGCCCGTCACTAACCACTATTCCACCGAGCCAGTCAATATGCCCAGTTTTGAAAGTCCATGACCTAAAAAGCAAGAATAATTACCTGAAATCTACGATCTGCATCATCCGAGAGAGGCCTCTTAGCTTCTGTTACGACGACAGCTCGGTATTCTTCGGGGAGCTTAATGACGGTACCATCGAGTGGGTGACCCCGGAATGTTGCTGTCAAGTCTGGAAAATATTTCTAGAGCTCAGAAGCATATGGGCGGATGTGCAGATAGGGCATTATGTTTTTATTGGGTAGCAAAGAAATACACTTCTTTTCTCTATCTATACCACTGACAGCTATATTTCTATCCCTTTTCTGGGCTGAGATAATTTCGTGCATAAGGTCGGTTCTGACAGGTTTTCCAAAATCATTAGAACCTTAAGGTTTTATTTTCACTTCCATCTCTCTGCGTCTACAATGCTGATTATTTATTTTGGTGGATTATAAGTTTGGCCCTTATGCCTAAAAAATATTCTCACAAAGGCTACGTAAAAGGAGTCACGCCTTTATGGTCTGAACAGTGATTTAAAATATTCATCATAACTAAACTTCCGACATTATGCTTCTAAGTTTCCTTTAGAAACATTTAAACGGTTGCAGATATACGGCTTTATGCATTTTGTTTTACTAACTTTGTGAACGCAATGGTGGGCCAATTTGAAAATAAGTCGTTATGGATGTGAACTATTCAAATATGGCGTAAAAAAATTAGCGACATAGGGCATTATACACGCCGTGGCCCGTGACCAATAGACCAATACTAATATACATGGAATCCTTAAAGTTAGTTTTTCTATTGTTAGGACTGTAGAAAATGTCTAGTATCTTTTAAATTTAACCAAGTAAACCAAAATGTAGTTTTGCAATCCTTTAAAGAGTTAAATTTTAAAAAGACTGACGACATTTGGCTATCATATTTAACATGTGTATAAAGGTATGTCATTTCCCAAATTTAATGAAGTTTAGTTAAATAATTTCTTTATTCAAGAAATTCCGTTATATAAGTGAATCATCTAATTTCCGCTTTGTTTCAATACTACCTGCACTTAGTATAATTTTTGAAAAAAATTATTATCTCAATTAATGTCTCATTTTATGTGCAAACAATGAATGTCAATGGAGTTAATTCGTGTGGCGCTCCTATTCTTAAGAGAGTGCCTTTTACTATAGTCTTTTGGGCGACTTCTTACTTTAAAGCCTATGTTTTTATTAAACCGCTTACCCCTATATCAAATTTATGTTTTTGAAAATTATGGGAAAATCTCAAATTAACGGAGTCAATTAAATTAGAATAGAGATAAGTCAATTAAGTGACACAAAATGGCAAAAATAATGATTTTAAAAACTACGAAAATTAATAATAATCTGTACTTCCACCATAAACACGCTTGGGCAAGGCATGCTTAAGATGAGTTCATCAAAATCACTTTGAAAAATGGCCGCCTATGTGTTTTGTAACAATTAAAAATGTTGTTGTGCAGTATGTATGGTATGCATACTCGGCGGAGCTCTTTTTTTAAGCATAACCCATGCGTGCTCAATTGGATTGAGTTCTGGCGATTGAGCTGGCCACGGCAGAACGTTGATACGAGCTTCGGCAAGAATGCGTGTTACGATTCTAGCCGTGTGTGGACGTGCGGTGTCATGCATTAGTTGAAATAATTCACCTAACTGGCCTCGCAAAGGGATGATTATATCTGAAACAATTCTTTCTGCGTAAACTTGAGTATTGAGGTTACCTCTGATACAAAAAATGAGATCGGTTCTTCCGCCGATCCAAATACCGGCCCAAATCATTATTGTTCCTCCACCTTACGGATGAACTTCCTGACAATATCTCAAACGTTCTTGACTTCCAGATGTTCTCTAAACTCGAGTACGTCTTGTATTCGGTCTCATAGCGAAGCGGGAATCCTTCGAAAAGCACACAAAGCGCCGGTCTTCTTCCTCCCAGTTTCTGTGTTCGCGAGCCCATCGTAAACGGGTCCTGCGATTGCAGGGTGCAATAGGTGAAACTCTCAGCGGCCTTCGGGATCGCAGATCCACTTCATGTAAACTATTTCGGGTTGTTTGATCGCTTATTAGCAACTCTTGGGAGATGTGGAGCCTCGTAACAAACATCATGGCGGTCATGGTACGATTCCGTCGAGCAGTATTTTGGATATACCGGTCCTGTCTGCGTGTCGTGATGCGAGATCGTCCCCCATGTCGCTCGGCCACGCTGCCCGTCATGCGATTGCGCGTCCAGAGAAGACTCATGACGTTCTGTGTAGTGTTAAGAGCGAAAGCTACAGCACGTTGCCTGAAACCAGCTTCCAACATTCCGACGGCTCGCATCATCTCTTCTCGGGTTTTTTCAGTTCAATTGTTTCAGTTCCGATGCAGACATTTTAATGATTTTCTCAAAACGGTACTTTTATAAACTAGTACTCAGTTTTATACAAATCCACATTGACAGTAAATTTTCTTCTTATTATCGAATTTTAAACAATATTTAATTAATATTTAAATGTTTAAAACTCACTAAAATGTGACAATAGCGATACAAAAAAGTTATTATTTAACCCTGATTGCAGCAATACTCCTAAACATACTCGATCCCTAGTCACTTTTAATGTGTGTAGTATTTTTTAAGTGATGTCCGACTTTTTGCCAATACAACCAAAGTTAATAAATGAACACGATAAAGTCGCATTTGCAATTTCGTCTTATTAAGTTTTACTAGATATTGATTATTATTTTTGAAGGCATTACGTTGCATTCGGACAAACACCTTAACATTAATTTACAAAAATTGGAGGCATAAAGCCGTATGGGCACATACTTATCAGTTGAACAAATAATTTCAGTTATTTTAATGGCATAAAGGCGGATGTGATCATTTATTGAAAAAAGTTAATTTTTCACTGTTTAGAAACATTGTTATTAAATTTTAATTTTACAGTTAGTAAATCTTCTTGGTTAGCTAAATAAATGCGAAGAAATAATTTACGTGTTGTTTGTACTTAATAAAATATTTGACGATAAAATTGAATTTATATTTTACTCTCTCCTGTAAAGTTGGCAAAATCGACATCCGCCCTAATGCTTCTAAGCTCTAGATTTAAGGTTTACCTTTTTTCTTATATAAGATAGCATAGGTGGTACAGTATACAGTACAGGTACAGTGAGATCAAACAGGTTAAGAAAATATATATAAATACTAGTGTACCATCCTCGCTTGGGTTTGGGTAATAGATACTTTCTTAGGAGATGCCTACGTCATAACATCTACCTGTATAATGTTGTGTAGTAAGTAGCTATGTCTTTTTTTTTTTATTATAAAAGGCTAACAAGATGACCTCACTCCACCTGATGGTAAGCGGAAGTGAGATCCAAATATGAGGTCGACAGGCACAATAGATCGTATTGAGCCTGTCGCACTCACCCTGAAGGCCTGCTTAAATGCCGTTTCACGCCCCGCCTGAAGAGCCCGGGATCATAGGAGGGAGGGAAAACATGAGCTGGAAGGGCATTCCATGCCTTAATGGCACTGGGCAGAAATGAGGAGCTAAACCTCTTAGTCCGAGCCACCAGCGCCTGCATTGAAAATGTAATTTGCTACTCCTAATAACGCGTGTAGACCCATAAAGACTAATATTTAGTGTAATGGAACGCGAAAGTCTAAAATCTTACATCTACCTGCATGCCAAATTTCAGCCCGATCCGTCCAGTGGTTTGGGCTGTGCGTTGATAGATCACTATGTCAGTCACCTTTGAGTTACCTATACATTTAAGATGTCCAGAAACCGATTTTGAAATTGCCATGATTTAAAAATAAATCAGCAGCTTTGGGATAGTACTTAATTCGAAAGCTCTAACTTACCTCCATCCTCTTTTTTTTCAACGTAAGTCTCAAAATACTTTTCCACATTGGCGGCTCCGTCCTCCTCTATTTTACAAGGCACATAGTGCGCGCGTTGCTCGAAAACCTCTTTGTTATTCGTGTTTTTCAAATTATTCTCCACTTGAATAGACATTATAGTGTCCCCACAGGAGTAAGTATAAAAAAACACGAGATCGCCGATTATTTGCCGGGTTTCGCGGGCAGCGAGCGAACGTCAAAAAAAAAAACTGTCAATGTCTATTTTTCTTTTTTTCACTGTCAATATCAGCACAAAATAAATTTCGTTCGGAAATGTGAAGATTTTCCTAAAAACCGGTATTTCACGAAAAAGCTATTACAATACTAGGCATTTTAACTTGTTTTAATCTGTGGCTTTGGAATTTATTGACATTTGGTTCGTATGTACCTAATGGGTGCGTTTAGCCGATAAACAGACTGGTCAGAATCTGAGAGTGCTGAACAGCATTTGACAATTCTGACTACAGTATCGGCCAGAACCATGCTGAGTGGAAATGAGAGAAGTGAAGTTAGCTGTTATTCCGCCATATGACGAATCTATCAATCAATCTGAATATCGCCACTTAGCATTCCTCAGCCGCGTCAGCCTATGCTACTCAGCAATCGCCATTTTTCTTTCTGTGCTGACAAGATTTTGTATCGGCTAAACGCACCCAATGTATTGTTTACGAGTTTTCTCCGGCTGTTTTTAATTTCATGTTTTATTAAAATTTTCTTTAAAATGTATGAGTATAACTGCATAAATGATTCCAATTTAAAGAATACATGTCTGGCTTGTCTTAGGATGAGTGATTATGTGCGTGAGATGACCGTGGACGAAAAAAACACATATAAAGAGTTCGTTAAGGTTACGTTTCAGGTTTGTTATTAAAATTATGTAAAATATGTATTTCTAGTGTACGTACATACAAAATACTCAGCTCCTAATTAATTTATAGTAGAAACTTTCATTCTAAACTTAGATTTCACAAACAACTGAAGTGCAACGCCTACCATCCATCCCTTAATTAATTTATATAATTCCAAGGATATCCAATATAATAAAAACTCTTTTTTTCAGGATTTAAATATGGCTAGTATGCATATATGTATGTTCTGCAGCCACCTAATGAAGAAATTGGGAAAGTTTGTGTTACAATGCCAGGAAGCAAACAAAGTTTTAAGCAATTTTCATGAAAATGTATGTACACTTCATTATTTCACTATATCGCTTTGCCAGCGCCTTCTTCCGTGTTTTCCCCTTGCTTTTTACATATTTTCTTCGGTTTCTTTGCTCTTGTTGGTTGCAGCGTTAGGTTATACAGCCTGAAACCTTCCTCGATAAATGGTCTATCCAACACAATAAGAATTTTTCAATTAGAACTAGTAGATCCTGAGATTAGCATGTTCAACAAAACAAACTCTTGAGCTTTTTAATATTAGTATAGATTTGCTGCTACTGAAAAATATACCTAAGTCTAACTGGCTTAATTAAATTCATCATCACCTGCCCATATAATATCCTCACTGCTGGGGTACGGGCCTATCCTAAACTAGACTGATCAAGACTTCATCTACCACGCTAGCCAAGTGCTGTTGAATACACAACCTAAGAATTTCTTCGTAGATGTGCATGTTTCCTCACAATCTATACCTTCACCATTAACAAGCTTTGCTTAGTTTGGGGTCAGATGACTGTGTGGAAATGTCCAATTTATTTTATTTAATTTTTTATAACTATTCAAATTTATATGTATCAAAATATGTTTTCAGGGCACAAAATCACAAAGCTACTTCTCCCCAATCATTCTCAGTCAGAATTTAACCGTATCACCGCTACAAACGTTAGACATTGATGAGAAGGGACACTTGGACTCAGCGCCTTTGTCTTTTGACGATGACAATGTGTTCGATGATGATGATGTGCCCTTGGTGATGTTTAAGAAGGAAGAAGGCGAGAAAGAGAAGAGAAAGAAAAAGAAGAAGGTTAAAAATAGAGATGTGGAGGTGAGTGGTTTGTATCATGGTGTATTTATTTGTGAGGACCTAGTGATTTCTTGACTGACTCGGTGGAACAGTGGCTAGTGACCCAGGTTTACTACCTACGGTTCCAAGAGTCGTGGGTTCGATTCCCCCTCGGGACAAATATTTGTGTGACAAACATGTGTGTTTGTTCCGTGTCTGGGTGTGTTATTAAATATATTTAAGTTTATTTGTGTATCTGTCGCAGTCGGATTGTATAATCCGCCGTATTACATCACGGCTAGCCGTTATCAAAAACGTGTAAATACGAGTGTAAATAGTGACTTTAAGAATAAATTTGACGTGCAATTGAACTGTTTCTATTCGTCTCAATGTCCCATGGACAAAAGAACTAGTTGTAGAGGTTATATTGCATATCAAAACTGCTAAAGTTGTTGTTGCTATGGATTCTGGTATTCGGCGGAATCCCACACAGTATTATTGGTGCAAAAAATATGACCTCATGAATGTTGCTGGTGAAGATTATCTGATCTTGAAAAATAATCCTGAGGATCACAGCATTCGCGTAATACTCATGGAGCAATATTTCGATACTCTGATGGAAATTCATAAGGAAATTGACCACGGCGGGCGAGACAAAATGCTGTATACCGTAAAAAACAAACTTTTTTAAAAAAAAAAGGCTATTGAAATATTTGTCTCCCTATGCCCAACCTGGTTCTTAATTACTATAAAAAATCTTTAGTTTTTATATTAGGTATTATACTTTCGCACCTACGCAACACAAAGTTCAAACCTATTATACATACCGAGTAGGTACATTACCTTTATTTTTCTCATTAAAATTGATTTTCAATAAAACCCTGTTTTATTTGGTTATCACATGACGTGTTCACCCTACAATATTGAAAAAAGTGCAATACGGCTGAACGTTGATCCGCCGTAATACATAACGGCCCTGTTTTTGATAACGACTAGCCGTAATGTAATACGGCGGATTACACAATACGACTGCGACATATCCACTGTTGATTCTGATATCTGTAACACAAGTTGTGCAATATTTATTTATTATTTATTTTATTTGTGGGGACCTATAAATGATTTCTTTATTGTTACATTATTATTTATTATCCTATATTAAAAATGTAAATCCTGGTCTTACTAAAATAAATAAATAATTCATAATCCTTTGCTGACTAGTTTCCCTTATATAGGATTAGTAATAATCTTTTCATTATCAAAATCACCTCGCTGTGAAATTATGTGTTTTTCGAATGAGCTCTAAATATTAGCTTTACTATGAGATATGATGGCCCTCCTTAATAAATAAATAATAATCTTTTTTTTATTTCAAAACAAAGTATTTGCAAAAAAAAATATTATATTATTTGTAACATTAAAATTTCATTAAATTACTCAACTAAAGTGTTTTCTATGGTAATATTTATTTATTCATCAGTATCAATTTTTTTTATTTTGACTTCTCATTCCAATTTTAAGATCGACAAACAACCCACTGCAGACATGTTCATCAAAACGGAAGACATAAAGACAGACAGTCAAGAGGTTACCGTTACAAAAACAAAGTCAAAGAAGCCTCAGAAGCAGCTCCGCCAAGGGTTCAGCTCGCGGATGGTGCAGGAGACCGAGGAGTATGAGGTCATCAAGCTCACCAAGGAACAGGTCCGAATGGGAATTAATTTCCCATCTGTCCACACTAAAAATTTTCATTGGGTCAGATGGGACTTGAGTATGCTAATTCGACGAGTTTTTTTACGGAAATTCATATGTACGATTATTCGACGCTTTAACTGTGAAGGAAAACATCGTGAGGAAACCTACACGTCTATGAAGAAATACTTGGGTTGTGTACCTAGTCGACCAACCCGCACTTGTCCAGAGTGGTTGACTAAGGCCTTATCGCCATAGTTTAGGGTAGGCCCGTGCCCCAGCAGTGGGGACGTATATCGGCTGATGATGATGATCATTATATCATGATATTCATAGTTTCGTATGATCGAACTCGAAATATATAATTTTAAACTTTCATGGTTACACTCATTAGAACACTGATAATGTTCAGGATATTTACCATCTTTAAATGTTTGCGCCATGATCACGGGTGAACTGAAACAATCGGGCGCTTGCAACAGTGCTGAAATATCGGGAGCTCATTAAAACATAAAATAAGCGTGCTTGACTAAGGCCTTATCGGCCTAGTTTAGGTAGGCCCGTGCCACTGCAGTGGGGACGCATGTGGGCTGATGATGATGATGATTAAAACATTACAACATGGTAAATATCCGGGACATTATCAGTTTGCGAACTCGTAAGTAATCATTTGGGACCTCCTCGTATCGCCAGGTACTTGAAGAGATGCAGAAGCGTGCAGAAAGCGAGCAGTACCAGCGAACGCTGTTCAAGTGTACTAAATGTGTCAAGGGGTTCAACTTTGAAGACGTTCTACGCACTCATATGGAGAAGCATTCCATGGTAATTCGATTTTTAACATACATATAAGGCGTCCGACCGATTTCAGCCATGGCGGCCGATCTCAATTGAGGTCAGTCCAAAGCGCAGGACATTTTATAGTGCTCAAGAATGCGGCGCAAACACAAGTGCACGCTCCATTCACTTACTCTCATAATTCGGTGAGACGACAATCCGACCGATGAGAGATCGGGCGCAGGACCACCGACTTAACGTACTTTCCGAGGCACGGGCGTGAAACCGCCAACATCTTAACTCCGGGCTGAGTAATTTCATTACAGAAAAACTCACACTAATTTTGTCCGACCCCGGACTCGAACCGGGGACCTCTCGGTCCTAACGCAGCGCTTGCAACCAATAGACCAACGAGGCAGTTAAACATACATGCTTACTCGTGGGGACGTAATGAGTTTGTCTAAGCAATTATCTTATCCTTAGTGGGGACCGCCTAATAGACAACACTATCTAACACATACTTTAAACTAGCGCGTTGTTGCAGGAGAACGGTTCCTTGCAGTGCGATATCTGCTCGCAGTACTGCCCTGGGGCGGTTTCGCTTCGAGGGCACATGAAGTCCCACACCACCAGGTAAGCACATTCACAGGGGCAGAGTATTGAGTTGTCGTTATATCGTACCGTTTCTTTTGCCTACTTAATCCAACCAATTGTTCTGCATATAACCTTAAGCTGTCATGGTTACTCACATTAGGAAACTGAATATGCTTATTAAAAATATTGAGATAGAACACCCCGTGCGAATCATCCGAAACACCCATGTATGTTCCGCGATTTTTTATAATTTTCGAGTTATGATATTTTTCTAAACTTTTGAGAATAATTGACCTGACTAAAAAAATAAGTATTGGACTTTTTATGAGAAATTCTTTTGCAAATCAATCTTCATGAGTTTTTCTTTAATGTCTAAAATATTTGTCTCCATAACTTAAATGGAAGTTTTCAAAATGATGGTACGAACTAAAAAATATGTTCTGTAAATAATGTCTTAAAATTTCATCTATATACAAAATATTAAGAGGTAGCTGTATGGTTTTTCAGTAACTTTAAAAACTGCGCTCGATTCTCAGCTTTCATAATCATTAATAATAATATTATAAAGAGGAAAGATTTGTATTTTTGTCATTAATAAAAACCAGTACTTGATAGGCTACTTTTGCTGAAATAGGACTTCATAGACAGAGTTGTGGAAAAATCATAAAATTCGCCATTTTTTTACAAATTAGGACATTTATAATTTCCAAAGTCACACGCCAGTAGACGTTAGTACGGAGCGTTTTTGAGCTCGCCACAATAATGTGCAATTAAAATTTTAATCGTCGAGTTATCGAGATATCAAAGCGATACTTTCAACAGTGTTATTGTGTTCATGTGGTCCATCCAACTATATCAAAATGGAATACAGTCAAATACCGTATTGTATGCTTGGTGTGCGGCCTGACTACGTGTGTCGCTGCGTTCCTCGGTCGCACTAATAGGGCTTCGCCCTCGCCGGTGACAGGTACCGGTGCAAGGTGTGCGGCTGCGTGCGCGGCTCCCGGCAGCACCTGCTGGAGCACCACGCCTCCCACACGCGCGCCGCGCCGCGCTACCGCTGCAACCACTGCGAGTTCGACACCACGTGAGTCACACACACACACACACACACACACACACACACACACACACACGCACACACACACACACACACACACACACACACACATACACACACACACACACACACACAAACACACACACACACACACACACACACACACACACAAACACACACACACACACACACACACACACACACACACACACACACACACACACACACACACACACACACACACACACACACACACACACACACACACACACACACACACACACACACACACACACACACACACACACACACACACACACACACACACACACACACACACACACACACACACACACACACACACACACACACACACACACACACACACACAACACACACACACACACACACACACACACACAGACAAAACACACACACACACACGCACGAAACACACACACACAACACACACACACACACACACACACAAAAGCAATATTTATTACAGTAACAATCACAGTTTTAATCAATATCCGAGTTTGGATTCTCCTTAAAAGTGTGTAGAAATTTCTGCCAGGAGAGACCGCTCTGTTATAGCTAAAAGAATTAATATTATATTTAAATATGGCAGTTGTTAAATAAAGAATTTCAAGAACTAACTAATAAATACAGACACACACACACACATGTTTGTTTCCCTGGTGGTTGCAGCAAGCGCACGTCGATGCAGCGGCACGTGAGTCACACACTTATACACACACATACACACCTGACTAAACTACCGGAGTTGTTATTGAACATCCTATTATATTTTGTACTTTTTAGGTTCCAATGAAACCTTCTTGATTTTGATTTTGAGATGTTTGTTTCCCTGATTGAAAAGTCAGGGGATACCAGTCACAACTATCTGTCCAGTGGTTGGTGAACGGTATACGGGTAAGCGACCCCGGCTCCTCGAGCTACTATCGACTCAGTCCAAATCATCCGAGGCGATAGTATCCTTCCTCCCCTTTTCCTTCCCCCGTCATATATCCTCGCTACTCGTGGGAACGCAATGACCTTGTTAATACAATGCACAAGGCAGAATGGCGGCGACGTGGTCCACAACCCGTCACGTCACGTTTCCCACAGAGGTGAAAAGTGGATCGCTGGAAGTGATCTCTGCCTACCCCTTTGGGAAAAAGGCGTGATTTTATGTATGTATGTATGTTTCCCTGGTGGTTGCAGCAAGCGCACGTCGATGCAGCGGCACGTGCGCGCGCACGCGGCCCGCGAGCGCCACGCGTGCCACCGCTGCGGGAAGCTGTTCAAGAGCCTCGAGACCCTGAGAGTGCACACCATGTAAGTAACTACATCATCAGCCCATAGTTTTTCTTTCACCTTTTAAGCGTCGAATTATCGTACATGTTAATTTTCATCTGTAACGATGTATATGTGTGTATTTTAAATTCATATAGACTAGATAGGTCTACTTTAGGGTAGGCTCGTCCTAGTTAGGTCTAGTTTAGGGTAGGCTCGTAGGTCTAGTTTAGGGTAGGCTCGTCTAGTTAGGTCTAGTTTAGGGTAGGCTCGTCTAGTTAGGTCTAGTTTAGGGTAGGCTCGTCTAGTTAGGTCTAGTTTAGGGTAGGCTCGTCTAGGTAGGTCTAGTTTAGGGTGTCTGTAGACTGTTCTATGCCTGCAAGCGTCACGACACATGTTCGTGTACCCGTCAATTGCTATGGTCTAGTTTAGGGTAGGCTCATCTAATAGACGTGTACGTGTACTATGGTCTAGTTAGGTCTAGTTCAGGGTAGGCTCGTCTAGTTTAGGGTAGGCTCGTCCTAGTTAGGCTAGTTTACTATTCAGGGTGTCTGTCTGACTGTTCTGTTTCGTCAGGCGGCACGACGCCTCCTTCTCCCTCGCTGCGCTGCGTGCGCGCTCGTGTTCGTGTACCCGTCGCTGCTGCTATAGTCTAGTGAGGTCTTGTTTGTTGACTATTTTAGGTCTAGTTCAGGGCAGGCTCATCTAGTGAGGTCAAGTTTAGGGTAGGCTCGTCTTGTTAAGAGTAGGCCCGTCTAGTTTAGGTGGGCTCATCTAGTTTTTTCTTAAATAGGCTAACAAGATGACCTCACTTCACTTGATTGTAAGCGGTAATAAGATCCACATATGACATCGACAGGCACAATAAACCTTATTGAGCCTGTCGCACTCACCCTGAAGGCCGGATTAGCTGTTAGGTCAAGTTTAAGGTAGGCTCGTCTATTCAGGGTGTCTGTCTGACTGTTCTGTTTCGTCAGGCGGCACGACGCCTCGCAGCTGCCGCGCTGCGCTGCGTGCGCGCGCGTGTTCGTGTACCCTCAGTTACTGGTCTAGTTAGGTCTACTTTAGTGTAGGCTCATCTAGTTTAGAGTAAGCTCGTCTAGTTAGGTCATGGTCTCCCTCCCTCCTATGCTTACCATCAGGTGGAGTGAGATCCTCTTGATAGCCTATTATAGAGTAGGCTCGTCTAGTTCAGGGTAGGCTCGTCCAGTTGGGTCTAGTTTAGGGTAGGCTCGTCTAGTTTAGGGTAGGCTCGTCTAGTAGACGTGTTCGTGTGCCCGTCAGTTACTATAGGCTAGGTAGGTCTAGTTTAGGGTAGGGTCGTCTTGTAGACACCCCGGTCTATTGCCTGTTCTGTGTCGTCAGGCGTCACGACGCCTCGCAGCTGCTACTATAGGCTAGGTAGGTCTAGTTTAGGGTAGGGTCGTCTTGTAGACACCCCAGTCTATTGCCTGTTCTGTGTCGTCAGGCGTCACGACGCCTCGCAGCTGCTACTATAGGCTAGGTAGGTCTAGTTTAGGGTAGGGTCGTCTTGTAGACACCCCAGTCTATTGCCTGTTCTGTGTCGTCAGGCGTCACGAGGCCTCGCAGCTGCTACTATAGGCTAGGTAGGTCTAGTTTAGGGTAGGGTCGTCTTGTAGACACCCCAGTCTATTGCCTGTTCTGTGTCGTCAGGCGTCACGAGGCCTCGCAGCTGCTACTATAGGCTAGGTAGGTCTAGTTTAGGGTAGGGTCGTCTTGTAGACACCCCAGTCTATTGCCTGTTCTGTGTCGTCCAGGCGTCACGACGCCTCGCAGCTGCTACTATAGGCTAGGTAGGTCTAGTTTAGGGTAGGGTCGTCTTGTAGACACCCCAGTCTATTGCCTGTTCTGTGTCGTCAGGCGTCACGACGCCTCGCAGCTGCTACTATAGGCTAGGTAGGTCTAGTTTAGGGTAGGGTCGTCTTGTAGACACCCCAGTCTATTGCCTGTTCTGTGTCGTCAGGCGTCACGACGCCTCGCAGCTGCTACTATAGGCTAGGTAGGTCTAGTTTAGGGTAGGGTCGTCTTGTAGACACCCCAGTCTATTGCCTGTTCTGTGTCGTCAGGCGTCACGACCCTCGCAGCTGCCGCGCTGCGGCTACTATAGGCTAGGTAGGTCTAGTTTAGGGTAGGGTCGTCTTGTAGACACCCCAGTCTATTGACTGTTACTATAGGCTAGGTAGGTCTAGTTTAGGGTAGGGTCGTCTTGTAGACACCCCAGTCTATTGCCTGTTCTGTGTCGTCAGGCGTCACGACGCCTCGCAGCTGCCGCGCTGCGGGTCGTGCGCGCGCGTGTTCGTGTACCCGTCGCTGCTGCGCGCGCACGTGCGCGCGGTGCACGAGCGACGCGACTACTACTGCGTCGAGTGCGATCGCGAGTTCAAGTCCCGGGTGAGTCTCTCAAATGAAAAAAAAAAAATTAAACGAAAAAAAAAATTTTATATAAATAAAAATTTATGAACTATAAAAAAATATTATCTAAAAAAGTTCAATCTGTAAAAAAAATATATTAAATAAAAAAATATATTAAATATATATTTTTTAATTTGTAGTTTTTAAACCTCAATGTAAATTTAAAAGACGATATATTGTGCCTGTCGACCTCATATGTGGATCTCACTACCGCTTACTATGAGGCGAAGTGAGGTCATCCTGTTAGTCTTTTATAAAAAAAATCGCATTGGTGACGTAACGCTTGGATAGATCAGAGGTTAGATCATCCGACGCGATATCGGAAGGTCCGATGGTTCGAGTCCCCGTTCAAGCGGGGAGATTAATGCGATTTTAAATTTACATTGAGCTGTAATAGCATTAAAAACAACAATTATTTATATAAAATATAAAATATTAATAAAATTCAATACAATGAAAATGTTTTTAGGAAAAAAAAAACTCATATCTACGTATACGAAGTATGTGTGTGTGTGTGGGGAATCTCGGGATAGTTAAGACCCATATGGCGACAGTCGGCAATATATGAAAATGACCCCAAAAAATAATAATTTCACGGGGGTAGATGAGAAAAACCACTTTAAAAAAAAAACACTAAAATCCCATCTGACCCATATGGCGACAGTTGGGAATATATGTAAAATGACCCCAAAAAATAATGATTACACATGGGCAGATGGGAAAAACTAGTCCAAGAGTTTCAAAAAATGTAAAATGGAAACAAGCGTCAACTAATGTTTATATTGAAAAATTTCAGGAAAATTTGAGACTTCATTTCAAAAAAGCAAAGAAACACAGAGATGCTTCTTATAAGTGAGTATATTTGTATTGTACCTTTTCAATAACTTTTAAAACATTATACTACTATTCTATACTAAGTTATCCTATTTCATCATATTATACTGAATCTTTCTTTCTTATTTACGTCTTACTGGTGTCTTTATCAACCAAACAGTCAAAAGTCAAAACTCATAACCGGTCAAAATCACTTTTTGTCTGATTTTAGCAGTCATAAGTGGTTTTGACCGGTTATGAGTTTTGATTTTAACATATACACAAAAATATAACACCCAGACACTCTCCTGGAATCATAGGTAGTGAACCTGGGTAACTAACTACTGTGCCACCGGGCCCGTCAAAATTATTGATAACCTCTGTTTGGGAGTTAGTTTTTGACAAAAAACACCTGTAAGACGTAAATTAGAAAATAAGATTCAGTTTAAATGAAGACAGAGAATGAAAAACAGAATTGCGAAATAGGAGTTTTGACTGTAACATCCGCACTGTTCGTTACCACAGCCACGACCGGTCCGCCGTCCCGCCGCGCTGCCGCCGCCACAACCGCTCCGACGCTCCCGCAACAGATAGAACATACAATGTGAGATGATTATCCTTACGCGAACATATTACATACATACATACATAAAATCACGCCTTTTCCCTGAGGGGTAGGCAGAGATCACTTCCAGCGATCCACTTTTCACCTCTGTGGGAAATGTGACGTGACGGGTTGGGGACCACGTCGCCGCCATTTTGCCTTGTGCATTGTTTTGACAAGGTCATTGCGTTCCCACGCAGCAGCAGAGAAACATATTAATACTAATATACATTAACAGTAAATGTAGTATATTTCTTTTTCTTTTCTACTGTGACATACTCAAACTGTATGGCATGGCAATGTTTTTTTACAAGGTTATGTGAAAATCGGTCAAAAAGAGTTACTATCGAGTTTCTTGCCGGTGTCTTCTCGGTAGAATCAAGCTTTTTGAACCGGTGGTAGAATCAATTATCAATTTACTGTAATGACGATTTTTCTTTTTTTATAAAAGGCTAACAAGATGACTTCACTCCACCTGATGGTAAGCGGTAGTGAGATCCAAATATGAGGCTATATGACTATTTATAAGTACGTGTAAATGCCTATATGAATAAAGTAATAATAATTCCTTTGTATCACATTTGGAGAGCCTTCCTAAAGGTCACGATTTGCCATGGCCAATCTGGAAGTCATTAAATAGACTCCGTACCTAGGTTAGTCGTAGCAAGGAAAATACGCTCAGTTGGGGATACACTGACGCATTAGATCTGGCCTGCGTATGCGGTCTCTTGCCAGAGTCCATGTGCCATCTAATGGCATGCTTGTCCGGAAACCTGCTCGCTGAGCGACTTGCGTGACCGACGTGAAAAAAAAACTCTAGGATTCATTCGTAAAAATGATGTACCTGAAATGAAACTGCCCGGGATATTTACCATGTTGTTTTGTTTTTAATGAGTTCCTTAACTTGTAAGATGTAGCTATGTAAGCAGGAAGTAGCTATGTAATTGCTATTCCTAATATCGTGTGTAGACCCTTGGTGTGAAAGAAGATGTAGTGACTAAGGTTGAGAAAGGTATGCTTAGATGGTTTGGTCATGTTGAGTGAATGAGCATGAAAGACGATTAACGAAGAGTATATATACAGAGGGTGTAATTGGAGATGTCGACAGGGAAGACAAAGTAAGACCTTTATGACCAAATAGGTCAAATCAAAAAAAAGGTCAAATTAAAAGTACTCGTAATCGACGAGCGTGCATAAGAGGTTGATGAATGTGGATGAAGCGAAAGTGGTGTGCCAGGACCGTAGCACATGGCAGGAAGTGATATCTGCCTACCCCTCTGGGGAAAAGGCGTGATTTTATGTATGTATGTATGTACCCTTGAAGACTAATATTGTTCTATAATTGGTTCGCAGAGTAAAAGTGTGCTCAGTGCACAGGAAGGGGTGCACACACAAATTGTCCACTCATCTGATGCGCACTGCAAGGTAACCACAATACTCTATAAACTATTCTCGACTGGCTCGGTGGAACAGTGGTTAGTGACCCTGGCTGGCGGTTCCGAGAGTCGTGGGCTCGATTCCCACTCGGGACAAATATTTGTGTGATGAACATCCGTTTGTTCCGTGTCTGGGTGTGATTATGTATTTAAGTATGTATTTATAAATACCCAACCCGCACTTGGCCAGCGTGGTCGACTAAGGCCTTATCGCCCTAGTTTAGGGTAGGCCCGTGCCCCAGCAGTGGGGAGGTATATGGGCTGATGATGATGATGATGATGATGATTTATAAATATATATGTATGTATATCAGTCTCTGACGCCCATAGTACAAGCTCTGCTTAGTTTGGGGTCAGAGGACTGTGTGTGAAAATGTCACAGATATTTATTTATTTCAAAATGAAAGAAACGTAAAAACTATGAATTTGTCTCACGGAACGATGAGAGAGAAGGTACATACAGCAGTTTTACTCTATAATATATCCCGAGATGCTCTAATCTCCATTGAGATCGCTTTAGCCACATTTGGAAGGACATTTTTAGTAATATTGTTGTTTTTATTTGTTACAGAAACTCGAGGATACAATTATTCCTGAAATCAGTCCACCTACATTGCTCGAAAGTTAATGATATTTTAAATTTTCATTTACAAATCTCGAGCATCCATTAAATACCTACATTTGACATGACAATGGAAGAAAAACTTATTCATTAATAAAGTTTCTTTTATGTGAACATTATTGTGTATTTGTGATAATCATGTGATGTAAATAAAATGCTTTATTATTTTTAAAAATGTTTTTTATTAATGAAAATAGACTATTAACAGTAAATGCAAACAGTGCACCATAATTACAATTCATTTAATTAAATAACTATAACAAGAGAGACAAAGAATAGTTGATGTCTTATAACATAAATAATTGAAGACTTGGCTGTGGCTCTACCGTGCCCCCAAAATTACCCCAGTTCAATATAATGTACGAATATAAGATTTAGGATACAACATAAACGTATTTCGTTAAATGTAAAATTATGAGACTTAATTTATTCCCAACGGATCCTATTAAAGTGCCAGATGGGAAATATATTTCCCATCTGCCCCAGTGACTTTTTTTTCGCCAAGTTATTTTGTGACTGGTATTCAAATTCCATATAATCTAAGAGTAGGAATGTATTTCATTTTAATTACTAGCGAACCATATACAAAGAAAACGATCAATTATTCCAAACATTAAGCTATCTACTTAGCACCAAAATGATATTTCCTACTTATCAATTGATCAAAATAGTTGTAATGTTGAATTTCTAAAACTAATTTTCTTTTAATTGTTTACCTATTTTTATTGCTAACATGTCTTAAACAGCTTCAGAAATACGCAACTTCAGGCACTAGTTAGAATCTTAGCAACTCGTAGTAAGAAGTCGAAACGTCGGGTAGTAAGTAGCTATGTATTTGCTACTATTTTTATCTCGTGTAGACCCATAACAAAGATATTAGACTTTCGCGTTCCATTACACTAAATATTAGTGTTTATAGAACGCGAAATTATTGCAACAACATGGCCGACCATGTAAATTTTAAAATTTGATAATAATCGCATTCATGATCCCGCCTGAACGGGGACTTGAACCACCGGACCTCCCGATATCGCGTCGGTTGCTCTTTCCTCTGAGCTATCCAGTGGGTCTACCATGAGTTTAAAACTTACGCAATCGATATCGCCTACGTAAATATGTCTATGAAAAACTTGTACAGCGCCGGCTGGTGGTTACGCTAAGTACTAAAATCGGCCGTATGAAAAAACAACTCGATAGGTTTTTAACGTAAGTAAGTTTTCGATAGCCAACTCATGGTAGCCCCACAGGTATTGAGTCACGGATGCGTATTTTTCCATCACCTTTTACCCGTTAGCCACGGGTGGCGCCACCACCGGTGATACCGGAAAAAAATATGGTCGACCATGATTGGTGTGACCCAGTCGAAACGTCGGGCAGTGAGTAGCTATGTATTTGCTACTCTTAATATCGCGTGTAGACCCATAAAGACTAATATTTACCATAACATATAGTTTTTAAGGCCTAAAACTCAGTCTCTACGCATACACTGCCTCCCTTTAAGAACTATCATAGATTTTAATGCTGCTGCAACGCAATGCCGCAACGCGCGCAACTCCGCGCCTGATGCACGCCAAACGCGCCTCTCTGATTGGTCGGCTCCACTCACGCTGCGCGCTGATTGGTTCCCGCTCACTACCATTGTTAGCACCGCGCACGCGTGTTGGCCGGTTAGCTCTTTGCGACGTTCGTTGGATGCGTTCTCCGACAGGATTTGTGATTGGCTGCAATTGATCAATGTAATTTATAGTAATATACTGGAATGAGGGTAGTTTTACAATATCCGCGATAGGTGTACTATAATTAGGGTTGCCAACTAATTTTACATGTAATAAAGTATATTCAGATAGGTAAAGAATAATAAACAGTATCTTAGAAATATGAACAGTATTTTAATTTTGCTAATAATCTGCTCTGAGCAGGGAGTACCGTCTGACGGAATAAAAATAAATTTGTGCGAGCGTCCTTCGTGTTTCCATTTCGATCGGAAAACAGTATTTTGTATACTTTTTTTTTGTTCAACAGTAAAAAGTATAATTGAGGGCAAAACAGTATAATACTGTTTAAAACAGTATAGTTGGCAACCCTATCTATAATAACTAAAGCTTATTAAAGTAGTCTTCGGGCTAGAAAAGAGACAAGTAATTTTTAATAGAATCACTTCCTTGAAGTGTGAAGAATAACAATGGGTGCCAGAAGACGGCTTTAGCCGAAGAGGACAATATCAATAATAAGTATCAAACAACTGGCAAGTCGTAGACTAGCATAGAGAACAGTGGATGGGTTTGGAGAAGACCTTTACCAAGCAGAGGGATGATATTAGTTTTAAGAAATCATTTACAAAAAAAAGAACTGCCTTCAAAATACCGACACACTAAAAATTAAAAAATAATATAATACTAACATTTATAATTATCTTGGTAGAAATTTGATATGGGCTTGAAGGTGGTGAAAAAAAAACAGACTCCTCCTTTTCAAATCTTTATCAGAAAACTTAGTTATTGATCTTAAAATCTACATTTTATTCATAGTTCAGGATAATAATATATTATGTGCCTGAACCAGGATTTTCCAGTTAGGGGTGAGAACCTCCGCTCCCCCGTCCGGTGATGATCACGAGACTACTCCAAACCTTCATCGTTAGGAAAAAAATAGGAATTTCCAGTGTTTCAGACAAAGGACTTAGGTACATAGTTATAATATTCTATTTATCACTTACAAAAATTGGCTGATACAGACTGGAAAGTCGTTAGGTTTAAGCACAAAATTGTTTAATAAGCTCCCACAGAATGTTATTGAATTACCTTTTTATAATTTTAAACTTTTTATTAAGTCATGTCTTGTGAAAAAAAGCATATTATAAAGTAGAAGACTACTTAAATGATAAAAATCCATGGACACGATGAGCTGCTCGCTTGGACATCAATGAATTATGTAATATGTGATTTATTTATTTACAACTTGACATGCAAAAGTATTTCATGTAAATCTATTTGCAGAATAAATTATTTCATTTAATTTCATTTCAATTATTTTTAAATGGATTGTCATAAATATTTTTCATACACAGAATCATGCCCTAAGCTTGTCATGTGCTATGGTCTGGCGCACCACTTTCCCTAAATATTTTACTTTAAATAAAAATGACTCCATACCTAAGTGAGAGATCGATCTTCCATTGAAAGCTGAGCAGCGCGGGCCGCACGCGCAGATGCGTCGGGATGTTGTCGTATATCTTATCCACGCAGACCAGTGCTGACAATTCTGATACACATTCTGGAGAAAACCTGAAAACGTATAATCACTACATAGTATAAATTTATTTCTTTATTTTATTTTATTAATTTAAGGAAACATACAGCTTTTTTATTGTACATTATGAACTAAGTTAAATTAGGTTGTGCACTAGCAATTAAAGTTTCCAATGCTAAATTGTACACAATACACTGCTGAGAAGACACTCACTTGACACAACAATAATAAATAACTATATACATGCACAGTCAGCCAAGAAAGCAGTTTACCACTTTTTACAAAAGTTTCTGCGAGATGTAATGATCGCTAAGATTGACAATAGTCACTGACACAACCTTATTGACAGGAAAAATTTACCTTATTTTTCGTGACGTTCAAACGAATCTCAACTGTAAGGTGAATAAAGCAGTTTCCTGCGTCTGTCTGTCGTTTTATATGCTAATCTTTAAAACTATGCAATGGTTTTAGGCCTTAAAATGCATTGATTTTGATCGGGGTTTTGTTACGGGTCACTAGTAACCATAAAATCAGTATGATTATTCAACCCTTTAACGGTGAAGGAAAACATCTTGAGGAAACCTGCACCACACAAAAAAATTCTTAGGTTGTGTAGTCGACCAACCTTGGCCGTCATGGTTGTCTAAAGCCTTATTGCCCTAATTTAGGGTAGGCCCATGCCCCAGCAGTGGGGACATATATGCGGTGATGATGATGTTAATGATTTTGGAATAATGACATTTTATCCAACAGTTATGATAATTTGACATTTAAATCTTAGTGTCAGTCAACCATAATTTGGACTCTCACCTAAGCCCTTCAAGAAAGGCCACTACATCTTCCTCTCTCCACGGGTACTTGGTGGCGGAGCGCGAGCGGGCCAGGTGCCGCACCACAGCACGCACCGCAGCGAACTTGTCTGCATTCATGAGACTTGATGTTCTACTGTCGGGGTTCCCCTCCAGCTCTTTGATCGCCACTGAAACATACAACCACTCATGTTATTCAAATTAGGGGTTTTTTTTCCTAACTGACTTACAATGATGCCTTGGAGTATAGTAGAGGTCATCACTGGATCTGCGGGGGAGCGGATGGCTCTCACCCCTATCCTAACTGACTATGATGATGGCTTGGAGTAGCCTTGTCATCATCACCGGACTTGCAGGGGAGCGGATGGCTCTCGCCCCTATCCTAACTGACTATGATGATGGCTTGGAGTAGCCTTGTCATCATCACCGGACTTGCAGGGGAGCGGATGGCTCTCGCCCCTATCCTAACTGACTACGATGACGGCTTGGAGTACGCGTCATCATCACTGGACATGCAGGGGAGCGGATGGCTCTCACTATCCTAACGGAACATGATGATGGCTTGGAGTAGCCTGGTCATAGTCACCAGACTTGCAGGGGAGTGGATGGCTCCCACCCCTACACAAATTAAGGGTGTGAGCTACCTGCTCTCCCCGCTAGACCGGTGATGATCTTCTACTAATCGCGCTGATGGCAAAATTAATAGTTAGACCAGGCTAGTGACTATGACTGGTGACAATGCCAAGCCATAATCTTACAATGTTAAGAATTTTTTTATAGATTTTCTAACATGCTAATGAGTTTCAAATTTTAAAATCATTTATATTAAAAATTATTAAGTTATGTTAAATTTGCCCACATAACTTCGGAGTCCTTCTAAGATATCTAGGGCAGAACTTACACACAACAAATGGTTTGATCTCCTTCTTTTGAATTTCTGGCGTCACATACGTAACTGTAGTCCATTGGGAAGGGTTTTCAGTTAGTAATTCTAACTGTTGCGACATAATTAATTCAATAATATACTAACAAAAACAAATCACACACAAATACAAATTGGATAAAAAGTTTTGTATTCCTGTCACTGATAACAAACGTCAGTGTGCTGTCAAATCGAACCACAGATAATGTAAAACATTTTGATTTTTCGGTACAAAACCGATTATTTGGAGCAGGTAAATATCACGTGAAAATCCCATGATATGTTCTACGTGCCTAATTTTTGCAATGGCAGCCGGTGATTGTTTGGCGTCGTACTGTTAATTTTACTTTACAATCGTGAATACCTGCACAAATTCGTTGCAAACGTTGCTTTTTGTGTGTAAACTTAAAGTGTTGAAGTATGGCTGCAGTTCCTACAGGCAAACAGTGGCAAAACTTAAGACCAGGGATGCAGCATCAAAATAGCCAAAGCAATGCGAGTCTTACGTTGAATAGGACGATAAATCTATATCCTCTAACAAATTACACGTTTGGGACCAAAGAGTCGCTCTTCGAGAAGGATGCGTCGGTCCCGGCAAGGTTTCAGCGGATGCGGGAAGAGTTTGTGAAGATTGGAATGAGAAGGTAAGGTTATGATTGACCGAAACGATGAATCGTCAAACAGATTAGAAAGACGATGTAAATTTGAAGGTACTGTTACTTAACGCTAGTTAAAAGCGCTACTTAATTGTTTTTAAAAAAAAAATAATCATCAGGTCTGCTTATTGTTAAAAAATTCTGTAATATATTCCTCTTGCCCCTAAGTAGAAGTCTGATAGGCTCTTTGCTTCTCGTCTCTACTTGCGTTCACAATACAAATAATGAGACTACTAGGGAATTAGCAGATTTTTTAAAGTACTCATCATCCAAGTAATCATCATTCTAAATAGGGTTGGCCCAACGTGTATACTTCTTCCACCGGGCAGTCATACAGTAACAAGTAATCTTATCCAATCTTAAATGCCATAAACTTTTTCCCGTATGTACCAGTTAGCCACCAGTGGCGCCACCATAAGACACACTTCCTGGAAGAACGGGTTTTTGAATTCCCAGTCTCTGTATTTATTTCTGTTTATCAAAATATTTAAACAGCTACTGTACGTTATTGCACTTAAAAATGAATAATACTGAAACTGTACAAACTCTTCAGGTCAGTGGAGGGGGTACTTCTAGTCCATGAGCACGGCCTGCCACATGTGTTGCTGCTGCAGCTGGGCACAGCATTCTTCAAACTGCCCGGCGGAGAGCTCAACCCTGGTGAAGTGAGTAAAATTATCATTGATTGGTATTCAGTGGTTATCTGATTTATTTGGGACTAGCGGCCACCCGCGACTTTGTACGCGTATTAATGGGTTTTAGTAGCAATGATGTATTAAAATAGCCAGCTACCTCCATACCGTAAAAGTTCTGCAATACTAATTTTCACCCCCCCAATTAACACCATGGGGGTTGAATTAAAAAAAAAAAGTAGCCTATATGTTATTCCAGCGTGCCAGCTACCATCATACCAAATTTCATGAAAGTCGGTTCAGAATTTTGAGGGTGAAAGCGTAACAAACATCCATACATACAAACTTTCACCTTTATAATATTAGTAAAATTATTAATTGGGAGTTTGCTCTCATCCATGGTGTAACACAGTCGAAACATCGGGCAGTAAGTAGCTAAGTGTTTGCTACTCCTAATATCGCGTGTAGACCCAAAAAGACTAATATTTAATTGGGATTATTTTTGTATTGTATAATTGAAAACTGTGACCGGGTAGGGCAAATATTTTCGAGCCTTTTCAGAAGAAGAAGATCGTAACCGCCATTCTGCATATTTTACGTCCATTGATTCTGCATAAGATGCAAAATCAATGTATCTGGCGGTTAATATTACAGTTTTATTGCTATTTTTGGCGCTTACGATCTTCTTCCTGAAAAGACTTGTTTTGGAGACAGTTTTTAAGAACTCAGCACATGCAGATTTGTGCTTTCGGAAAGCACATTAAGCCTGAGCTTGATTTCTCAATCACTTAGTTGGATTGGCGTCTCACCGAATTGATCCTGAGATAACATTCAGCCCCGTAACAAATGTTCATTAAACAAATGTGTCAATTATTACAGGATGAAATTGAAGGTCTGAAGCGATTACTGACAGAGACCCTCGGCCGCCAAGATGGTGTCAAACAGGATTGGCTGATTGAAGACACTATTGGTCAGTATTTATTTTATCATGTTAACTTTTTATAACTTGCTAACTCTCTACTTAAGAGGAGTTAAGAATAGGCGATATGACTAAAAAAATATAATTAGTCCGTTATTTAGATTATTTAAAAATATTGTACTCGTATTTTTTATTTTGTTTCACAAACAAGAAATTATGAAGATATAGTGCTTAGAAGTTTTGTATGACGTCACGTTATGGTACAATTTTTACCTAGCCGTGACGTCACAAGCCCCCACTCCAGAAGTTTGATAAGCTATAATTTTGTCATTTTTCAATCAATTGAAAAACAAAAAAATATGTATTCCATATTTTTGTATAAAGTAACTTACGGACTAAATAGAATAATAAGATTTTGACCCAGTCGTCACGCCTATTAACATATTAACATATGGACATAGTATTGTCTATTATTTGCTTGAACACTACACATTTGAAATGAAACAATTTTTTTCTTTCTTTCTTTTTATTGAACTCGCGTGTATTGTTATTCTAAACATATTATTTAGAGACCCGACGTTCTGAGCTCTTTACAGCGCTTGTGGTCACCGGCAAAGCATTCACATACCATTAGATTGATTAATATTGAATATAGGTTTTCACACAAAGTTGGCAAGTGTGGCCTAACCTAATTGGAAGACCAAACCAAGTATCGTTCATTCTAAAATCTTTATCAGCGATAGAATGGATCCAAAAGAATGTGCTAAAACTATTATGTAGATTGAAGGTTCAAGTAACCCATTCAGGCGGGGTTATGAATGCAAATTTTTAGAAATTTTTAAATTTCAAAAACCTTGCTTGCTAATTTCCACCATTCCACTTTCAGGCAACTGGTGGAGGCCGAACTTCGAGCCCCCTCAGTACCCGTACATCCCGCCGCACATCACCAAACCGAAGGAGCACAAACGGCTCTTCCTCGTCCAACTCCAGGACAGAGCCCTATTCGCTGTCCCGAAGAACTACAAGCTGGTGGCTGCCCCGCTGTTTGAGCTCTACGACAATGCCCAGGGCTATGGACCGATCATCTCATCGTTGTCTCAGAGCCTATGCCGATTCAACTTTGTGTATATGTGAGGGTTGTGACCGTGTTTAGATTAAGGTGGTGTGGAGATGGTTGCGGAGAGTGAAACAAGTACTATTTTAAGAACACCGTACCTTCCTATAAAACAATGAGAGTTATCGCTTATGAGAAATTCACTAGATGGCAATATGTAGGCGTGAGGTCTAACTGCAGCGTGATTGGTGAATATTGACATGTCTGTCAATGTCACGTCAGAAATAACCAATCATGCTGCAGTTGGACCTCACGCCTACGTATTGCCATCTAGTGAGTTCCTCATACGCGTTAACCATCATTTAGGTGATTTTATGAGATATGTATTGATAATTTTTTTGTTCCCAAAGGATCTTAATTTACTTTTAAGTGACTTCATATGAAGCTACTTAGCACTATTGTATGTGAAACAATATATATGTTTATTTTAATTAAAGACTCAAGATGACCTCACTCCATCTGATGGTAAGAGGTTGTAGTGAGGTCCACGTATGAGGTCAACAATCACAAATTAATTTGTGTACTATATTTGGAGATTGAGGGATGACCTCATCGGTTGATAGGCACAATAGAGTGTGTAATATATTTTGAAATTGAACTGACAGACTAAATAGTTTTTTTAGTCATCCACCCTATTGGCCTCAAGCCCACACATTTATATATTTTATTTAGGGTGAGAGCCATCCGCTCCCCGCTAGTCCGGTGATGATGACGAGGCTACTCCAAGCCATCATCGTATGTCAGAAAAAAGATCTTATGTATGTTATTCACTACTTGTTTCCCCTCTTTGCTCTTCTACACATAGCATGATTGTGAAGGTTATATGTGGTTTTAGCAGTTTTATATATGTAATAGCAAATGTACAAATATGTACTAAAAGATGAGATTTCTTCATCCATAGAAAATCTTGTCATTTAATATATTGGCAACCATCATTAAAAAATGTATTGACAACCTGCTACTTTACTTAGAACATTTCTATAACATATTGCATTTGATATGCTTTCGTCTTTCTTAAGATAGACTTTGAGAGTTAATTTAACATAATTATTTAATTTCTAATATTGCATATTGAATAATATGCTTTAAAATTAATGTATTACTATTATGCTCAGTCTTTTTCTTAAGAAAGATTCAAAGATTAATCTAACTCAATATAACACATTATGACAACAATGATATAATAATCTATAGATATGTTAGCTCCATAGTAATTTGCGTGTCAAATACATGCAAATTTTTTGACACTTTACTGACATATGAAACAAAAGAAGCGTCAAAGCACGCAAATGAAAGAGATAGCTATATCACAAGGTACCCCAATTGGGACAGATTTGGGTCTCACTTATCTTGCCCTTATTATAATATCATTGTATGACAGTGTTTTTTTGAATTTTTTGAATCTAAATGTTTGAGTAAAGAAGCAAGTGTCTATCGATTTCTAACTAAAAATGACAAATAAAGTAAAGATGATTTTAGAATTTCGCGTTCCATTACACTAAATATTAGTCTTTATGGGTCTACACGCGATATTAGGAGTAGCAAATTACATAGCTACTTATTGCCCGACGTTTCGACTTTACACCAATCATGGTCGCGAGCGAAGTAGCTATAGTAAATAGCTATGTATTTGCTACTCCTAATATCGCGTGTAGACCCATAAAGACAAATATTTAAAGTAAAGAGGTATTGCACATTTCATTATTTTATTGTTAAATAAAGTATTCTACACTCTCTGTAAAACATTGTAATAATGTTAAGTATAGATAAGCGTTTTGACTAAACTGTGAAGAAAAATATGTGTTTCATTTATTGTACCTGAAGAAAGAAGACTGTTTTTAGAATAAGTATAATTTTTTTTTTGTATGTGTTTTCCATGTTACTAGTTCTAACAAAATTATTTGGATAATGGAGATCTTGTTCGCACGGGTAATATTTGACTAATATACAATACATTGACTAAGGCCTTGTCACCCTAGTTTAGGGTAGGCCCGTGCCCCAGCAGTGGGGACGTATATGGGCTGATGATGATACCAAACATGAGATTTTACCATTAATTTATTGGCATTAGCCTTAATATTATCAATCTGTTTTTGTTAATCTTTTCATACATCACAAAGTACAATTTTATCTATAATTACATGTGAAGATGTAACGATATGATAAATTATACATTATCATTATACGTTTTATGACCGGCTTAATGGCACATTTGGTAACGGTCCTATCTATTTATTTGGGTTCAATTCCCGTACGTATTAACTTTTGTGATTGTTGTATATTTTAACGCATTTATATCTTTCCTTATATTAATACATTTGTATAAGGATTTCTAATACTATTATTAGTATATTAATTACATACAAGCATATAGAACTATTTATCAGATGAGTGTAAGTAAATCTAAAATATTTATATAAGCCTCAGAAAACACTAAACAAATATTTTAAAAACAATAACTAACTCATATAAAAAAAATATGCATATTTTGTAATAAATTACTCAATAGGGTTAAATGTATAGTTCTGAACGGCAAGGTATTTCTTGAAAACTATGTGTACATACATTGTTTAGGTCTCATAAGAAATGAATTAATATTGTGAGTCAATTGAAATATTTTGTTCACTGCTCAAGATATCATGGTAAGTAGTATAATATAAGCATGTTGCGCCGACCCCACTTAGCGTGGGACAAGGGCAGGAAAATGATGATGATGATGATGCGTTTCATCATCATCTTGATGAAGAGATATTTTAATAAAAGTATCTTTTTGAGAATATATTAATATTTGCGACATTAGAAGTTGTAGAGAAGCTAAAAGCTAAACAATTTTGTCATATTATTTATAAAAAAATATATATTTTAAGCTGACAACACATTGAAGTAACAGTAAAATTTTGTTTTACTGTTTTATAAATTTTACTATTTATTATTGTTTACTTATGAAAAGCCATAGTTTTGTAATACGTAAGGACAAACTATGTTTTAAAAGACTTATATACTGTGATGATAGTCAGATCTAATTTATAATTTTACGATGTTTTATTATACATATTATACACAAATTATACATAAAGTTAAGTCTAGTCAAATTGATTTACATGACATGTGAATATTATGAAATATATACTATGAAATCATATCAATTTACATTACAAAATATTGAATGTGGTAATCTTTTGTGATATGAAAAATAAAATTAATAATTATTTTGTAATTTTGGTCCTTGTAACCGATTATTTTTTAAATGAAAATCACAAATACTTTCTTTACAAACATACAATATGCTCACAAAATTTCATGAGAATCGGTCAAGCCGTTTGGGAGGAGTACGGGAACGAAAACTGTGACACGAGAATTTTATATATATAAGATACCGTTAAAAAATAGCGTCGATGGCCGAGTGGTTAAGGTCGTTGCTTGCTATGCGAGAGGTCGCCAGTTCAAACCCCGTCACGTACCACTGTGTTTTCAAATTTGAAATTCATATGTTCGACAAGTGGTCCCGGCGAACTTCATACCGCCTTCCCGCATAATCATGTTTTCTAACCGTATAAACCTACCCTGGACTATGAATGAAAATTTCAAACTTAGCTAAATCGGCCTAGCCGTTCTTGAGTTTTAGCGAGACTAACGAACTGTGATAGACCGAACCGCTTAGAATCTTACGATGAATATCCGTCAGTTTATAAATTTACCACACGACGTCGCAAATTGATAAACTTCCTAGAATTTAGGCGTAAAATAATACATTTCATCTCTCGTGTAGAATCCTACGAAAGTTTATAATTTTCCTAGGAAAGTTATAAATTTACGGTTCTTGTTATTTTCCGGTGACATATAGATTATTCGACGCTTTAACGGTGACATCGTGAGGAAACCTGCGCACCTACGAAGAAATTGAAAGGTTGTGTAGTCGACCAACGTGCTCTTGGCCAGCATGGCTGACAAAGGCCTGATCGCCCTAGTTTAAAGTAAGCTCGTGCCCCAACAATGGGAACGTATATAGGCTGATGATGACAACCGGCATAAAGATATAACGGTTAGAGCAGTGGATAGACTTGGAGATCATTTCCCAGCAGTGAGTTGACAGGTTTTTGTACGGTCGGTAAGTTACTAATAGTACAGGATCCGTGGAGTATTTTTTCACTTGATTACTATCAAGCTAACTTTCCGTGAGTAGCTTCATTTTGATAAGACGCCCAACAATTTCCTGTGCGAAAATTTTTGATTGTGGTAGCTAACAGAGGTAGCAATGATAAAATATGTCGATTTGATGATTCTTCAATATTTATTACTAACTGAATTGTTTTTATTATATCTTATGATAATTATCTAAATTATTTGAAAAAATATTTGTCCTACAAAATCTATGGTTTCATCAAAGAGTCCTCCTCCAACATGTATTGATAACGAGAGCACCAAAAATTATTACTAACCAGCTGATTTTTTTTATTTATTTAGTTAATATTTATATAATGTAACGGTCATATTGTCCTACAAATTCCGTGGTACGTTGTCCCGGTCCTACGGTCAAAAGTAGTAGTACAGATCCTTGATGTAAAAATAGCGTGGTACGCTATTGCGGTGCACCAGTTGAATATATATTGGAAAGTCATGAAATTAAAAATCAATTCATTTCTCAAGCGTGAGAAAAAAAATTGACTTTTGCTAGATTTTGACCGTTTGACCGATCAAAATCTAATAACAGTTGTTCAACTTCAGTGAGGTTTTTGAGATTACTAGGCGGCGCCACTGTTGAGTGAGATCCTTGACTGCGGCGACTCTTAGGTACATATTAATAAATGTTCAAATAAAGGAATAACCCTGAAAGCCTTTTGACATTTAGAAGACCTAACTCGACACTAACGCCGCTATCGGCAAGTTCACACGCGAAAACTCTCTTTTTGTGACAACTGTTCAACAGTTGGATTAAAATTGTAAACAAAAAAAAAAACCGCCTTCAAAAACCCGACTCACTAAAAATTACAAAATAATATTTCTGGGTATGAATTTCTTATGTTTTTGAAGGCGGTGCCGTTTATATCTCATGCAGCAAGCACAGAGTGCTTCATTTTCCTCAAAATTTTCACTGGCACCGCCTTCAAAAACATAAGAAATTCATACCCAGAAATATTATTTTGTAATTTTTAGTGAGTCGGGTTTTTGAAGGCGGTTTTTTTTTTGTTTACAATTTTTTTTCATACTTTTTAGTGATACAATATTTTTCACCCTATTAGTTCAGCTCACCTGTAATACTTCTGATATTATAACTAGTAGTCTTAATATGTATACAGTATTGAAAGAATTATCCTTTTACTCCCAACTATTAAGGAGTTGACCTTCTATCATCAGCTAAGCAGCATAACATTATGATTGCAAGAAGCAAATGCCAATATAACTTAAGAAAATATGTAAAACGCGGTACATGTGCCTATAAGATTTGAAGGTGGCCCTCGATTTCTCCTGGACCCCATCATCAGATCCTAGACTGGTCACCCTATTAGTTCAGCTCACCTGTAATACTACTGATATTATTACTAGTAGTCTTAATATGTATACAGAATTGAAAGAATTATCCTTTTACTCCAAACAATTAAGGAGTTGACCTTCCATCATCAGCTCAACACCAATATAACTTCAGAAAATATGTAAAACACAGTACATGTGCCTATAAAATTTGAGGGTTGCCCTCGATTTCTCCTGGATCCCATCATCAGATCCGGGTCTGGTGAAAATGGGACCACCTCTGAAGTAAACTCTATCTAAAAAAAATTTTTGAAATCCGTCTATAATTGACGAAAATATCGGTGAACATACATAAAAAAAAATATATTATACATACAGACGAATTGAGAACCTCCTCCTTTTTTTGAAGTCGGTTAAAAATAGCAATAACCTACCAGTGTGGCTACCATGAGTTTAAAACTTACGCGCTCGATATCGCCTACGTAAATATGTCTATGAAAAACTTGTACAGCGCCGCTGGTGGTTACGCGAAGAACTAAAATCGGCCGTATGAAAAAAACAACTCGATAGGTTTTTAACGTACGTAAGTTTTCGATAGCCAACTCATGGTAGGCCCTCTGATCTTCAAAGAAGTAATATAATTCCAATTGAATTAAAATCGTAAAGAAATGTCAAGGCAATTACCTCGCGATCGTAAAATGAACTCAGTTTACAAATAACTTTTGTGGTGTAACAATGTATGGGGAATGTATGATGTATGGAGTGTTATTGTTGGCGGTGGTCGGTGGAGTAGCGGGCAGTCTGTGGCCGCAGGGAATCGTACATTATGCCATCAATAAGAAGGATTATGGTGAGCTCTTTTTAAGGTTTATTTTTATAAAAGGATAACAACATGACCTCACTCCACCTGATGGTAAGCGGTAGTGAGATCCACATATGAGGTCGACAGGCACAATAGACCATATTGAGCCTGTCGCACTCACCCCGAAGGCCTACTTAAATGCCGCTTCACGCCCCGCCTGGAGATCCCGGGATCGTAGAAGGGAGGGAAAACATGGAAGGGCATTCCATGCCTTAATGACACGGGGCAGAAAAGATGAACTGCGAGCCACCAGCGACTACAAGCATCTTAAAAAGACTAGGAAAGGTGTTTATTATAACATTTACGTGATCCCGTAAAACTAAACCCATTAAGGAATAATTAGGTTGTTTTGCGTCGACCAATTGGCGTGTGCTACAACATGACCCCCTCACATTTGTAATCTCATTCTGTAAATGACTGTACCTCCATAAAAATGAAGGAAAAATAAAAAAACCTACTTATTTTGGAACTAACTGTGCCAACGACTTCGTCCACCCGGATTCTCTCTTTTTTTTAGACATTTTCCATTGTTTCTATGCTCCTATTGGGTAACAGCGTGATGTTTTATAGCCTAAAGCCTTCCTCGATAAATAATCTACCCAACACAAAAAAAAATCAATTCGAACCAGTTTCTGAGATTACCGCGTTCAAACAAACAGACGAACAAATTCTTCAGCCTTTTAATATTAGTATTGATTAAATCAGCTAAAAATTTAGCTTCATATGACTATTGTTTTGCGTTCTCAAAATTATTTTTCAGAGATTTCAAATGTGAGGATTCGTACTTGAAGCGTACTTTTCAGTTAGCGTGGATGATCCAGGCTTGATGTCCCTAGCAGTCTGGTGGCTCGGACTAAGAGGTTTAGTTCCTCTTTTCTGCCACGTGTCATTAAGGCATGGAATGCCCTTCTAGCTCATGTTTTCCCTCCCTCCTATGATCCCGGGCTCTTCAGGCGGGGCGTGAAACGGCATTTAAGCAGGCCTTCAGGGTGAGTGCGACAGGCTCAATATGGTCTATCGACCTCATATTTGGATTTCACTACCGCTTACCATCAGGTGGAGTGAGGTCATATTGTTAGCCTATTATAAAAAAAGGTACTTTTTTTTACTGACAATTTTATCGCTATGACTCAGACGTTCATTCGCAAGACATAATCATCTCTACCTTCTCGGCGATGCAACGGGAGATTTGCATCAAATTCTTCGGCTCTCCCGGGAACTATTCAGCATCTCCAGACACCAAGATACTGTATATTAGCAACCCTGATAAGCTGAAGGATTGTCCACCGAGGCAGTATAGCTTCCACGGCGGTATTGTTGTAAGTATGTGCTTTGGTGGGTATTTACAGCGCTGTAGCGAACATTTTCTAAAAGCCCCAGAATTCTTTACCACCGAAAGAAAAAAAAAATAATTTAGCACATTTTCAGTCACAAAATAGCTTAAAATAGACTAAGTAAATACCAAAAAGGCTTCCACTCAGCATTATGCCGTGGCCCTGCGGAACCACGACGCTGATTTCCAGTATTAACTAGCCCGGCGATTGGGAGGGACACTTAGATTTGCAAAAAACTAACTTAAAACTAGAAGAAAGGCAAAATTGAAACATGTGTACCGTTTTTTCAGTAGAATACCTTTTTTTTTATTGCGGAAATGCTTGATACACCATCACCTTGGGCAGGGCTTTACCCAAGGTGGTAAGTGGGACTCCCGGCTGCCGGTGCTGAGATGGAAAACCGGCAGCTGCTCCTGGGCTAAGGTGCAATGCCCAGGGGTATACCCACTGAACTCCGCGGCGTGCCTCATCGCCTTAGCGGCGTCATGGTTCCTAGCATAGGCAAACTATCACAACGCCAGCGTAACCAGCGTTCCGCCCTTTAACGAGCTCCACTCATGTCCCCCACTTAGGGGGACAGAATACCTGTGTAAACCCGACCACAGTAGTAGAATAGTGTTTTCGTTCCTTCAAAGTATCCTATCTGATACTTTTATCGATAGTCACCTAGCGAAAAATCAGATTTGCCCTCCCCTCTGGCCCAGGAGGTCGCCAGCGAACAATTGACTTACTTAACTAAACATATTGGTGTAATACAGTCGAAACTTCGGTCAGTAAGTAGATATGTATTTGCTACTCCTAATATCGCGTGTAGTCTCATAAAGACTAATATTTAGTGTAATGGAACGCGAAAGACTAAAACTATACTTTTCAGGATTTGCCGATTGGATACAGATGTTTAGACCAGCAAAATATATCCAGAATCGTGATGGATATGCTAAAAGCTAGCGTTCAACAAACAGGTATCCAACAATCCAATAAAACAAAGAAGAATTCATAATGCGAAAAAAAAATGTAACATACATTTTGTTTTTATTTTAGCAAAAGCAATTAACAGCTTTGATTTGACCAAGAAATTCCGTCAGTGGGTAAGATGTTTTAACATAATTATTTCATCATCATCGGCCCACATATGTCCCCACTGCTGGGGTATGGGCCTACCCTAAACTAGGACGATAAAGGCCTTCGTCAACCACGCTGGCCAAGTGCGGGTTGGTCGACTTCACAACCTAAGAATTTCATCGTAGGTGTGCAGGTTTCCTCACGATGTTTTCGTTCACCTTTAAAACGTCGAATAATTGTACATATAATTTCAAATTTGAAAAACACAGTGGTACGTGGCGGGGTTTGAATTGGCGACCTCTCAAAACATGTGGCCTATTTGGTCATGGAAGGTCTTTCTTGGTTTTCCCCTGTCGACATTTCCATTAAGAAAAACCTATAATGTATATGATATTTATTTATATAACACCAGATTGACGCGGAAGACCGCCCCACACTCATTACCCCAGCTGATCGGAACTACATAAACGTGAACTACTTGACCGAATGCTCTGCCCTGGGGCGTTCAGGCACTCGACGATTGGGGGACGAGGTTCCTCTAAAAAGCGAGGAGTCAGACTTGGCCTTCTATAAGGATAAACTGTGGCCGCTGGGAGTGCTTATGTACGCTGTACACCCGAATATAGGTAAGTTCAAAGAAACTACCGCCATCTATTGGTGATGATGCGGAACTAACAATTGTGTAAGTATGTGAATGTTTTCTATAGCGCCATCTCTTAGAGATTATGGTTATCTAACTAACTACCAGTAAATACCTACTGGTAATGTATCTTACCACCAATAATAGATGGCGCTAATTTGCATTCCAGCAATCTAGTTTTAATTATCTCCACACACTGATCTTAAAACTATCAACAAAGTGATTCTTCATTTAGGTATTTAATGTGTCTGGACATTAAGACAATAGGGCAGTACGTCTTTACCTTTTATATCTAAGGCTATCAAGACAGCGAGACAGACGGCTCAAATGATTCTATAAAGGTTTCTACACACATCGGCGGTAAGGACTCTCGGGTCAAGTTAAAAACGCGTCTATCTAAACCTGGGGCTTAGACAAAGTAAACAATATCAAAACACAATACAAATGACATTAGATTATTAGATTGACCACGTGATTTATCGCGTATTATGTCAACCCCATACATTTTATTTTTTTCGAACTTCGTCATCGTTTGATATTGTTACTTTGTCTAAGCATGTGCATCTGCACTGAGTGTTCTTTTTTCAACTTTTAGTAAAAGAAGAGAGATTTATAGGATATTTAGTAAAAAATAGTAAAATTTTATAGCATGGGGTCACAAATTTCTAAAACTTGATTTAAATTAGTTATGACCAAAAAACTGGAACACTCAATCCAGACGTTTCAGTAAATGTGCATATTCTCAATCTCAGAAAGTACTAACACTGACCACAATTTATAATGTTTAATAAAAGCGCCGGTTGTGTAAGTGTGTTTGTGAGTTTTTTTTTGCGTAATACTAAGATCGTGGGTTCGAGTCCCCGTCCAGTCATGGCATGAATGCATGAATGTGAATTTTTCCTATTTTTAATTAAGTAAAAGTGTCTTTCTTCCAGAGGCCGACGACGCAGACCTCTTGAAAGTACAGCGCGCCATGTCGGCTATAGAGACGCACAGTTGCGTGGTGTTCCAGCCGCTGCCACCTCGGGACCAGCTCGAGCCCAAGAGCTTCTTGTGGCTCTCGCGTGAGGGAGAGCCGCTGCCCGCACTGGGCTTCCGGCAGGGGAACCAGGTGGGTACCAAGATCCTAATGAGGATGTAAGTCTTTATGGGTCTACACACGCGATATTAGGAGTAGCAAATACATAGCTTACTGCCCGACGTTTCGACTGGGTTACACCGATCATGGTCGCGTGCGAACTAATATTTAGTGTAATGAACACGAATTTCTAAAATCTTATACACCGTGAAATTTTAGTGGTGGTTTTCCCGTGGCAGAACGATTTGCCTTTAGTAATACTATCGAATCATGCAAATAATTCCTCGAAAAAAACATTTTTTTTTCAAATTTTCAAAATAATAATTTTCCAACTCGAAAACGAGAGAAGCTATCGTTTTTTTATAAGATGTGACGTAATCAGGTACTGCTTGCCGCATGAAATCGATGCTTAAAGCTGAAGAAGCTCGACACCCTAAGTCATAAAGCGGTTCGAACGTGCTTTCGAGTTTCGATTGTACTACTAAGATCTCATCAGAAGAATCATTTTACTGCGGGAAAACAACATTAACTGTTCTTCTCCCCAGTCGGTGAAGGACCCTAGCACTTTATTAAGCCATTGTCGGCACTTACATGCACTTACTTAGCCGTCGCAAGCCTGAGAAGTCTATGCACTGTCAGCGAACAAGCAGGCAGGTCTCTCACACGCTGCTCCTATTAGTTTAAGACTGTTTGTAACCGCCGTAAAACTTAAAGAGAGGTCAAATCAAAAATACCCGTAATCGACGAGCGTGCATGAAGAGGTTGATGGATGTGGATGAAGCGAAAGGTGTGCCAGGACCGTAGCACATGGCAGGAAGTGATCTCTGCCTACCGCTCTGGGATAAAGACTTTTTTTTTCGGGAGGACTTAGCTGTATAGCCAGCTTCTACACCTTCACCGGACTGGGGGAAAAAGGAGTGATTTTATGTATGTAACCGCCATCTATTGGCTGCGGCCTTAAACAAAGTCAAAGTCAAAAGTGTTTATTGCATTCATGAATATAACAATACAGGTGGTATAAACATATTCCACTACATCATGTTACCCTCTTGGGCATAGCTAACACAAACAAAATTAGACATTTGCTAAGGTGCAATGAATCCTTTTTAATAGTTTTATGAATTAATTAGTTATCATATTAGAAAACACAAACAGTTTATTAGTATAGTTATAGAAATTATTAAGTTAGTATGTAAGGAATTATTGTAATGTAAAATGTTTATCATTGAAGTATTCAGTTAAAGTATAATAGGATTTTTTTTGCAGAATCTATACTTGTATTATAAAGCTGAAGAGTTTGTTTGTTTGTTTGAACGCGCTAATCTAAGGAACTACTGGTTTGTATTGAAAAATCTTTTTGCGTTGTATAGACCATTTATCGAGGAAGCCTTTAGGCTATATAGCATCACGCTGCGACCAATAGGAGCAAAAAAAAAACAGTAAAAACGCTGGAAAATGTGTAAAAAACGGGGAAACGCGTACGAAGTCGCTGGCACAGCTAGTCTTTTTTATCTTTTTTATGAACAACTTGTCCGATAGCTATAAACCCTGTGCGTTGTACTGTGCAGTCGGTGAACCTCCATTCCCTCGCTGAGGGGGCTCCAGGGCATACCGCCCACACGCTGCACGCGCTCCTGCGAGCGCTAGGGCTCCCAATGATGTCCAACCGATACGACCGGGACAACTACCTGCGTATTGAGTGGAAGAACGTGCAGCCTGGTGAGTGAGGAGTTTATATATATGTATATACTAGTGACCTGGCCTCAGTTCGCTTCGGGTAATCCTTTCTTAGCGGATGCCTACGTCATAACATCTACCTGCATGCCATATTTCCACCCGATCCGTCCAGTGGTTTGGGCTGTGCGTTGATAGATCACTATGTCAGTCACCTTTGAGTTATATATGTTACCGGCCAAACCCGATTTCAGGACAAACTAGTTTAGCCTAGTCCAAACTAGTTTGTCCTAAGCCCGTTAGGATAAACCGGTATAGCCTAGTCCAAACTAGTTTGTCCTAAGCCCGTTAGGATAAACCAGTTTAGACTAGGCCAAACTGGTTGATCTTGATATAGATACGCATACATACATACATACATACATACAATCACGCCTTTTTCCCCAAAGGGGTAGGCAGAGATCACTTCCAGCGATCCACTTTTCACCTCTGTGGGAAACGTGACGTGACGGGTTGTGAACCACGTCGCCGCCATTCTACCTTGTGCATTGTTTTAACAAGATCATTGCGTTCCCACGAGTAGCAAGGACATATGACGGGGAAGGAAAAGGGGAGGAAGGATACTATCGCCTCGGATGATTTGGACTGAGTCGATAGTAGCTCGAGGAGCCGGGGTCGCTTACCCGTATACCGTTCACCAACCACCGGACAGATAGTTGTAACTGGTATCCCCTGACTTTATTGCCCAATAACTCCCGTTCCCGTGCGAATTTTGCAATATCGCGTTGCAAGTAAGCTTCAAGTTAATCATTTAATACAATTTAAAAAAAAAAATCAGGGTTTCAAGGGCTAGTTTTCAAAGGTTGAAAGGGAGTTAAAATTTGAAAATTGTTATAGAAAATATAAAACATTAGGTACTTACTCTATATTTACACACGAATTTATTTCTTTGTATTTTTTCAATTTAAGGGTTGTTTGCAGGGGTTATAGGATTTTAAAGGATTTAAAATATTTTAATATGAGGTCATTTTGTTAGAAAACACTTCACGATTTCATCACTTACTATTAGAAAAGATTTTAAAAAGGTATCGCAGTTTCTACGCTCACCGAAGGATAGTTTTCCTTTGGAAAAACCAGGCGTTTATAAAATTGACTGCAGCTGCGGGAGCTCGTACATAGGGCAAACGAAACGGACGATTTCGTGCCGGGTGAAAGAGCATATCAGGGCAGTCAAAAACAACGAAGCACAAAAATCGGCAATCGCTCAACATCTTTTAGAATCGGGAACGAACCACTGGATTGAGTTACATAACCCTAAGATACTTTCGACAGAACGCCATTACATACCACGACTGGTCAGAGAAGCTATTGAAATTAAGAAATTCAAAAACTTCAATCGTGAAGATGGGTTTCAACTGTCGAATGTATGGCATCCAGTAATACGTTTATGTAAAAACAAAAATGTGTCCGTTTTCGAGGAAGAAAGAAGTGATACCGTGAGTGTAGTGTGTCGTGATCGAATTCGGAGTGACAATATTGTGAACGAGGGTAGTGGTGTCGTGCGTAATAAAAGACTTAGAAAGAGGGTAGACCGATATGTCTGCCCTTAGACCTACCGTCATTCTCGCAGTCCTACAGTTCACCCGTGATCATGGCGCTTGCAACAGTGCCGAAATATCGGGAGCTCATTAAAACAAAACAACATGGTAAATATCCCGGACACTTTCAGTTTTCTAATGATTTTAACGATTGAAGTATAAATATAGCATGATTGTACGTATTAAAACTAAACGTTGCTCTGTAATTCTAAATGCCACTAAAGCATAACATGTAAAAATAAGAAAAAAATTTAATAATTGACATAATACTCATATGATTATTTATTTTTATTATTATTTGTTAAAGTATGTTTGTTTGTATTACCATTTATTATCCATAATTTTTAACGACATTATAATTAAGACATTATTGCTTCTATTAAAAAAAAACATTTATTTCTTGCCAAATATAGTATGATTGTACGAATGGAAACTTAACGACAAATCATTATAAGAAGTAAGAAATAAGATTATAGTATAATAAAAAATAAAATTTTTCCAATTACGGAGGATTTTATTTGGATAATCTATTTATTTTGACATATATTTATTTTCTTGACATATTACAATGTCTGGAAAAGGCCATACCAGTTTATCCTAGATAATGCGTATCTATATCAAGATCAACTAGTTTGGCCTAGTCTAAACTGGTTTATCCTAACGGGCTTAGGACAAACTAGTTTGGACTAGGCTATACCGGTTTATCCTAACGGGCTTAGGACAAACTAGTTTGGACTAGGCTAAACTAGTTTGTCCTGAAATCGGGTTTGGCCGGTAACATATATATTTCGATAATATTATACATTTACACAACATCACATAGATTCATCTGATTCCGTGGTAAGTTGCTTAACCACTTGTATTCATGAAGCAACGGTCAGTTCGAACCAGTAGTAACTGAGATTAGCGCGTTCAAAAAAACAAACTCTTCAGCTTTATAATATTTATAGATAGTACTGTGAAGAGTATTTAAAAGCGCCATCTATCGGCTGCGATTAGGAACTTATGGAAAATGTTCATGATTTTAGATAATTAGGTATCATTGAAGTGTTTGATAATCTGAATCGACATGTGTAATTAATTTCGACATACAACCAAAATGGAAAAAATATTACGTGTTTAAAGCTCTGATCGTTTGCACTTTTCATACAAAAAGAACGTTGTGATATGACGTCACACGACAACATCCAGTACGTTAAATATTAGTCTTTATGGGTCTACACGCGTTATTAGGAGTAGCAAATACATAGCTACTTACTGCCCGACGTTTCGACTGGGTTACACCAATCGTGGTCGCGTGATCGTGGGGCTCGCCAATATACACCGTGAAATTTTAGTGGTTGTTTTCCCGTGGCAGAACGGTTTGCCTTCAGTAATACTACCGAATCATGCAAATTATTTCTCGAAAACAAAAATTTTTTTTTTTTAATTTTCAAAATATTTTACTTATTTTCCAACTCGAAAACGAGAGTAGCTATCGTTCTTTTATAAGATGTGACGTAATCAGGTACTGCTTGCCGCATGGAATCGATGCTTAAAGCGCAAGAAGCTCGACGCCCTAAGTCATAAAGCGGTTCGAACGTGCTTTCGAGTTTCGGTTATACCTTTCGTAAATCTGGCATTTATTGATTTTAACAAAAAAGAACTGCACAAATCTATTGTACTACTAAGATAGAATCATTTTACTGCGGGAAAACAACCACTAAAATTTCACGGTGTATAATGTCCCATTGTGAAATTGAGACACAGTAGCATTCTCCATTGTCCAATCCACCAGTCTACTAGCACATAACCTGTCTTCAGGCATGGAGCACTACCTAGAGCGTCTGCCGGCGGCGGCCTGGCTGCGGCAGGTGCCTTACGACGCGGGCAGTGCGACGCACGCGCCGGCCAACTACATGTGCGCTCGCTGCGACCAGCCCGCGCGAGCTCTCACTGTCCTACCTCATCAGGTAAGGTTTAGGTACGGCGTCCGATTTCAGCCATGGCGGCCGATCCCAATGTAGATCAGCCAAGCGCAGCTTTTTTTTATAACAGACTGTGGCGACACCGGAGAAAGAACTTCGCACATCATCCAACAGATGTCGCTGACATAACATCTCCACAACAATATGTAGTTAGTATGGAACCTACATCTCACTTCAAAGTTATTCGGGCCACTAACTATATATAGAGCAAAAACCACGACGGTAACTGGACCATGGTCCCCGAGCACGATCACCTAGCTCGACGGAAGATCTTCCCTTTTAGGATCACTCCTAAAAGACTAACAAGATGACCTTTTAGGAGTGATTCTAAAAGGGAAGATCTTCCGCCAAGACCATGGTCCAAAGTACCATCTTGGTACATTGGACCATGGTAGCTTGTGGTCAGAATAACTTTAATAGCGAGTTGTAGGCTTCCATACTAATATCGGGTGTTTGTGATATTAGTATGGAGATGTTGGGCAAGCGCCATCTGTTGGTTGCTGTGTAATGTTCATTGTCGGATGTCGCTACAGTAGCAAGTGCACATACAATGCAGGCGTTGGTGGTTTAGTTCCACTTTTCAGCCATGTGTCATTAAGGCATGGAATGCCCTTCTAACTCATGATTTCCCTCCCTCCTATGATCCCGGGCTCTTCAGGCGGGGTGTGGAACGGCATTTAAGCAGGCCTTCAGGGTGAGTGCGACAGGCTCAATTTGGTCTATTGTGCCTGTCGACCTTATATGTGGATCTCACTAACGCTTACCATCAGGTGGAGTGAAGTCATCTTGTTAGCCGATTATAAAAAATAGTGTTGCGTTAGGACCGAGAGGTCCCCGGTTCGAATCCGGGGTCGGACAAAATTTTGCAGGCCGGGAGTCCCTTCCACCGCTTCGAGCAAACCCCTGCCAGGAGTGACAGTTCATCAAGAATTTCTCCGCAAAAAAAAGGCCTTGTCGCCCTACTTTAGGGTAGGCCCGTGCCCCAGCAGTGGGGACAAGCTTCTTCTAAATCTCGCGACAAGCTTTTTAAAACATATAAATTGTGTCAAATATGTTGAATTTGAAATGTTATAAGTTGACAGTAAAGTTATAGTGTAAAAGTTTATTTTTTTCTTTTTAGCGCATTTAAATAAAAGCTTGTTTTTAAAGATTTTTTTTTACACTGCAGCGTAGCACGCGACCTTTTTAGGGAGCGGATGGGTTCTCATATAAAAAGGCGCCCCCGGGCGCCCCTTGTACCCCCTGGTAAAGACGGCCCTGGCTGATGATGATGAAATATCCAAATCCATGGCCTTAGTGTAAAGTGCTGGTGTGACTTCAATGGGCAGTGGGTTCAATCAGCGTGGGCAAGCAGTCGATAAAATATTTTCAATTCTTGTAAGTTTATAATTTGTTCGCAGGACCACCTCTGGCAGCAAACATTGTCTATGGGCCACGTCACAGAACTGAGTGAAACGGACAAGACCACTCTAGACATTCTCTATGGCAAGGAATGCCAGGCGAGATCATTTAAAAGCAAGAAATGAAGATAGTGTTCTACACTTGCTAGTATTAATGTTACTATGATAATATGTAGCTTACTGAAGTTTAAAATAAATATTTTAATTTACAGAGGTTTACTTACAGGCTTGGCAGACAAAGTGCAATAAAAAAGTGGCCATTTTAGATTTGAAATAAAACTAATTTTACGGATTTAACTCGCGTGTATTGCTCTGCCACGAGCGCTGTAAAGAGCTCGTCGGGTCTCTAAATAATATGTTTAGAATAACAATACACGCGAGTTTAATCCGTAAAATTAGTTTTCTGTCAAATGTGTAGTGTTCCATTGGAGTTTTTACAACACAAAAATATATTCTATATATTTGTCTTTGTTTATGTGTCTACACGCGTTATTAGGAGTAGCAAATTAGATAGCTACTTACTGCCCGACGTTTCGACTGGGTTACACCAATCGTGGTCGCGACCACGATTGGTGTACTCCTAATAACGCGTGTAGACCCATACAGACAAATATTTAGTGTAATGGAACGCGAAAGTCTAAAATCATACATAACAAAAAATATTACCGACACCGAATCAAAGAAGATATAATTATAAACAGCAACAATAATAACGTTAAGATATCAAATTGTCTGGAAATCTGAATGAGAAATAAATATGACATTTTTTTATGTGACTTGAATTATTATTTAGTTTTAATTCCTCGCAGTCTAATAATATATACCGTAAAATTTTGGTGGTTGTATGTCCGTAACAGATAGATTTACCTTTAATACTACTATCTATCGAATCATGCTAGTTATTTTTAGATTTTTTTTCAATTAAAAAAGAATAATCATCCATCTCTAAAACGTGAGAAGCAATAGTTATTTTAAGAGATGTGACGTATTTTGGTACTGCATGCCGCAAGAAATTGATTAATGCTAAAGAATCACTATGCCTACGGTCTGGATATAATAAAAAACAAAATAAGTGTAAGTATCATTTTAATACTTCATTACATTTCATGAATGCGGCTATACAACGTATATAATTAGGTAATACATTATTTGAACAGATACGAAAGTATCATTCGATTAGATGAACACTCTATTCCATTTATTTATGACAATTTTAATAAAGTTCACAGTTTTACACTCTTGATTTATACAATCTTTTATACATGTAACACATAAGATGACTTTATTTGAAAGAAAAAAAATTTATTTCCAATAATTTCCATACATAGTAACGGGCAAAATAAAAAAAAATAACAATTAAAATTGCGTAGTATATTGCGAAAGAATACATTTCACAAACAAATTTAAACACATATGTACTATGCGAAATAATTATGCAAAAAATGGTGTATATCAAAGACAACATATTAAAAAAACAGCTTCTCCTCTATATATATACATTATATATCTTTCTCTAACTTATAATAAGAAAGAACCAACGAATATATTTACAAAATATAATACAAACAAACTCAGTCTCAAATATGAGATCTAACCAATGATATTATAAAAAACAAGAGGAAGATAAATGTTATAACTGCGCGTTATTGAGACACAAATCTATCCTAATTAGGGTACCTGGTAATATAGCTATCTCTTTCGTTTGTGTGCTTTTTCGCATCCTTTGTTTCATATTAGAAAACTGAAAATGTCCGGGATTTTTACCATGTTGTTTTGTTTTAATGAACTCTCACTTTTGGCACTGTTGCAAGCTCCATCATCATGTGTAACCATGACAGTTTAAAATTATGATTTTGTTAATTGTTTCATATTAATTATGTCAGTACAGTGAAGGAGTCAAAAAGCTGATCACGGATTTTAAATCCAAATTACTATGGATGTAACATATCTACTTATGGATTATTATATCATTGGATCTAACTCAATGAAAATATAGTGAACTCTAAGTATGTATATAATAAAATATATATTTTATACATACTTAGAGTTCTAAAGGATACTCTTAGGGCCTTAGGAACGATACATTCTGGCTTACTAGAAAATAATGCAACAATATATAAAAATATTCTTGCTATACACCGTCGCAAATAAGTGGTTGTTTTCCCTTTAGTAATACTATCGAAACTTGCTAGGTTGTTTTTTGAAAAAAGTAAATATTTTTTCAAACTATAGTTCTTTTACGAGATGTGACGTAATCAGGTACTGCCCGCCGCATGAATCAATAATTGAAGCAAAAGAAGCTCTACGCCCTAAGTAATAAAGCGGTTCGAGCGTGCTTTCGAGTTTCGTTTATCACTTTCGTAAAACTGTATTTGTTGATTTGAATTTTAAAAAAAATCTGCACAAATCTAAAGTAGGTACTACTAAGATAGAATCATTATACTGCGGGAAAACAACCACTCAAATTTCACAGTGTATTTACTCTAAATCATGAAATAATTTTTTGTTTTATTCCTCTTCGAATTTAAACTTTCCGACGTTTCGACTCATTTCGTTCCTAACGACCGGAAATAAACCGACAACGATGATTGGTGTAACCCAGTCGAAACGTCGGACAGTAAGTCGACATTTGAATTTAAATTATGGTGGCAATATGTTGGCCAGATCCTTACAAACGGTTAATGCTAATATAATACTCAGATAACTTCATAAACAAATAATCCTTACTAATATTATAAATCCGAAAGTAATTCTGTCTGGCTGTCTGTGTGTCTGTTACGCTTTCACGCATAGAGTACTGGACCGATTTAAATGTTTGGTACAGATATAGTCCAGAGCCTAGGAAAGGTTATAGGTTACTTTTTAACCGACTGCGCAGTCGGTATAAAGGAAGTAATGTTTTACCCGTTAAACGTCTCTACGCGGACGAAGTCGCGGGCGGAAAGCTAGTATGGTATATATCTCTCATGTTGTAAAAAAAATGTGCGTCTTGTAGGTTGTGCGTAAAGTACACAAATACGAAGAAATTCTTAGGTTGTGTAGTCGACCAACCCGCACTTGGCCAGCGTGGTTGACTAAGGCCTTATCGCCCTAGTTCAAGGTAGGCCCGTGCCCCAGCAGTGGGGACGTATGTGGGCTGATGATAAAGATGAAATTAAACTATGACTCAAATATATGTACAATCACTAATATCACGCGACATTATCATTTTCATAATTATTTTTTAAGTTCGCTCATTGTAGTTTTCGCTGTAACATTTTTTTGATTTCATACCAAATACATTATTTTCTTTCTAAATGATAACTATTATGCGACTATTCAATGAAAGTGATAATAATTTATACTCATGATATCTACAGTGGCACCACCTGCCCCCTTATCCACAACAGATCCAAAACGGTTCCGAATTCGGATACTTTCCGAATCCGAACTTCGGATACTTTCCGAATCCGAACTTCGGATACTATCCGAATCCGAACTTCGGATACTTTCCGAATCCGAACTTTAGATACTTTCCGAATCCGAACTTCGGATACATATTATGATAAAGTGAGACAGTTGGACGAAAAATTTGCCCTAATTACCTACGTTTTACATTCCGAACTATGTTCAGAGTGATTACTATTACTAATGCTATCATCCAATATAGAAACATCACAATTAGCCCTATTCTCATCAGAATCTATTGTCTTTAAACAATACTTACATTCCTCCGTATCAAAGATGGAGGAACACTTTAAACAGTATTGAACATTTTCATCACTAGCCACAGTTATAGACTTCTTAGGCTCACACGTGTCACAGACATTTTCACCGTTCGCCGACATCCGTTTATTATTGTCTTTGGTACACCGTTTCCGGTTGGCGTTCTTGCACTTTTTAAAAACGAATTCAACTGTCCCTTCGACTCTGGGGGGAGCAATCCTCGAGCTCCGATTGGCCGTCGACTTGTTTCAAATTCTCCACATGATTTGAATACTCTGGTAAGTTTTTCAATTTCATATTGAAATTTGTTTTATCGTTGTTATCGTTCGGGACTATTTTGTAGACTGTTATGTAATCTTTGGATTTTGTATCTGTTGATTCGTCGTTTTTGATATTTTTCTCTTCGTTTAGAATAATGTTATTTTCTACTACAGTCTTAGCTTCTTTGACATCTTTAGATGCGTCAGACTTCGTGTCAACATCCGATATGTCATCAATATCATCATCCATGATGAATTTCACGTTCGTATCCGAAATTGTATCCGAAATATCGTGACTAGACACGCTAGAAGTCTCCGTGACATCATCCGACGTGCTTTTATACGATATTGGCGATTGAAATATCGTACTGTCAATTCTTGGTCTTTTTTTTAATGGCGGCAGATTTTTGGGAATTTCTATGATTTTCATTTCGGCTTTATCATCGTTTGCTTTGTCTGATGTTGTTTCTGTGTCGACAATTATACTTGCTGATTGATTATCTCTAATTAAATTACTAGTAGAAGGATCATTTATACTGATTACATCATAATTTTCACTAAAACTATTACTATTTTTATTACAAGCATCTAATAGTCCCTTTTTAGTGTCTATATGTTCACTATCTCCACTCAACCTAAGCACTCTATCACTGATATCATTAATTTTAGAATCTCCAACTATATTTGCTATTCCATCATTATTATCTACAAGTTTATCTTCTAAATTGACAGATTCGTCGTCAATTAGCGTTATTTTGTTGCCATCATCATTAATAATGACAACGCTTGAAGACGACGTAGATCGTTCTATAGAATCGCTTTCCACGGGTATATCCATATTTTCCAAATGTAATAACATATCATCGTCCGCTGTCAAATCGGCTATATCTTCCTCAGTACTCTCTGAGATTCTTTTGACATTCTTACTACGTGTCACTTCTTTAACTTTGACAGCTTCATCTGCTGTCAGATCGCTTTTGACATCTTCAGTTTTAACATCAACTTCTTCGTTCTCTTTGACATTTATCGTGTTTTTACTACAATCGATGCGAGATTCACTTGTATCTTTAATGGCTACCACAGCCGCCTCTTTCTTTGATATATTAAACATATTACAAGTTGACTTATTCTTTATATTCCCCAAAACATTCTCCAGCTTTTTCCTCTTTTTAATGAACCGTTCATCCGTTATTTCCGTTATTTTGAAATCGTTATCGTTCGAGAAGTCGGTCGTGTCCATTTTCAGTTCTTCTTGGACATCGTTGGTGGTGTTTTTGAAGATTTCTTTGGATGCTTTTGATTTTCTAGTGGATTTTTTGCACACTTGCTTGTTGTACTCTTGGAGGCATCGTTCCTTGAACGGGCTCAGTGGCAATTCGTCTGGGTTCCGGGTGCATATTGCTTCTGTAACGATAAACATATACAAGATTTTAGACTTTCGCGTTCCATTACATAAAATATTAGTCTTTATGGGTCTACACGCGTTAGCTATGTATTTGCTACTCCTAACGACGCTATGACCCCCTGACCTGTAAGCTGTGGCTAACAGGTCATATACGGAAAAAATTCGACGGCTTCAATTAATAGCTGCTGATCTGGGGTGATGGTAATGCACGTCTAGGCGCGATTCCCGGAAGAACGGGTGTTCGAGTCCCCGGGCCGCGGTGAGGCAGTTGAATTTTTTCCGTTTTTCTAAATATATGCTACTCCTAATAACCCATAAAGACTGATATTTACGATAAACATATATCATTAAATATATATAATATTAAGTTCTGTCTATTATTTGCGCGAACACTACACATTTGAAATATAACTAATTGTACGGATTAAACTCGTGTCATATTGTTATTCTAAACATAGGTATTATTTAAAGACCCAACTTTTCATGCCCTCATCACCGTACCCACCTTCCACATAGCTCTCATCATCAGACCCGCCTTCCAACTGGCTCTCATCATCAGACCCATCTTCCCCATAGCTCTTATCACCGGACCCGTCTTCCAACTAGCTCTCATCACCGTACCCACCTTCCACATAGCTCTCATCATCAGACCTACCTCCCACATAGCTCTCTTCATCCCCTCATCATCGGACCCACCTTCTACGTATCTCTCATCATCAGGCAGCTCCCACCACACCGGGCTGGGGCAGGTCAGGTCCTCGTCGTCCAGGCTCTGCGTGTAGCTCTCATCATCACCTCATCACCAGACCCGCCTCCCATATGGCTCAAATCATCATCCAACTAGCTTTCATCATCACCCCCACCTTACACGTAGCTCTCATCATCTTCCAACTAACTAGCTCTCATCATCAGAATCACCTTCGAAATAGCTCTCATCATCATCCAACTAGCTCTCATCATAAGAATTACCTTCTGAAATAGCTCTCATCATTAGAATCACCTTCCAACTACCTCTCATCACCTCATTACCGGACCCACCTTCCACGTATCTCTCATCATCAGGCAGCTCCCACCACACGGGGCTGGGGCAGGTCAGGATCTCCATCAGGTCCTCGTCGTCGAGGCTCTGCGTGTAGCTCTCATCATCACCTCATCACCTCATCACCGGACCAACATCCCACATGTCTCTCATCACCAGACCCGCCTTCCACATGGCTCTCATCACCAGACCCGCCTTCCAGATGGCTCTCATCATCATCCAACTAGCTTTCATCATCACCCCCACCTTCAACGTAGCTCTCATCATCTTCCAACTAGTTTTCATCATCACCAGGGGTGAAAGGAGGGCCTTTCTGTATAGCTCTCATCATTATCCAACTAGCTCTCATCATCAGAATGACCTTCGAAATAGCTCTCATCATCAGAATCACCTTCCAACCTCTCATCACCTCATCACCGGACCCACCTTCCACATATCTGTCATCATCAGGCAGCTCCCACCACACCGGGCTGGGGCAGGTCAGGATCTCCATCAGGTCCTCGTCGTCCAGGCTCTGCGTGTCGTCAGCGAGGAGTAGCATCTCGGCCATGGTGGAGGAGTCGGGGCTCGGGCTGCGGCTCGGGAGGTCCGGGGACCGTTTGCGCTTTGCTGTGAATAAGGGGAGGGGGTGAGATGTTTGGTGAGTTTTAAAAAAGAAACAAAAAAATAGATAAATATTGTTTCATTTCATCATCATGATCATGCTGATGATGATGTTTTTTTTTTATAAAAGGCTAACAAGATGACCTCACTCCACCTGATGGTAAGCGGTAGTGTGATCCAAATATGAGGTCGACAGGCACAATAGATCGTATTGAGCCTGTCGCACTCACCCTGAAGGCCTGCTTAAATGCCATTTCACGCCCCGCCTGAAGAGCCCGGGATCATGGGATGATGATGATGTTTGATGAACCTACTGTTTTATTTTTGGTGATTCATTGTTTTTTAGTTGATCGGGGTTGGCAACCCTGTCACCCACCTTTCTTGGGCGTGTTGAACTTCCTCTTATTGGTGGTGGCCACGGTGGTGACGGCCGGCGGAGGCGCCAGGAACCGCCGGCGGGCCCCGCGCGCGCGCTTGCGGCGCTCCGGGTAGTACTCCGCTGGGGGCGAGGGCACCGAGGGACAGTCTGGAAATAAATAGCTAGCTTAGCTTGACTGGCTCGGTGGAACAGTGGTTAGTGACCCTGGTTGGCCGTTCCGAGAGTCGTGGGTTCGATTCCCACTCGGGACAAATATTTGTGTGATGAACATCGGTGTTTGTTCCGTGTCTGGGTGTGATTATGTATTTAAGTATGTCTGACGCCCATAGTACAAGCTCTGCTTAGTTTGGGGTCAGATGACCGTGCGTGGAAATGTCCCAGATATTTATTTATAACAATATAAATAAATAAATATTGCACAACAAAAACGAATGTGTTGGTGCTTTGTTGTATTGAAAAGCTTTATTATAATTTTTGTTGGATGATTATAGAATAAAATGGATCTTTATACATTTCCGAGTTTTTAAGAAAAACCGGTCATACGGGAATCAGACACACACAAAGGATTCTGTTCCAGTATTATAAAATAAAATCAAATTATATATTATAAATATATAATCTCCTACATACCATTCAAACATTAATTTTATTTAGTTTTATTTGCTTTATAGTAGGAACAGAAATATATGATTATTTTGTAAAAATTTCAACCATCTATCTATCATGGTTGTTGCGCTACATCCTGAAGACATACGGACAATGAAGTCGTAGTAATACAAAGATTTTGTGTCCAATAAATAATCCAGAGTCGCACAGCCCACATATGGGCTGTGACAGTTGAATTTATATTGTGTCTCCTTATCGGATGCATTAAGAGTGAGATCCATCCGCTCCACTTTAAGTCAGGTGATGATGACAAGGTTACTCCAAACCATCATTACAGTCAGTTAGGAAAAAACAAACACAAGTGTTCATAGTTCGGTGAGACGGCAATCCGACATAACCGATAAGAGATCAGGCGCAGGACCACCGGCTTAACGTGCTTTCCGAGGCACGGGCGTGCAACCGCCAATTTCCCCCTACGCGAAGCGGGGCCCTCTCGGTCCTAACTCAGCACTTGCTATCAATAGACCAACGAGGCAGTAAAAAATAAATAGAAAATAGGTCAAATCTTAAAGAGAGGTCAAATCATAAGTACCCGTAATCTACGAGCATGCATGAAGAGGTTGATGGATATTGGATGAAGCGAAAGTGATGTACCAGGACCGTAGCACATGGCAGGAAGTGATCTCTGCCTACCCCTCTGGGAAAAAGGCGTGATTGTATGTATGTATTTATGTATGTAGCTCACCAACCACCTCAGTCAGGGGATACCAGTCACAACTGTCTATCTGGTGGTTGGAAAATGGTATACGGGTAAGCGATCCTGGCTCCTCGACCTACTCTCAACTCAGTCCAAATCATCCAAGGCGACAGTATCCTTCCTCCCCTTTTCCTTCCCCCGTCATATATCCTCGGTACTCGTGGGAATGCAATGACCTTGTTAAAACAATGCATAAGGCAGAATGGCGGCGATGTGGTCCACACGCCGTCACGTCACGTTTCCCACAGAGATAAAAAAATTATCGCTGGAAATGATCTCTGCCTACCCCTCTGGGAAAAAGGCGTGATTGTATGTATGTATTTATGTATGTAGCTCACCAACAGAATCCTCCTCAACCTTCTCAGCCACCTTCCTAGGGCTCCGCTGGCTCTTTTTCCGCCCCCTCTTGGGCGGGGACTTCGCCTCCGTCACTTTAGGGCCCCTGTCCTTGTCCCGCAGCTGCCTTCTCTGTTGTGCGGACTTGAAACGTGTGACGATCATCTCTTTGGGCGCTATTCGGGGGTCTTGGGTCTTCGACATTGTGTCCTGGAATAGAGAATGTTCATGATTTTAGGTAATTATGCAGCTTTGAAGTCCGAAACCGAATCGATATGTGTAATTCGTTTCGACATACAACCAAAATTATAAAAATTATAATATGTGTTTAAAGTTCTGACCGTTTGCACTTTCCATACAAAATCAACGTTGCGCTATGACGTCACACCGAAACATGCAGAACATTGTAAAAAAAAATTTTGTATTTTCACATTCTAAAATATAAATTCGTTTTACAAATATATTTATCATGCCAATACATAATGTACCATTGTAAAATTGAGACACAGTAGTATTCTCCATTGTAAATAAATATTTATTTTATTCATTTAGTAGTAAAATAAAGCAAATGATTCCTCTATATATTCCTTTCGTTATCATTTTTCATTCATCCTCTCAACCTGACCTAACCATATAAGCATATCTTTCCCAACCTCAGTCACTACATCCTTTAACACAGCACAACATTCTCTAATTATTTCATTTAATCATTATCGAACACTCAGTTTCACTTCTATGACAGCTCGATATAATAGATGCTTTACGAAGAGAGTTCCACAATATCCAATGGTTAATAAATAAATATTACACAACATCACCTACATTAAAATTAGTCTTTATGGGTCTATGTGGGTCGCTCGCGACCACGATTGGTGTAACCCAGTCGAAACGTCGGGCAGTAAGTAGCTATGTAATTTGCTACTCCAAATATCGCATGTAGACCCATAAAGACAAATTTTAGTGTAATGTAACGCGAAAGTCTAAAATCTTACATCACCTACATTGATCTGATCCCGTGTTAATAGCTTAAGCTCTTGTGTTACATATATCAGAATCAACAGAGGATACTCAAATATACTTGAATATATTTAATAACACACCAGGCCCGGAGCAAACACCAATGTTCGTCACACAAATATTAGTGCTGGGTGGGAATTGAAGCCACAACTCTTGGAACCATAGTTAGTGAACCTGGGACACTAACCACTGTTCCACCGAGCCAGTGATCGCAATGTAATAGCTTGGTTGATCAGGTGAGATAGTACTGTATAGAAGACATGTTGTTTAAAAGGACACAAAATGGACTTAATGATTCTAAGTAATGTAAGTAAATCTTCTTAAGACAATCTTTCACATTTTAAACATTAAAATAAAGGTACTTTTATTATTCTAAAATGTGAACAATTATATTGAAATTAGTAATTGATAAACCCACACTTGGCTAGCATGGTTGACTAAGGCCTTATCATCCTAGTTTAGGGTAGGCCTGTGACCCAGGAGAGCGGGAGGCAGTCATGTTTTTGTACCCAGGTTAAGAACATGTTGCAAATAAATATATTCTATTCTTGTTTGATAAAAATTAATAACACAGCAATATAATTATTCAGCTGATTCCATGTAATATGTAATATTAAAACTGTGTCTTCTTTTACTGGTGAAAACAAAGGTGATAGGTGAAATGTCAAATTGTGAAACACATCTTTATACAAGAATAATAACAGATGATCTTTTAAGTGACTGGCTCGGTGGAACAGTGGTTAGTGACTCTGGTTCCAAGAGTCGTGGGTTCGATTCCCACTCGGGATAAATATTTGTGTGATGAACATCGGTGTTTGTTTGTCTGGGTGTGATTATGTATTTAAAAATATATATGTATGTATATCAGTCTCTGAAGCCCATAGTACAAGCTCTGCTTAGTTTGGGGTCAGATGACTGTGTGTGGAAATGTCCCAGATATTTATTATTTAGATATTTAAGTTACCATACATGGGTTTTATGTTTTAATTTTATTTCCCTGGTAAAACCACTTGGTATCATAAAGTCATAAAGATATCCACTATGTTATACATTGTATATTTACTTACATTAATAAGATATAGATTACAACTTAATTCCATAGCTCTCATTATGGCTTTACAAAGAAAGACATCTTTATCAAAGGCCTATTGTTATTGAAGGCTAAATAAATGTTATATCAATATTGGAAAAGAATACATTACTTATGTATTTAATTATTATAATATTAAATGTCTAATCAATATTATAAGCAAACATAGCAATACATTTAATTAATCTCATTAAAATAAGGTAAATTCGACCGATAAATTATTATGTAGGTATTTGTATAGTAATTAATAAAGATTTTCAAATGAAAATGGTAAAGTGTATGGATCTGGTAGGTAAGTATATTTAAAATGTTAATAATAAACATAGTTCAAGTGTTACATTAAAAAAGTTATTATTCTATAGTGATTTACGACACTGTAGCATAATCACATTGCCTATTTGTGTAGATAACAATATTCGCCCTAGATATTATAGCTAAGGCATCAAAATGTTAGGTAGGTACAAATGCTTTCGCTTAGCAAAGAAATCTATCAAATTATATAAGTTTAATAAATCTTAATATATTAAATGTTTGCATTAGTAAAATAAGTTCAAATATGCCAATAATAGTGCATATTTAAGAAGTATGCTTGGTTTAATAAATGGAAAGCCTGGTACTTATTACGTTTAACAATTTAGAACATAAACTTACGTGTAGTCAGTACTTTCACATGAATTCTTGCTGAGACTTCGTTTAAACACTTGATTACGTGTTAAAATACACCTGGTAAGACAATTTCAATTGAAAATTACGGAAAAATCTTAGACCGATTTATATCCCATCAAGGCTAGGTGAGAAGTAAAGTCACAACACATGCGCATTTATTCGTCATCTTTCTTGGCGAGATAGAACTTTGTCATTCTAACGAGCTACTTGCAAAGTGATGTTTACAAAACCTTTATTGTTTCGCTTAGTGTATTTTTAGTAATTTTGAAGGTTTTGTATATATCTAATGCGTATTGCGAGCAATGGGAGTTAGGATTTATACTTAGTTTAGTATTTACGCTTGTAAACATGTGATTGTGCTTTACATGATCTACGCATAAAAATACTGGACATCTACAGACATGTAATTCTCAGACAGATAATTTTTAACTGTTTTTTCTACATCTAATGGCTATAGGGGTGTAGACAGTAAACGAAATATAATACAAATTGTTGTTTTAATGAGAGTTTATATCATGGAATTATCGAAAATTACATTTTTATTATTATTAAGTTTATTATCTTTTATATTTTAATAAATGAAAATTAAATATTTAATCCGTAATATCACGTGATCGCAAACAGCGTGTGTCGTAATGATATCTAAAACACTGTGACAGTGACATTTTGATGTAAACAAACCGAAGCGAACTTTAAGTTTAAAACCTGGAAAAACATGAAATTAAGTGAATATTTGTCCCAAAAACACGGTGCAATTCATTATGGAGTCGGGATATGTAAACATTTTGCACTGTTAGTGGTTTATCTCTCCTTGCAAGTTGAAACCATTGTTTTCGTATTGCTTTTTGTTTTGGGACGTGCACAAACAGTTTTTGTGGTGTTTTGATTGTGGTATTGTGACACAAAGGCACTGCACAATACTTGTAGAACTTGGAATCCATCTCTGTACAGTTTTTATTATTAAACGCATAAAATATATGGTCAACTGCATCTCTTTACTTTGGAGGAATGTTGTTGTTTGAGGATCGTGCCGTCATAGCGACGCCATGTTGGAATTTAAGCTTTTTAACCGGAAGTTGTAAAACGAAATTTAAAATATGGTTTTTAATTAAGTAATGTTGTATTTATTTTGTATTTATTTTTTTTAGGTATAATAAAGGCACATCTGTAAAAAAATATTTCCAAAAATAGTCTACACCCTATAATGTCTTTATTTCGCAAAATAATAAGGTAAACAGTGGGAAACAATACTTCATGGAGTCTATTAAATAACATTTCAATAATAATGCTCAAGCCAGGAAGATTACACAGTAGAAGAAACAAAATGTCAAAATTGTTGATGATGATGATGATGAAAGTGATGTCGCACGATTCTGGAATCGATTCATCATTATGATTGTTTATGTATAAAACATTTCGTGTAAGATAATATTGTAACATATTTTTCGGACGGATTTCACACAGTACAGTTGCCATAGATATTTATTAACTTAATATATCGTATGTAGTTTATCACCGTTTTGAGTATGTTCTGTGTTTTTTTATTTTTCACACTTTTACATGTTTAACTGTTATTGTTTTATTTAACTTGCATGCATCAATATCAGTTTAATCAATGTTATATTGAAGGAAAAGATATATTTCTTTTATTTTATTTAAATCGAGTATCTATTAATTAAATCGAAATATCATTTCGTGTAACGTCAAACAGCTTACATACATCCCTAAAATCTGATTACTTTTTTCGCATCTGTCAAGTGTCAGTTCTGTCAAACCAAACCATTAAGACTTGTCTAAAGACATCTCCAAAATTGTACTAACAATAACAATTAGTATTTTAACTGTTTATTGAACAATTACAGAATGTTCCGCGTTCTAGAAGAGTTGAAACAACCTTCAGTGCCTTCTCATGAGCCTGGCATTAGCTATGACTGTGATTTGTGCGAGTCTGGAGACTGGTTGAGTGAAACGGAGGTAGACATTCACAAGAGAACTACACATAAGAGGGAAATGAGGAGAAAGCTCGCCAAGGAAAACGTATGCACTGTAAGTGAAAACTTCTTTGTCGATACAACCTTTATTTTTACTAACCAATGGTTATAAAAAAATAAACTATTTTGTCAATATAACCTTAATTTGTTTACTAACTAACTAATGATTATATAAATAAATAAGTAAATAATAAAACCAAATTTGATGTGGGCACTTGTGACCACTGTTACTACTTGTGGGCAACTTGCTAGGAAGTTAACTAGACAGAATAGAGTAAAATATATTTAAATACTAGCTTTCTGCCCGCGACTCCGTCCGCGTAAAGTCGTTTAACGGGAAAAACATTACTTCCTTATAGCGCAGTCGGTTAAAAAGAAGCCTATAACCGTTCCTAGGCTCTGGACTATATCTGTACCAAATTTCATTTAAACGGTCCAGTACTCTATGCGCAAAAGCATAACAGACAGACAGACAGAGTTACTTTCGGATTTATAATATTAGTAAGGATTTCAAAAACTGCTTTTTCAATGGCCCTTTTCCCCAGTGAGCAAATTGGGTAAGTACCTGGGGCCCTGCAATGAGGATTAAAATGTATTCAAAATTCACTATATGGCAATAATATGGGTGAGAGCCATTCACTCTCCCACAAGTCTGGTGATGATGACAAGACTACTCCAAGCATCATTGTTTATTTGTTTTTATTATAAGCTAACTAGATGACCTCACTCCATCGGTGTGTGCTGTAATGCCTGCCTGTTTAAATGGAGTTTCACACCTTGCCTGGATCATAGGAGGGAGGGAAAACATGAGCTGGTAGGGCATTCCATGCCTTAATGACATGTGGCAGAAAAGAGGAACTAAACCTCTTAGTCTGAGCCTCTTAGATCATATTTCCTAGATCGTAAGTTAGGAAAAATAAAACTTATATTATTCATGATATTATTTTGTGTCCGCATATCTAACTTTTTGTAGTAAGTAATTTTATTCTACGGTTCTCATTACAGGCATGCGGCTTAGAACTGGAGAACAAAGAAGCGCTCATAGCACACGCTAAGACGATACATCTGCACAGCTCGAGTACCGCTAGACGTGTTGAGAGAGAGCTCTTCTTCTGCCACCACTGCGGCGATCTGTTCTTCAACAAGGACTTCCTTGCTGCACATATTGTTCACAAGCATAAGAACAAGGTAATAAGTAAAAACATATTTATTATTGACTAGTGACTGCCCTCGCTTCACTTCAGGTAATCCTTTCTTAGCGGATGCCTACTTCATAACATCTACCTGCATTTTTAAAATTAAAAAAAAATCGCATTCTTGACTCCGCCTGAACGGGGACTCATGAATGCGTTTTTTTTTTTTTTAAATTTTTTTTCATGGTTTAAATTTACATTGAGCTTTAATAGCATTAAAAACAACAAATAAAAATCTACTTGCATGCCAAATTTCAGCCCTATTGGTCCAGTGGTTTGGGCTGTGTGTTGATAGATCACTATGTCAGTTAGTCAGTCACCTTTGAGTTATATATTTAGACTAGTGACCCGCCCGTGCTTTGCTTCGGGTATATTATTACACAATATCACATACATTTATCTGATCCCATGGTAAGTAGCTTAAGCCCTTGTGTTACAGTTAATAAACTCAACTACTATTGGTCTATTAGTGTTGTATTTCTCCCTAATCGTATGTGTCTTCTATGCATCCGGTTACGTCATGGTCGGGTTACAGAAAAACTCATTTTTTTTTTTGCCCGACCCCGGACTCGTACCGGGGACCTAGTCCAGTCAAAATAGACATTTGACCTAGGAAAAATTCGCATAGAGCTGAAAATTAGCATGAATGTTGGGAACACTATTACAAATAATCTGTCAAAAGTCCCCATCGATCCCACGTCTGCAAAAAAAAAAAAACACGGTCAAATGTCACAAATATCAGTTTTATGCACTTTTGAGCGAAACGGTAAGTTTAATCATAAAAGTATGTATGACAAAATTACTTATCACGTAATTATCTATAAAAATGCCTCAACACTTTGTTCCTAAGATTAACCATTTCAGAGATATAGCGATGCACAAAGTTGGAAAAGTTGTATTTTCAAACGCTTCCAGGCCCCCATGCGATTGTGCTAGACAGTTAAAATTTTACCGAATGATGTATCTCAGTTGCCTCTATAACATCTAATATTAGAAACAACATGAAACCAACGTGTAATAGGGTTCTCATACAAAACCTATGTTTTTTTTTCTAACACTTGGGAGGTTTTTAACGTGGTTACCCTAGTGAACCTATTCCAGGTCATATATCGATCAAAAACGATATCAACAGATGAATGCATATTATGTAAAATATGAATGTTCTAATGATTAAAACCACGATATCTCGCGAATGGTGAGTCGGAAAAGAAAAAGTGACTGGACCATTTTTGTAGAAAATTGTATGATCTACAACTTTTGTTTGACCTATTTTTACGATAATACTTACTGTTTTCGAGAAAAATGGAAAAATCCTTAATTTTATACTTTTGACCTTGAATAAATTTTTTTGCAGAAGTAGGATTGATGGGGATTTTTGATATTTCGTTTATTATGACGTATTTAACGTCTCTGGCAATTTTCAGTTCTATGCGAATTTTGTCTAAGTTAGCACTTATTTTTGTCTATTTTGACTGACTAACCTTTACGCAGTGCTTGCTACCAATAGACCAACGAGGCAGCCTGTCGGATTAAACTTACGTGTATTGTTTTTCTAAACATTTTATTTAGAGATCCGACGTTTACTTTGGATATGTATAATCCGTCAAATTAGCGCCCTAGCGGTAACGCTAAGAACTAAAAATCGGTAGTATGAAAAAAAAATTCGATAGGTTTTTAACATGCGTAAGTTTTCGAAGCTAACTCATGGTAGTGCTACTGAACCATTGAACTTGAGATTGTGACCTTCACCTTCCAGGTTGCCCTGAACTGCCCCTGCTGCTCCAAGCTGCTCAAGCCGTCGCTGGCCTACGGTCATCTCACAGCATGTCACAGCTTTCACAGCGCAAGCCTGTGCCCTGTGTGTGTGACGAAGCGACCGAACCGGTCCGAACTCACAGCCCACATGCGCTCTCATAGGAAGCATTACCACTGCGCTATATGCGGGTGAGTAAATTAATTATTTATTAAGTACTAGCTTAGAGACGCGTAGAGACGTTTAATGGGTAAAACATTACTTTTTTAAAGCGCAATCGGTTAAAAAGTAGCCTATAATCTTTCCTAGGCTCTGGACTATATATGTACCAAATTTCATTTATCTGTCCAGTACACTATGCGTGAAAGCGTAACAGACAGACAGATTTACTTTGGGATTTATAATATTAGTAAGGATTGTTAATGTGCTATCCGTATTGTTGGCGATGTAGAGGTGTCCGAAACCTTAGAGCCTCTACAACTACGTAGAGACATTGGCGGTCTAAGTGTTCTCTACCGTCTCTATAATGGGGAATGCTCTGAAGGGCTATTTTAGCGAGGTTACCTTTTAGGGGTGAGAGCCATCCGCTCCCCGCAAGCCCGGTGATGATGACAAGGCTCCTCCAAGCCATCATCGTTAGTCAGTTAGGAAAAAGAGAAAAAAAGGTTACCTTTTTCGAACCCCGCCACGTACCAATTTTTCAAATTTAAAATTCATATGTAGGATTATTCTTTTGTTAAAGCGTTTAACGGTGAAGGAGAAAATCGTGAGGAAACCTGCACACCTACGAAGAAATTATTGAGTTGTGTAGTCGACCAACCCGCACTGGGCCGGCGTGGTTGGACTCGCGGCCTTATCGCCCTAGTTTAGGGTAGGCCCGTGCCCCAGCAGTGGGGACGTGTATGGGCTGTTGATGATGTTATTGATTAATACACCGTGAAATTTGAGTGGTTGTTTTTCCGTGGCAGACCGATTTGCCTTTATTAATACTATCGAATCATGTAAATTATTCCTTGAAACAATTTTTTTTTTCAATATTTCACAATTTGTAATAATTTTCCAACTCGAAAACGAGAGAAGCTGTCGTTCTTCTATAATATGTGACGTAATCAAGTACTGTTTGCCGCATGAAATAGATGCTTAAAGCTAAAAAAGCTCTACGCCCTAAGTAATGAAACGGTTCAAACGTGCTTTCGAGTTTTCGTAGAATCGGCATTTATTCATTTCAATAAAAAAGAACATCATCATCATCATCATCATCATCATCATCATCAGCCCATATACGTCCCCACTGCTGGGGCACGGGCCTACCCTAAACTAGGGCGAAAAAGAACTGCACAAATCTTTTGTGCTAGTAAAATAAAATCATATTACTGCGGGAAAACGACCACTAAAATTTCAGGGTGTATTAGAAAACTGAAAATGTTCCGGATTATTTACTATGTTGTATTGTTTTAATGAGCTCTCGATATTGCCGAAATATTGATAGCGCCATGAGTTCACCTGTAATCATGGCGCTTGCAACAGTGCCGAAATATCGGGAGCTCATTAAAACGAAACAATGGTAAATATCCCGGACATTATCAGCTTTTTTTATATAATGAGCTATCAAGATGACCTCACTCCACCTGATGATAAGCGGTAGTGAGATCCATATACCATATTGAGCCTGTCGCACTCACCCTGAAAGCCGTTTCACCCCTCCCTCCCGAAACATCGATATGAGAGGGAAAGGGGGACGTGAAAGAGAAGACCACTGCTGCGGCAACAACGAGACAAGGCGTGGAGTCCTCGCATTGGTATTGAGCTGTGCGGGCCGGAGTGGGCCAGTGCGCCGGACGGAAGGGCCCCCGTGTCTACGGGTGTCCCTGGCCGGCGGGCTGACCCGCTCCGCCCGCACCATACCGCCGCCAAGGCTCCACTGGTCCGGCGCTTGCCGCAGCAATGGTCCCCCTGGCTCCGGTTCGTACAGTGCTGATCCGGAACGCGACCTGACCGAGATAGGTCAGAGTCACTTAAATTTTCTAATGTTTTCTAATGTGTGTAACGATGAAAGTTTAAAATTACATATTCCCGGTGTATATTTCCAGTTACATGTCAACGAAGGAGCGCGACTTCAACATCCACCTAGACAAGTACGAGGGGCGGGCCTTCGCCCCCGCGCCGCGGCTCACCGACCGCTGCTTCATGCCGGGGAGGCTGCGCCCCCGCGCCGACTGCCTGCGGAGCCGCCCCGTGCTGGCCGGGGCTTCGGTCCCGCGGCCCCTGCATATATGTGTCTTGTGCAGACACATATGTGAGGAGGAAGATATGGAGATGCATATTGCGCAGTGAGTTTGTGTTTTTTTTTAATGTTTGACAATCGATCGATCGATTGTTCGATCAGTTGAAAAATAAATTTGTCAATCATTCAATCAATCGCTCATTCAATCAGTCAATACAACATTCAATCGGTGTTTTTATCAATTATTCTGAATTAATCGGTCAATTGATCATTTGATTTGTTAAAAAATGGTTCAATCGGTATATTTGTCAATCATTCAATCAATCACTCATTCAATCAGTTAATACAATATTAAATCGGTAAATTAATCAATCAGTCACCCAATCGATCAGTCATTGATTCTGTTACTCATTTAGTATGTTACTCATTCAATAGCTCACTCATTAAGTCAGTCACTCATTCATTCAATTAGTCATTCAATCTATCCGTCACTCATGCAATTGTATTAATCAATATCCTATCTGATCCGACCAGTGGTTTGGGATGTGCGTTGATATATCACTATATTGGTCAATCATTTGGTTACCTTTGAGCTTAATAATTTGTAATTCTCTTAAAATAAGAGAATTAATTAGTAATTTAATCTTATAAGCGCTTTGGATAACTATCTGGAAGTTCTACCAAGGGTATATGATAAACCAACCACACGGTATGCTAACGCTAAAGGATGGTGTTTCCGAAGAGCGCTAAATAACCAAACCCGATGAGTGATGAATTGACACTGATTTATTAATAACGTAAATTAGGTTTCGTGGCATATTGCATAGCAAGCTAAATATAATACAGTAAAGCGAAAGTACAGTAACTAATGTGCGGCTGGCCCGTACACTATCTGTTACCTTTAAAATAGTTTTGTAATAAATAAATAAATAAAAATAAATGTTATCTACATATTTCCTTAAATATATGTATATGTCGGCAGGAGTCATCGCTCGCCTTCATTATAGAATGAGTAACAAGCTGCACGTGCACGGGTCACGTCACCGACCAGCTGCGTCGTTAGTCACTCCCCTCGCCGCTCGACTCGACTATAAAGGCGCTCTGTTTCAACAGTGCAGGCAGTCTTGGCTCTGGCGTGGCTCGGAACACTCGTTGTACCGATGCAATAGCTTATCCTAGACACCTTTGGATAATTAATTCGATTGTCGAATTAATTATTATCGTTAATTATAACACTGCTGCTGTGTAATTTGGAGTTAATAACTCAAACTCTAATTGTAGTCTATGTCTTAGGCATGTGCTACACTTGCTATGTCTATACTTTGATAAATGTCATAAGAGATGGATATGGTTCTCATTAAAGAAATTAATAAAGTATTAGATCGGTTTTGATATACCTGATGTATTATTCATTATTAATTATGTAGTTACATTACCCCTTCTGCCTACATATATGTATCTCCTCTTTCCCCCTCAGGCAGCATACAGTGAGTCCATCGTTGAGTCCGGCGCACGCGTGTTCGTGCGGCGCTGTGTTCGCCAACAGGATCCTACTCAAGCACCACGTGTTCAAGACGCCCGGACACAGGGCGCTCAGTGAGTATATTATATGTTACCGGAAATGTATGAATGTACGGGTAAGCGACCCCGGCTCCTCGAGCTACTATCGACTCAGTCTAAATCATCCGAGGCGATAGTATCCTTCCTCCCCTCCCCTTTTCCTTTCCCGTCATATATCCTTGCTGCTCGTGGGAACGCAATGACCTTGTTAAAACAATGCACAAGGCAGAATGGCGGCGACGTGGTCCACAACCCGTCACGTCACGTTTCCCACAAAGGTGAAAAGTGGATCGCTGGAAGTGATCTCTGCCTACCCCTCTGGGAAAAAGGCGTGATTTTATGTATGTATGTATGTATGTATGAAATCAAGGAAAAGAATAGTTTCCTATTTTTTTAATTTTTATATAGATGAATGGACCACACAATTGCGAAGGTGATGTTAAAAGAATGGTTTGATATTTGGAAACCTCCCGGAGATATTACAGTTTCAATAGCACATCATTTGGGTGAGTTCAAAACGCTTCATACAAATGTTGTAGCGAGCTATGACGTCACCGCTCGATATACTGTATGCATATCGTAAGAACTGAAGAGAATGTTTTAATAGTGGAAAGTTACTACTAATTCTGTAATTTTTAAGAAGGCATTGTTTTTTTTTTAATTTTCGCATTTAAGAAATGGACTGTCCCACCTAAATTCAAATGCCTATTATTGTCTCATTTCGTTAGAAATTTTTATTTCGATTTCACTTATGTTATTGATTTATCCATATGTTACTGTTAATTGTATAATTTTATGTAAAATCAGACTTATACAATTCCTAGGGAATGTGTACAATTCCTATACCTACTATTTAGGAAATGTATAAAATATTGTTTGAGAAACTATTCGATGCATAGATATCCGAGGAAATGTGTACATTTCCTCGGAATTGTATAAAATTCCTATATCATATTAGGAAATGTGTAAAGTAGCCTTTCCACTCCCGAACGACACGTGCAGGACAGCGCTGCCATCCACATACAATGCAGGCGCTGGTGGCTCGGACTAAGAGGTTCAGCTCTTCATTTCTGCCCCGTGCCATTAAGGCATGGAATGCCCTTCCAGCTCATGTTGTCCCTCCCTCCTATGATCCCGGGCTCTTCAGGCGGGGCGTGAAACGGCATTTAAGCAGGCCTTCAGGGTGAGTGCGACAGGCTCTATTGTGCCTGTCGACCTCATCTATTGTGCCTAAATTTGAATGTGTTAATATTCACGTATTGATTGTTTCAGAAAATGGTGAATTGCCCGATAATGTTGAGACTCCCAGTGAAGTTGAGAGTAAAGGTGAGTGGAAAAATAAAAAATCACAGGTCATATGAACATTTGGGAAACGAACCCAGGACTCCACTCATACGTTTTGTGTTCCAGATAATCAAAGCGTTGAGACTACGGAGGCATCGGACCAACAAATGAGGCACACAGAAAGTTCAGGTAACAGATTTTTTGACCAACCATTACGAGGTTTTCACTCTTAGGAGTCGGTATGGGCTGATGATGACCAATAAAAATAAGGCGTCCGGACCGATTTTCAGCCATGGCGGCCGATCTCAATTGAGATCAGCAGTGGCGGATTTACCAATAGGCTGAGTAGGCTGAAGCCTAGGGCGGCAGATTTAGAGGGGCGGCAAATTTAGCCCCATTTTTTTTTAATTTTACAGAAATAAAAAAAAAATATATTTGTTTACACATTACGTCCGTAATCCGTATATAAAAGATTACTAAAGACACTGTTAAATGCACACTCTGCGTCAAAAAAATCGCACCTTTTAAAAATCTTATTCAAAAATTCCTAAACCTTATGTAGAGGATAGTGTGAGGTATCATTAGAAAGGTAACAAAAAGGAAGTCTCGTCTGAGAAGAGAACAGCTCCACATTGCTCCACTAAAAAGCGGCCCGGCCGTACCATCCTTTTCTCGAAGCAATTAAGGCAATTCTTGACCCCATGAACATCGTTGTGGATAAAACTAGAAGACTGAGTTTTCAATAACCATGCAGGCATTTTAAAGGCACTGTATGTGGAGTCTCAAATTTCATTCAATTTGAACCAGTAGTTTAGGAATCTCACGAGTCAAATTTCTAAATTTTGTCACTCACTGACTGACTCACCAATCATCAAAATTCTAAGGCACTTCTAGCAGGCCTAGCTTCAAATTTGGAATATAAGTAGTGTTTTGTGTATGAATCAGGGAAAAACTAAAATATTTGGGGGCACAGTAGTGCAACCGCTAGGTAAGTCTAGCAATTTTTCTCAATTTCCGACCAGCTTTATAAATTTTAACTTCTTATTTAAATAACTTTGTAATACTAAAAAGCGTCGATGGCCGAGTGGTTAAGGTCGTTGCTTGCCATGCGAGAGGTCGCCAGTTCAAACCCCGCCAGGTACCAATGTGTTTTTCATATTTGAAATTCATATGTACCATCATTCGACGCTTTAACGGTGAAGGAAAACATCGTGAGGAAACCTGCACACCTAAGAAAAAATTCTAAGGTTGTGTAGTCGACCAACCCGCACTTGGCCAGCGTGGTCGACTAAGGCCTTATCGCCCTAGTTTAGGGTAGGCCCGTGCCCCAGCAGTGGGGACGTATATGGGCTGATGATGATGATGATGATGATGATGATGATGAATACTAAAAAAATATAAATGCGCACGTTAGTGCCCTAGCCAAGTCGAGTAAAATTTAAAAAATTTTAGTCCAGTTTTCTAAATACATAACTGCTTAAATAACTTTGTAATCCCATATAAATATAGGCGCACGGTAGTGCCCCTGCCAAATCGAGTAAACCGAAAAGGAAAAAAGAAGACTGTCTAAAAAATACAAAAAAGAATGAGATCCCATCAAAAATACTTATTGTCAAAAAACTAAGTCTCGCTACATGAATCTTACAACATCTTTTTTCCGTAGAACAACCGAGTTGCGAGACTTGGTTTTTTGACAAGTATTGTTTTTGATGGGATTAATGATTTCGCGAATTCAAAATCTCGCAAAAAGATAATGTAAAACTTATTTGATCTCATTAACCGGATTGTTAACATGTTATGTAATAGAAATGTTCGTATTGCTTTTAAACTATAAATGCAATAAAAATATTTAACAAAAACAACGTTTACTATAACACATTATTTTGTGTGAGCTGTGTTCATATGGTGTAGGTATTTTTATATGATTGTGAACTAAACGGCGGTGAAAGGGGCGGCAAAATTGAATAGCCTAATAGCGGCAAATTTGTAAATCCGCCACTGGAGATCAGCCAAGTGCGCAGGACATATTATAGTGCACAAGTGTGCGCGCAAACACAAGTGCACTCTCTTTTCCCTTACTCTCTCACCGGCTTAACGTGCTTTCCGAGGCACGGGCGTTCAACCGCCAACTTCCTAACTCCGGGCCGAGTAATTTCATTACAGAAAATCTCGCAAAAATTTAGCTCGACCCCGGACTCGAACTGGGGTCTCGGTCCTTACGCAGAGCTTGCTACCAATAGACCAACGAGTCAGTCAACTAATACCATCATCATCATCATCATCTGATGATGAATGTGATGATGAAGATTTTTTTTTTCTTCTAGACGAGCGCTTACAGAGCGTTGAAGCTCAGAAAACAGAAAGTCAGGAGTCGGAAGGAACTGAGGACGAGAAATACTGTGAGTCATAGACACATGTTTGTACCACAAATTTGTATTTATACAAAAAAAATTGACCACGACATAGACACGGAAGTTACAAGGATACATAATACACAAGACACAAAAACTCAACTCAAACAAAGATATATCACAAATAGACAAGGATCATGAGAAGTGGTCAATGAGGTGCAGGCCTCAGGCTCTCAGTCAGGATCTCAATTGAGATCAGCCGCCATGGCTGAAATTGGTGTTGGTTTTTTATTCGGCCCGTTTTTTTAATGATATATTCGACCGGCTTTTTTAGGACATGTGCGTTGCTCCATTGTAATCAGTACGTTACATTTTTCTCCGATAAAAAATAACGCAGGGAAGCCTTGAAAGAAATTAGTCACCATGACAACAATATTATTGTCAAATAACATATTTATTGACTGGCTCGGTGGAACAGTGGTTAGTGACTCAGGTTCATAAGCTGCGGTTCCAAGAGTCGTGGGTTCGATTCCCACTCGGGACAAATATTTGTGTGACGAACATCGGTGTTTGTTCCGTGTCTGGGTGTGTTATTAAATATATTTGTGTTTCCACTGTCGTTCTGATTTCCGTAACACAAGTGCTTAAGCTACTTACCACGGGATCAGATCGATGTATGTGATGTTGTGAAATATTTATTTATTTATTTATGTTTGTCCCCAGTGGTGATCGTGACGGAACCGAGAGAAGCGCCCTCTGTAACTCTAGAAACATCCGTTGTTTATGGTAAGTTTAATTTGTAGTGGTAAGTTTTATTTCCTTCGGTAAGATATATTTGTAATGGTAAGATTTATTTCCAGTGGTAAGTTTTATTTCTGACGGTAAGATTTATTTATTACTTACTTTTCATTACAAGGTTACAATACATTGAAACTAAATTAGCCTAGTACCTAGTTTGAGAGTTTATTCAGTGCAATTAAAGAATCGATATCTTTCTCTATATCAGTAAAGAAGAAAAAGAAATAAAATTTATTTCAATACAACGCGGTATAAATTTAAAATTTGAAAAATTTCGCATTCATGACCCCGCCTGAACGGTGGTGGCGCCACTCGTGGCTAACGGGTCAAATGTGATGGGAAAATTCGCATTGGTGACGTAACGCCCGGATAGCTCAGAGGTTAGAGCAACCGACGCGATATCGGGAGGTCCGGTATTTCAAGTCCCCGATCAGGCGGGGTCATGAATGCGATTTGTTTCAAATTTTAAATTTACATTAAGCTTTAATAGCATTAAAAATAACAGATAAAATACAACGCGGTATTTTAAATTTGACTGTTGTAGAATATACAGGGTGTCCCAAAAAGTAGTGTCAAGCGGAAGTCCTGAGATAGAACAACCTGTGGGGCATCCGAAACACCCGTATGTTCCGCGATTTATTATAGTTTTCGAGTTATGATTATTTTTCTAAAATTTTCAGAATAATTGACCTTACTGACTAAAAATATTCTAAAGAAAAAGTAAATGACCTTTTTGAGAAATTCTTTGCAAATCAATTTTCATGAGTTTTACTTTAATTCCTAAAATATTTGTCTCCATAACTTATACGGAAGTTTTCAAAATTATGGTATAAACTGAATAATTACGTTCTGTAAATCTGGGGCACGGCAGTGCCCCCACCAAGTCGAGCGCCAAGCAAACACTGCCGTACCATCCTTTACTGGAACCATTTCGCCGCATTTTCAGGCCCCTATTTGAGAACCTCTGGATAAGACCAGAACGCTGAAATTTTTACCATCCATTAAGGTATGATAACATACTTAAAACCCAAAATTTCAATCGCACAAGGGCCTGGCAGCATTTGAAAATACAACTTTTTCAACTTTGTGCATCGCTTTATCTCTGAAATGGTGAATCTTAGGAATAAAGTGTAAGACAATTTTTATAGATTATTAGGTGATAAGTAATTTTGTCATACATACTTTTTGATAAAACTTACCGTTTCGCTCAAAAATGCATTAAACTGATATTTGTGACATTTGACCTTGAATATTTGTTTTTCCACACGTCGGATCGATGGGGACTTTTGACAGATTATTTGTAATGACGTATTCAAGGGCTGCACAAAAATCCAGCTTGTTGGGAATTAATGCAACCTTACTCCCTAATTTAGATGCTAATTTGACTGGACTAAACTTTTTAGGACGTCAATATACAAGTATTCACATACTTACAGCTGGGTATCTCGAATTCCGAGATTTTTACCTAATTTGACTGGACTACGAAGCGAAGCGAGGGCGGGTCACTAGTCATTAATAATTTTAGTTTATTCGAACCCCCAGTTAATAATATGTATGTATTTAATTTGCAGATGACGACATCCCTGAACCGCAATTGTATGAAGAAGGTTACAAATAAGTCTGAGGATTAGATTAGGAATATACACTGAGAAATTTTAGTGGTTGTTTTCCCCGCAGTAAAATGATTCTATCTTAGTAGCACAATAGATTGTGCAGTTCTTTTTAATTAAAATCAATAAATGCCGGTTTTACGAAAGGTATAACCGAAAACTTTAAAGTACGTTCGTACCACTTTATTACTAAGGGCGTAGAGCTTCTTCAGCATTAAGCATCGATTTCATGCGGCAAGCAGTACCTGAATACGTCAAATCTTAAAAAGCAACGATAGCTTCTCTCGTTTTCGAGTTGGAAAGTAATTATGTATTCTGAAACTTTGTAATATTTTTTTCTACATATGATTTGCTTGATTCTAAAGGCAAATCGTTCTGCCACGGAAAACAACCACTAAAATTTCACGGTGTAGACTGTGAAATAGATAAATAAATTTAAGGTAACATCACTTGAACATTGATCTGATCCCGTGGTAAGTAGCTTAAGCACTTGTATTACGGATATCAGAATCAACAGTTGATACACAAATATACTTATATACTTAAATATGTTTTAATAAAACACCCAGACACAGAACAAACACCGATGTTCGTCACACAAATATTTGTCCCGGGTGGGAATCGAACCCACGACTCTTGGAACCGTTGGTAGTGATCCTGGGTCACAAATAACTGTTCCACCGAACCACTCAAATACGTAACAGACAACATCACATACTTACATTGGTCTGATCCCGTGGTATGTAGCTTAAGCACTTGTTACAGATATCTGTATAATAATATACCTGTAAGATTCTAGACTTCACGTTCCATTACACTAAAAATTAGTCTTTATGGGTCTACACAACCGCTGTGGCAGACGAAGACGGGCGCAGCCAGTTCGCTCGCGACCACGATTGGTGTAACCCAGTCTGCACGTCGGGCAGTAAGTAGCTATGTTATTTGCTACTACTAATATCGCGTGTAGACGCATAAAGACTAATTTTAGCGTAATTATATACCTACTTACAAATACACGATAGAACCAAGTCTTCCGTAACTACATGTATCAATGAACAACACACATACACCGAGAAATTTTAGTGGTTGCTTTCCCGTAGCTGAACGATTTGCCTTACGATATACTATCGAATCATGCAAATTATTCCGAAAATAATTTTTTTTTAGATTTTTAAAATAATTTGCAACTCGAAAGCGTGAGAAGCGATCGTTCTTTTACGAGATGTGACGTAATCAGATACTGCTTGCCGCATTAACTCGATGATTAAAGCTAAAGAAGCTTTACGCCCTAAGTAACACAGCAGTTCGGACGTGCTTTCGAGTTTCACTTTATATATATTTCGTAAAAACCGGCATTTATTGGTTTCAATAAAAAGAACTGCACAAATCTATTGTGCTTCTACTTAAGATAGAATCATTTTACTGCGGAAAACAACCAGTAAAATTTCACGGTGTAGGTATATTTTTCTCCATTAGGAAATGAACACGCCTCTTCTTTGGCATTGCCTAAAGCGGGATCATTTCAGTTTGCCCACTTACAGTCTCACCGAACTATGATGGAGCAGAGTGCACTTGTGTTCTGCGCACTTGTGCACTAAAGTGCACAGTTGACTATGCCTCGTATATCACTGTGACTGCTCTAGATTGATACTCGTGTAAAAATGACATTATTTTTGTTACATTATGAAATACTTTTATAGATAATTATTTTAATATAGAAAATCTGTAAAAAAATCGAAATTAGCCTTAGTTTAGATGTAAGAATAATGAATAGGTTGTAGGTTCGACAGCCCCGTTGGACAATTAGTGGGTTCGATTCCCAAGCCGGTCATGAAATTTGTGTGAGGTTTTTCAGTGAAGAAGTTTTTCGTTGTCAAGAATTTGTAGTCCAGTCAATTAAGCTTAAATTAGGTAAGAATCTCGAATTCGAGATACCCAGCTGTAAGTTTGTAAATACTTGGATATTGGACACTCTAAAAGTTGTCTCAAAACCTACATATGGTAGAGTGTATGCAACTATTAAATTTTCAAGGTCAAATGTCACAAATATAAATATAAAAAATCCATAGTTTTTGTATGAGAACCCACTTAAACATTGGTTTTAAGCTTTTTCTAGTATAAGATGTTATAGAGGTAATACATCATTCGTGAAAATTTTAACTGTCTAGCACATTCGCACGGGGTCTGGAAGCTTTTTGAAAAATACAACTTTTTCAACTATTTGCATCGCTGTATCTCTGAAATGGTGAATCTTAGGAATAAAACATACAGACAATTTTTATAGATAAACAGATGATAAGTAATTTTTCTCCTACTTACTTTTATAATAAAACTTCCCGTTTCGCTCAAAAGTGCATAAAACTGATATTTTTGACATTTAACCTTGAAATTTAATAGTTTCGTACACCCTACCATATGTAGGTTTTGAGACCACTTTTAGGGTATCAATATCCAAGTATTTACAAACTTACAGCTGGGTATCTCGAATTCCGAGGTGAACTTACTATAATGACTGGAGTAGTGGTAGTTTTAACACCATTGTCTCAGAAAGCACATTTGTAAATGCAATATGATAATGGCCTCAGCAATGAGGGTTAAAGCTTATTAGAAATTCACTAGATGGCAATACGTAGGCGTGAGGTCCGACTGCAGCATGATTGGTTATTCCTGACGTGACATTGACAGACATGTCAATATTCACCAATCATGCTGCAGTTGGACCTCATGCCTACGTATTGCCATCTAGTGAATTTCTCATTGCGTTAACTCGTATTGGCTGATCTCTATTGAGATTGATCGCAATATTATTAGACACAATTATTTGTAGTAATATAATTTAGAATGTAAGATACTTTATTGTAATAAAATATACCTCTTTTACATATAATTTGCATTTTTACTTTATTAATCTTCCCATGCTTTCGATTGATATTGGCTGAAATCTCATAGTAGGACACAATTATTATTATACAGTTTTGAATTTTTGATAGGTAGGTACTATATCTATACAACTGTATAAAATTAAAGAGTCTGTAATATTGAATTAACTTTTTACTGTAGTAATCAATATCGGGAACCAATAACAAAAATACAATTTAGAAAAAAAAACTGTTTGTTCCCGCTAATTTCCGAAACGGCTGGGCGAATTTCAATGGGACTTTCACTAATAAATAGCAAATTTTACAAGGTATATTATAAGCTACTAGCTGTGCCCGCGACCTCGTCCGCGTGGACAACCCTTATCACTCAGGGGTATAAAAAATTCCGCCGAGTACGCAGAGTAAAGAGTATCAACCGAGTACTCCCATCTCTAATAGTTAGGTACCTAGGTAACTGCCTCGTTGGTCTATTGGTAGCAAACGCTGCGTTAGGACCGAGAGGTCCCCGGTTCGAAACCGGGGTCGGGCAAAATTTTTGTGAGTTTTTCTGTGATGCAATTACTCAGTCCGGAGTTAGGAAGTTAGCGGTTGAACGCCCGTGCCTCGGAAAGCACGTTAAGCCGGTGGTCCTGCGCCCGATCTCTCATCGGTCATGTCGGATTGCCGTCTCACCGAATTATGAGAGTAAGGGAATAGAGAGTGCACTTGTGTTTGCGCGAACACTTGTGCACTATAATATGTCCTGCGCACCTGGCTGATCTCAATTGAGATCGGCCGCCATGGCTGAAATCGGTCGGACGCCTTATACCTTATACCTAGGTACTTACTATACTTATAACAAATTGACGTCACATTTGAACCACTTGAGTACATAATGACTTGCGTACTCTAATCCAACTATTGTTAAGAATTGTTTACAATAGGCGAAACGAATTTGTAGGCATTTTTAAGATTTCGTTTTTGGTTCGATTCCCACCCGGGACAAATATTTGTGTGATGAACAACGGTGTTTGTTCCGTGTCTGGGTGTGACGACGAAAAACTTGATTTTTAAAATATTACCAAAAGAAAAATGTCTAATTTTAGACTTTCGCGTTTCATTACACTAAATATTAGTCATTATGGTAAGTAGCTTTACTTAGGTATGTATTTGCTACTCCTAATAACGCGCGAAGACTAATATTTGTTAAAAAATGTCTTTTGAACCTGTAATGATTAAAACACCAATGTGTTCTGAAAAAATTACAGTCTCTTCTTTTATCAAAAGCCTACTACGGTGTTAAGTATACATAATCACACCCAGACACGGAACAAAACACCGATGTTCATCACACAAATATTTGTCCCGAGTGGGAATCGAACCCACGACTCTCGGAACCGCCGGCCAGGGTCACAACTACTGTTCCACCGAGCCAGTCAAATTTATTTATTTAAAACGTCCATACATAATCCTTACAGGCTATACCTAATACAATTATGTTGTTTTTGATGCTACTTAATATATCAAAAATATATTATAATATCGTAGATGTTAGATTCATAGTAGGTATTATATCCACTTAGATCTAAGTCACTTATTTGCTACGCCCACACAGGGTAGATATACATAAAGTGTGCAATAAATAAATAAATAGATATGTATGTACTAGCTTTCCGCTCCGCGACTTCGTCCGCGAGGAAACCCTGTTCCTGCGGGAACTCCGGGATAAAAAGTAGCCCATGTGTTATTCTGGACCTTCAGCTACCTGCATACCAAATTTCATCGCTATCGGATCAGTAGTATTTGCTTGAAAGAGTAACAAACATCCATCAACATATACAAACTTTTAAATTTTTACGGATTTTATTATTCAAAACATTTTCTTTTGAATGTTTCAACTCCCTCTATGTTTAAGTAAGTGTATAACAAATTGGATCATTGAATAACAACGTAATACTGATTACGTGCATACAGTATTGCACGTAGTGTTCCTTTGTTTTTTTTATTTGTTCAACAGGTAAACAAAAGACTGGTATACCTAGGAGGCACACAATATTTCTCTTTACAGTTTTACGTTATTTAGTAGTGTTATGAAATTAATAGTAGGTAGGGGAGAGGGGGCAGTTTTGAACATTTTTTAAACTTCGTCTTATATCTCAAAATTCTTTAGTTTTATATCGTTTTATAGTTTCGCAATGCTTAACCCCACCATTATGCCATAAAATTTCAGTATCATATGAAGAAGAATATTTAAGATATAGCCGTAATATCAATTATAATAGCAGTAGTCAACTGTTCAAATCTGCCCCACTCATGGGGCAGCTTTGAATTCATATGGGGCAGTTTTGAACTATCCTTAAAAAATGAAATTAAATGACTTTTTATACTTTTTTTTAATAATTTTATTAAAAGAAAACAAATTAGAAACGACTGAGATCAAGTATTATTGCCACATTAGAAATTAAAAATTATAAAATAGTTCAATATGGTAATTACACCAGTACTAGGGAATAACAAACTTCTATTTAAATAATATCAATTAACATACGGAAACAAATAAAATTATTAATTAACATTATGAGGTCAATCAAAAAAAACCTAAAAATAAACGAGATATAAATAAAACTGCAGTCATGAAGACTCATGTCTCATCAATTTCATTCTCTCTTGTTTTTTATAGATGGGTACCATTATTACCTTTAAATGAAAAAGATACTGATATTTATTCCTATTGAACATTACGCGACTAAATATATTCCATGTTAGAATAAAATTATAAAAAATAATGCATTATAACAATCTAAGTATTTAAGACTGAAGGTGGGGCAGTTTTAAACAGGCAGTTATTGCGTGATATATGAATCCTTCTGACTAAAAAGTAAAGAAACACTTCATTTGCCTTGAAATGAATCTCTGAAATCCTTACGCGCGAATTTCAAAAGTGTAGAATTCAAAACTCGTAAAAAACTCCTCGTAACTCGTCGGCAAGCTGTCTAATGTGAGCAGTGATAAGTGACAGCTATGCGGGTTAATGTTACCACTACCCAAAAAAAACTACAAAAATTCTTTACATTAAAGCTTGTTAAATACACTTTTTCAAAGGTGCCCCTGTTCAAAGCTGCCCCTCTCCCCTACGTAAGTATGTTAGTAAAGTATTAAAGTTTCGAGTCAAATTATTATATATTTTTTAGTCTTCTCTTCTTATCGTGTGGTTGATGAACAACCTGGTGTCAGAGTTTAAGCCGCCCGTAGGCCTCTGACATGGCTTTTTTAGTAGTAGTAGTGTTTTTGTAGTAGTACTTAGTAATTTGTAGGCACCGTTTCCATTGACAGCTGTCATGAATACTTAAGTACGATGAAAATCAAAACTTTAGATACCTACCTTTATTAGATATCTATCTAGATAAGTTGGTACTAAATAATATATTTTAATAACAAGTATAAACATTATTATGTGGCGCGTAAAAGCGTAGATGGCCGAGTGGTTGAGGTCGTTGCTTGCCCTGCTATAGGTCACCAGTTCAAACCCCGCCACGTACCACACTGTTAATCAAATATGAAATTCATATAATATACCATCATTTGACGCTTTAGCGGTGAAGGAAAACATCGTGAGGAAACCTGCACACCTATGAAGAAAATCTAAGGTTGTGTAGTCGACCAACCCGCCCTGGGCCAGCGTTGACTCGCGGCCTGATCAGCCTACTTTAGGGTACGCCCATGCCCCAGCAGTAGATGTATGTATATGGGTTACTGGTGATGATACCTATGATGATGATGATTATGTGTCGGTCGAATAGAGAAGAAACATCATGGCGTACAAATAACCCCAGTTTATTAAGCTATTGCATAGCTTTTATCGCGGGCTTTGAGCGCGGCGACCGAACCAAGAAATTCCGTAACGAAAAACCTCACAATCGTCTAACGTCGTTTCAGTTCGGTAGACTTCGGCACGCTGTGTGTGGGCGTGCGGTTAGGCGGATTGCGCGACTGTACGAAGCTCGCACGAGTCGCGGCGAGCTGCTCCGAAATCGTACGATGCTATGCAATAGATAGATACCGCGGTAGTCCCCGAGTGCCACACGTCTTTTATTTTATTTGGCAAATCAACACCTGAAAAAATAAGGTATGGAATGTTTATGAGTGAATATAACCAATATAGACCTGTACCTACCGACTAAATATAAGTTTATAAGTTAATGCGGTTTACAATCCATGCGCCATTTAATGTCTTGTCTTGTATGTATGGATCGTCGAATCGATCGTCAAATTTATTGACTCTGTTAGTGGGTCCAAGCAACCTCATGGTCGCCAGTTCAACCCCCGCCGGGTACCAATGTGTTTTTCAAATTTGAAATTCATATGTACCATCATTCGACGCTTTAACGGTGAAGGAAAACATCGTGAGGAAACCAGCACACCTGAGAGATTTTTCTACGGTGTGTGAAGCCATGTCAGAGGCCTACGGGTGGTTTAAAAACTCTGACACCAGGTTGTTCATCAGCCATACGATTAGAAGAAGAAGCAACCTCATGGATGATTCATAACACTTGAACGTCTCATTAACAACTGAGCCTTGAGAAAATCAGGCGTTTCAAATCCAAAATCGCTGCTAAAAATAAATGCCAGTACGCACTTCGAATGCAAACAAAACCTGTCACGTTTATGTCCGCCATTGTTATCCTTTCATCGCTCGTAATTCTTTTAAAATCAAACATGTCACCCACAATTCGCACAAACACGTTCCAGCTATTAATCTATCAATTGACATTGTCTCCAATCAATAAATTATCTCTGCCCATTCAGAATGCTCATCAAACGAAAACTGTATTTATTTCCAAGGTGTTGAAAAACAATTTTCAGGTCACTTCTGAATACACCTGTTAAAATATCGGCACATATTTGAGAACAAACATACATATATGCGTCAGTATGATTACTACTGAAAACAGCTCGACGATATTTCGTGAAACTGTAACCATAACCAATTTTGGTTTCAACTAAAATGGGCGCGCTTACTGTATTACTTGGTTTTATATCGGTGAGTTTAGATAGTGGTTACAAACGGTTTTTAAGCTATTGCACAGCTTTTATCGCGGGCTTTGAGCGCGGCGACCGAACCAAGAAATTCCGTAACGAAAAAAACCTCACAATCGTCTAACGTCGTTTTGGTACGGTGTTTGTGTGCGTGCGGTTAGACGTATTGTACGACTCTACGAAACTCGCACGAATCGAGACGAGCTGCTCCGAAATCGGACGATGCTATGCAATAGCTATACCGCGGCAGTCCCCGAGTGCCACACGTCTTTTTTTAGTGACAAATGAAGTGTTGAAACAACGACCTAATTTGAAAAGTGTCTGTTTACGAAAATCTGAGTAATTTTTAATTCAGCGCAGCGTATTTTGCTTAGTGTGATTGCCGACGGAATAAGGAAGCTCCCTTATTCAAAATGTGTCTTATATAGGACTAGTGACCCGCCCTCGCTTCGGGTAATCCTTTCTTAGCGGATGCCTCCGTCATAACATCTACCTGAATGCCAAATTTCAGCCTGATCCGATTAGTGGTTTGGGCTGTGCGTTGATAGATCACTATGTCAGTCAGTCACCTTTGAGTTATATATATTTAGATAGATATGACACACCCAGACACGGAACCAACACCGATGTTCGTCACACACATATTTGACTCGGGTAGGAATCGAACCCACGACTCTTGGTACCGTCGGTAGTGTACCTGGGTCACTAACCACTGTTCCACCGAGCTAGTCAAAAATCATAACGATTGACAGATTTTTCGAATCTAAACGTCCAAAGATGCTGTGAATAAGAGAGTTAGATCAACAACTAAGATGTATTCGAACAACACCATTAACTATTATCTGAGTTTGGGATGACGACAGTTCTTTCTAAATCATACAAAATTCGGTTCCACACCAAAATTTGGACACAGAACCTCTTTATTCTTAACTAAGCGGTTTTGTTTGTCTCTAAGAGAAAAGAGAACAGAACAGAAATTAGGTGTGAGAACCATTCGCTCCCCCGCAAGTCCGGTAATGATGACGAGGCTACTCCAAGCCATCACCGTATGTCAGTTAGGATGATACCTGAGGGTGAGAGTCATCCGCTCACCCGCAAGTCCGGTGATGATGACGAGGCTACTCCAAGCCATCATCGTATGGCAGTTCGAAAAACACAGAACAGAAAATGAACGTAAAAAATTCAAAGAATAAGCAAGAAGTATAACGTATTTTACTTACTTTTCAGGTGAGTTCCTGCCTTGGAGCGCCAAGTTTCTTAGACTTTGGTAAGTTTTTTATTAATTAAGATATAGGCCCATAGATTGTAGTTTTTACAGCCCTAATCCATGTGTAAGGGGATAAAAATAATCTTTGAAATCTTCACCTGAAAAAAAAAAGAATTCTACTACATCACATACTCATTGATCTGATCCCGTGAAGTAGCTTAAGCACTTGTGTTACGGATATCAGAATCAACAGTGGATACACACACCCAGACACGGAACAAACACCGATGTTCGTCACACAAATATTTGTCCCGTACGTGGAAATCAAACCCACGACTCTTGGAACCGTAGGCAGTGAACCTGGGTCACTAACCACTGTTCCGCCGAGCCAGTCGAAACTATTAATCCTGAAAACTTACAAAATACTCAAACATTACTAACCGAAGTATACAAGCTCTTGATTTAACTTCACTTAATGTTAGTCTTTATGGGTCTACACGCGACCATGACGGGTGTAACCCAGTGGTAACGTCGAGCAGTAAGAAGCTTTGTATTTGCTGCTCCTAATATCGCGTGTAGACCCATAAAGACTAATATATTTATTGTAATGGAACGCAAAAGTCTAAAATCATACGTTAACTTCACTGGTTTACATGTAAGTTTTAAAACTTCACAATTTAATTTTCGGACATTACTTCTAGGCGCCAACGCAGTGAACCACATCGCAAACGAAGCGGCAAACTTCGCCGGCCAAGCATGGAACTACCCTCAGGCCGCCCACGCCTACCCCACCGCTGGGAAAGGCTACGAGCACTACCAACAAGCCGCCAACCAGCAAAACTACAACCTGCCCATCGCTGGGCAATACCAACAAGCCGCCAACCAGCAAAACTACAACCTGCCTACCGCTGGGCAAGGCTATGAGCACTATCAGCAAGCCTACAACCTGCCCACTGCTGGGCACTACCAGCAAGCCTCCAACTTGCCCACAGCTGGGCAAGGGTACGAGCACGGCTACCAGCAGGCTGCGGCATCTGCATCAGCCTCAGCTACTGCCCAGAACTACGCCAGCGGCTACGAACACCCAGCGTACCAGCAAGCTGCCGCCGCTGCCTCCGCTGTCCAACAGAGCTACCCCGTTCAGCAAACCTACCCCACTCAACAAACCTACCCCACTCAACAAGCCTACCCCGTCCACTACCAAACCGCGGAAGCTTACCAACACCCCCAAAACTACGGCAATTACCAGAACGCCATCGCGACCGCCGAAGCCGCCGCGAACACTCACTACGCTCAGCCAGAGCATTACCCAATCCACCAGATCCTGCACGAGTCGTACTTACCACACGTAGACAGCTACATACCTCAGGTACACCCGACTTACCAATACCCGCAGACTTACTACCCGTCTTACCATCCCGATTCGGTCCACGCGGCGAACGCTTGGGCGTCAGCGCTGTACCCATCGTACCCGTCGTATGGGTACGCTCACCCTCTGCAGCAAGCGTACCCTCTGAGCGTACCCGCTCAAGTGCCTTTAGCTCCTGCACCGACGGCGGCGACAAAGCAAGTGAAGACGGTTGTAGTGAAGTCTGGTCAGGGTAAAGCGGTTGCAGCCGCTGCTGCTAAAGCGCTTGGCGGTCCAGCGCCCGTTGTAGTGCCCCTCGCCACTCCGATAGCCGGCTCCGACCCTGCCCCAGCACCAATAGTCGTTCGTACTCCAGCATCAGCTTCAGCTACTACCCCGGTACCTCCCGTCGCTATCCCGGCCATACCTACCCCTCCAGCGGTGACTGCCCCCCCTCCAGTTCAAGCCATTGCCATAGCCGGCCCAGGGCAAGCTAAAGCTGTTGTTGCGAGTCCACCAGCGGCTGTGACCGCACCGGCGCCAATTGTAACGCCACCAACTCCTCCAACGCCACCAACTCCCCCTACACCACCAACGCCACCTACACCACCAACTCCCCCTACACCACCAACTCCTCCTACACCACCAACTCCTCCAACTCCAACTACTCCAGCCACTCCACCTACTCCACCAACAACTCCACCTACACCAACTACCCCAGTAACTCCACCTACGCCACCAACAACACCAACTCCCCCTACACCACCAACTCCCCCTACACCACCAACTCCACCTACACCACCTACTCCTCCAACTCCACCTACCCCAACAACTCCAACGACACCCACGACTCCAACTACCCCGACTACACCAACTACCCCAACCACACCCACTACCCCAGCAACTCCACCTACACCGCCTACACCACGAACTCCACCAACTCCCCCTACACCACCAACTACACCAACTTCTCCTACACCACCAACTACCCCAACTACTCCACTTATCCCAACAACTCCTACTACCCCAACAACTCCAACGACCCCAGCAACTCCACCTACACCGCCTACACCACCAACTCCACCAACTCCCCCTACACCACCAACTCCACCAACTCCTCCTACACCACCAACTCCACCAACCCCTCCTACACCACCAACTCCACCAACTCCTCCTACACCACCAAGTCCCCGTACACCACCAACAACAACCCCAACGACTCCAACAACTCCAACAACCCCCACGACTCAACTACCCCGACAACACCGACGACTCCATTACCCCTACAACTCCCTACACCACCAACTCCCCTACACCGCCAACTCCCCTACACCACCAACTCCACCTACACCACCAACTCCACCTCCACCACCAACTACCCCAACTACCCCAACGACCCCAACAACCCCAACGACTCCTACTACCCCAACGACTCCTACTACCCCAACGACCCCAACAACTCCTACTACCCCAACGACCCCAACAACCCCCACGACTCCAACTACCCCCCCCACCCCAACCACTCCCACCACCCCCACGCCCCCCACTACCCCAACTACTCCAACTACCCCTACCAACCCAACTACCCCCACAAACCCCACTACCCCAACGACTCCAACTACCCCAACGACTCCAACTACCCCCACAACCCCCACGACCCCAACGACTCCAACTACCCCAAATACCCCAGCGGCCCGCCCCACTCCCCCTAGCATGAACAATGTCCTGAAAAACCCATTCCTTCTTTTACGTTCGTTCCCTGTACCACTAGGTCTGTAATTATTATTTAAAACACGTTTTGAACTTATGTATGTAATATCGTCCCCGTCGTGGCAGAATTAAACAACTAACAAAACCAAAGTTCCGAGATAATTGAGTTTTTGTGTTTTTTTTACTAAAAAACGGCGATAGATTTTCAAGGTGAAGAAAATTTACTGTAGAGATTTTTATATGTTGTAAAACCAGTTCAACCCGATAATTTAAATAGTCCGACACAATGCTACTTTATATTATTTTAAAAATAAAAATAAAAAAGTAATTATTTACTTTTGCCACAACCATTTTTGACTACAGAATTGCATTTATCAAGTTTTTGTATGTCACTTAGCGAGTTTTGCCACAACCAAGAAGTACATAATATGAATATTTGTAGTGAATAAGGTGACTTGTTTAATTTTACATCGTTTCACTGCCATGAATTTTGTTGTTATCAACTTTTAATTTATTATGCAATTTCAGTGAAAAAAATTTAATAGCAGTCAAATATTACTACAATATACTTAATGAACAAATATTTAATCAACAAAATTGAATTGGCATGGTTTTCTCATAATTTAAAAAACTGACACAAGTTTAAGTTATTAAGAACATAGAAAAAATGGTTCATTACGTAACTAGATTTATCTGTTAGATTCCTTATACATTAAAATAACATAAAAACAATCGTGAGCTTTTATTTTGTATAAAATTATACAACATTTAAAAAAATGTTGACTTCTAACATCATGTTCAACCATCAAAGTTAGTTTAACTAAAATGAATGAATCAATTGTCCAGTGTCTCCTTTAAGCTGATGATCAAGTTCTTCTTGCGTCATCAGCTGTGGAGATGTGAGTATTTCAAAGAAAAAAAGAATTAAATTTGAATGTCAGTTAGACGAAAGTCATGATTTTTGAAAAATGTGATGATATGACTGTTTGCGATGTCATGATTAGAAGTGAAAAAGTAGAACAAAAGAAAGAATTTGTATGTTTGGGTCTTGGGATCCAAGCTCACAAGAGATAGTAGGTGTGATAGCGATTTTGAAAGAACAGTGAATGCTGGTAACGGTGAAAGGAGCGCTGCCCATCTTTGTAAGCAGTCAGAAGGTGTCCAAAAAGACACGTCTGGCAGTTTACAGGAGTTGGGTATGGCAGAAGAAGCACAAAAATAGGATAAACGCAGTGGAGATGCGAGCACTTAGAAGTATGCTAGGAGGGAAACTGAGTGATAGAATCAGAAATGAAACAATTTGAGAACGTTGTGGTGTGAAAGAAGATGTTGTGACTAGGGTTGAGAAGGGTATGCTTAGATGGTTTGGTCATGTTGAGAGGATGAAAGACGATTAACTAAAGAAATAGGTATATAGAGAAAGTTTCAATCGACAGAGGAAGACCAAGAAAGACCTTCCATGACCAAATAGGTCACATCTTGAAGAATGGTCAAATCAAAAGTATCCGTAATCGACGAGGGTACATGAAGAGGTTGACATATGTGGAAGAAGCGACTGTGGTGTGCCAGGCCATAGCTGGAAGTGATCTCTGCCTACGCTTTTGAGAAAAAGGCGTGATACTATGTATGTATGTATGTATGCTGATATAAAATGTGACTCATTGACATCTGGTTGGTGATGTATTTTCTAACAGCTTAAACTCATAAATTGATAATAAGCTTTCTGACGTGGAAGGAATTCAAAAGGCAGAGGTCTTTGTAGATCCATTGTAGTACAGTATATAAGATGAATCTTCTGACCTCTGTTTTTATCAATATCTTTTGACTTATGGGCTATGCAGCCCATAAGTTATCTTTTCTATCTATTTGTTCTTTGTACTCATTTTCCAAAGCTTCATCCCGATCTATAGTGCGTTTATAGTTTTTATGTGTAATAAGACACACACACAGACAGCACTGATCTTTTTCTGGATAAAAGAAGATAATTTGAATTAATGTTTTAATGAAAACTTAAAATAAGAGCACTTGTTTAATTTTGCCACAACCAAATTTTGTAACAATGTTTCCGAGTCAGTTGTGGCAGAATTCAACAAAGTCATTTATTTAGTTTTTTAACGTAATTTCTTGAACAAACCTTGTTGTAATATGTGGTCAATATAATCACTAAAATGAAGATATCTTTGCTAATATCATAAATATTGCAACAAGATAAATACCAAAATGTAGAGTACACTTTCTATTATTCAAATATTACAAAAAGTGAATTTCGGTAAAAGTGTCAGTTATTTAATTTTGACACGACGGGGACGATATATGTTATTATATAGTGGTTAATTTAATAAATGGGTTTTCATTAATTTAATTATCGTTTTTTAATTATCTAATTCTAATTCAAATACTTTTGACTGGCCCCTTGGAACAGTTGTTAGTGATACTATTCCAAAAGACGTAGCTTCGTTTCCCATTCAGGACAAATATTTCAATGTCAAAGTCAAAATTCCTTTACGTACAAACTCTTATAAATCGTCTGTACAGTAAATAAATAAGTATTGTAAGGCGTCCGACCGATTTCAGCCATGGCGGCCGATCTCAACTGAGATCAGCCAAGTGCGCAGGACATATTATAGTGCACAAGTGTGCGCACAAACACAAGTGCACTCTCTATTCCCTTACTCTCATAATTCGGTGAGACGGCAATCCGACATGACCGATGAGAGATCAGGCGCAGGACCACCGGCTTAACGTGCTTTCCGAGGCACGGGCATTCAACCGCCAACTTCCTAAATCCGGGCTGAGTAATTTCATTACAGAAAAACTCACACAAATTTTGCCCGACCCCGGACTCGAACCGAGGACCCCTCGGTCCTTACGCAGCGCTTGCTACCAATAGACCAACGTGGCAGTTAAGTAAGTATTGTAATAAACTAGAATCCATAATTCGACGGAGTAGTTTGACAGATAGAGTGTTACCATGTGTTAGAAAAAATAAATAGTGATGAGGTTAATGGTATATTTAATTATCGACAGAATTATCCGGTCTAAGAATAAATCGCCGGTTATCTAACAACACCGTTTAATTTATTTTTTTAACCAAATTAAAAAGAGAGTGAAAAATGTCTGCATTATTTTTATTATTTTAAGAGGTATTGTATAAAAATGTTGGAGTTTAAGCCCTGATCAACTGAAAAACAAAACAATAATACCTACCTATAATATGCTACATGAACAGAGAAATACAATCGCATCAAACAATCCAAGGTACGGAAGCCGAATGATTTACAAATGAAGGTGAGCGTCATCATGTCAACCATTATTTCACTAGCCAACAGTACTGCTACAATTAAGTAATGCGAAATCGTGCCAGTATCTTTGTTTAACAACAATCAAAATTTTCTTGATTAGTACATCAAGTCAATTTATTTCATAAAAATATAATATGGAGCTTGCACATTAAATGTTTTAATAATAAATTAATACGAAAAAAAATCGATTTTTTGTTCTGATCGAATCGGATCAAAAATTATCGATTCAAACAACACTAGGCTAAACCTGGCAACATAATGCGATTTGAAGTTGTCAAACTACTCCGTCGAATTACGGATTCTAGTATAGATAAAAGATTCTAACTGGTTCGGAACGCCGATTCTACCGAGAAGACTACGGCAAGAAACTCGATAGTTACTCTTTTCAACCGATTATCACATAACCTTGTTAAAAATTTGCTGAGTCATACAGTTTCAGTACTTATGTATTTATTTATTTAGGTTCACAAAACAGAACAACATCAGTGTAGCTTCTAAATTATTACAAATTCAAAACTTATGGACTAGATGTTATCCTAAAACATGTGTACGTCTACACATCATGGTTAATAATATTATTACAAACGATCAGTTAAGCTTACATTAAATGTAATATACGTATAACATAGGTATGTTAGATTCAATTTAGTTAATCTTTTGAGAGAATAGGCAATTTATCGTTGAATACAGGTCGATAGTTCTTCAAAAGGGTTTTGTCACCCTTTTTGAAGAACAGGACGACCACACTCTTACTCCACCGGAGTTCTCCCTTCAAACAAGACAGCGTTAAAAAGCCTTAGAACGGGTTTGCCTCCAGCCTTAAGTAACTCTGGGTTATAATATGATGTCACAATAGAAAAGAGAAATGAAAAAAATTATACTACATTTTTTATGAATAATAAGGCATGCTTGAACCCAACCCAACCCAACCCCATGGGTTGGGGTTCCAGGGCCCAAAAGTAGCACCTAGTTCAGAAAATATTTGTGTGTTTATCGATATTTGTTCCGTGTCTGGGTGTGATTATATATGTCGTGGGCTGATCGTGATATGCCTGGGCAGATCGTGATGTTTTTATGATTTCTGAACAACGTAATCGTTAGAGTGCCTATGACCTATAATTAGCTTTGCTAAAATGACGTAGGTCTGGCGGCACTGGGATCTCCATCATCATCAGCCCATATACGTCCCCACTGCTGGGGCACGGGCCTACCCTAAACTAGGGCGATAAGAGCTTAGTCAACCACGCTGGCCAAGTGCGGGTTGGTCGACTACACAACCTTAGAATTTCTTCATAGGTGTGCAGGTTTCCTCACGATGTTTTCCTTCACCGTTAAAGCGTCGAATGATGGTACATATGAATTTCAAAATTGAAAAACACATTGGTACCTGGCGGGGTTTGAACTGGCGACCTCTCGCATGGCAAGCAACGACCGTAACCACTTGGCATCGACGCTTTTTTAAAAAAGTAGCACCTTTTATCAGAAAATATTTGTGTGTTCATTTGTATTTGTTCCGTGTCTGGGTGTGATTATGAATGTCGTGGGCTTATCGTTGGTTTGGGTCGATCGTGATATGCCTGGGCATTTCGTGATGTTTCTTATGATTTTTGAACATAACGCCGTGAAATTTTAGTGGTTGTTTTCCCGCAGTAAAATGTTTTTTGTTTGAGTTTTTCTGTCTTGTGTATTTATGTCTCATTGTATTTGTTATTTCTATGTTGTGGTCAATAAACGTTTTTCTTTCTTTCTTCTTTCATTCTATCTTAGTAGCACAATAGATTTGTGCAATTCTTTTTTATTAAAACCATAAATGCCGGTTTTACGAAAGGTACATAACCGAAACTCGAAAGCACGTTCGTACCGCTTTATTACTTAGAGTGTAGATATTCTTTAGCTTTAAGCATTTATTTTATGCGGCAAGCAGTACCTGATTACGTCACATCTTAAAAAACAACGATATCTTCTCTCGTTTTCGAGTTGGAAAATCAATATTTTGAAAATTTAAAAAAAAAAATTTTTTCATGGAATGTTTTGCATGATTCGATAGTATTACTAAAGGCAAATCGTTCTGCCACGGGAAAACAACCACTAAAAGGACAATGGGCAAAAATGTATGGAGCTTGGTCTATTTTTGAAATTGAGTGGCAGTCTCCGGAATCAGTATATCTTGCGAGGGACTATTAAACTACACTATTTAAAAAAAAAATCGTGAGCATATACCGGTTAGTTTAGGAGATATCGAATATTGTTGTCTTTGTATATTTCGATGATTCAATGCAAAAATTGTTTTATTTTTATAATATTCCTATTGTTAAGTGTATATTATAACTATTAAAAAGTCTAATATTTTCAAAGGTTTACAAGAAAATAAAAAACCGACCATATTTTTAAGATTTTATTATGATAAATACAATCACTTACAAAAGGTACAATATAAAAACGTCCAAAGAAGTTTTGTCGACCGGTTGCTGTTACCACCATACAGTTGCGTAAAACCCGCCAAGTGACTCTGGCCTCTCTCGGTCAGGTCGCGTTCCGGGATCAGCACTGTACGAACCGGAGCCAGGGGGGACCATTGTTGCGGCAAGCGCCGGACCAGTAGAGTCTTAGCGGCGGCATTGTGCGGGCGGAGCGGGTCAGCCCGCCTGGCAAGGAGACCCGTAGAAACGGGGGCCCTTCCGTCCGGCGGACTGGCCAACTCCGACCCGCACAGCTCAATACCAATGCGAGACTCCACGCCTTGTCTCGTTGTAGCAGTGGTCTCCTCTTTAAGCGGGCTTTCAGGGTGAGTGCGAAAGGCTATTGTGCCTGTCGTCCTCATATTTGGATCTCACTACCGCTTATCATCAGGTGGAGTGAGGTTATCTTGTTAGTTTAATATTTTAAAAAAATGCTTTTTTTATAAAAAACTTACTCGTCTATAATAATAGTGTCTAAAAACGCAGCAGGTAATCGAATTTCATCTTGGTATCGTGCCGTGGCTGGGTGATTCCGTCAGACGAGTTTAAACTATAAAAAAAAAATGTCACTTTTCGTAGGCGCAGGTTTATTGTAATTCTGAATTATCCTATTTAAATAAAAAACCGCTGTTTGCTTTTACACAATTATCAAAATAAAATAGTTATGTAATAATACGTTAATGAAATATAACAATCTTCATCACTCTATATTTCTATATCTAACCATGACTCGAAGTAACTGCCATATAATAAGTTTTTATTTATGACACGAACTATGATATGCAATTGAAATTTGAGACTGCCACGCGATTTTTATTTTAGCCCAAAATGCCCATTGTCCTTTCACCGTGTATATTGTTTTAGTGCCTTGACGAAACGTGCCGGAACATTTCGGGGTGCCTCATACCGACGCCCTTGCAGGAATTGCTCCACCTCAATTCCGCAGAACAATTGCAGGAAGGGTGGAGCGAAACATAGATGAACAAATACTTAGAACACCCAATGCATGGATACAATGAGTTTAGTCAGAAGCTGAAAAGTCGACGTAGCTTATACATATATATAGTATTTAGTTCACCCGTGATCATGGCGCTTGCAACAGTGCCGAAATATCGGGAGCTCATCAAAACAAAACAACATGGTAAATATCCCGGACACTTCCAGTTTCCTAATCGACGTAACTTCTTAAAAATTGTAGAAGACTCGACATTGAGCCACCCTGTGCCCGTTGTGCAGTGGCGTAACTATACCCGTTGAAGTCCGTGGCAAATTCATCGGGGCCCCGTGCACCCCCCGTTCTTTTTTTTATCTTAATGTGTATGTGGGTTGGCAGATGAGATTCTCTTATGACCGGGGACCCCTTTCGGCTGGGGCCCCCTACCGGGTGGGGGCCCGTGGCATTTTGCCGACTTGCCACCCTGTAGTTCCGCCACTGCCGTTGTGCCATGTGGGTTAGCGACTTTGCCCCATCCGATACCTTTCTGCCACTCCCAGAGGGCCTTCTTAAAGGTCACGATTTGCCATGGCCAATGGGCTGATGATGATGATGAATATAATACAGTATTACAATTTAGTGATGACTGGATTAAAAACGTGACGTTGCAAAGCCTTTTTTTTATTTTATTCTTTATATTATTGTCATATGAACCAGGAAGCCAGAATGAACCGATATACTTCGTAGGCGACTGTCCGTACAAAACTGTTTTATTATACAGGAGTTTCCAATCTTTACTCTCAATATTTTAATGTTGTATTGAAAACGTGTCCTTTAACGATTAAAACACAACTGAAAAAAGCACCTATACCTATTAGCCAGATAATTAATACATAAAGTATTTATTTGTATAACTCGCAACACACATTAAATAAAAAAAACATCAAACGAATAACACAAAGAAATTGCCTATGGAACAATTAATGCAAGCTAGCAAATGCGCCATATGCAAAAACAATATTTGAATCACAATAGTTTACTGCACATAAACTTATCAAATCAACTGTTTAAACAAAATAAAACAACAAAAAACATTTGCAAATAATTGTAATTGCATTATTGGTTCCCTTTACCAGTTGCATATAAAATGGAGTAATTTTTTAATGCTGTCATATCGGTACCTTAAGATACCAGAAGAGGTTGTGGTACCTGATTTCAAAATGAAGTTTCTTCTATTCCTTTTATGGGTAAGTTGTCTTTAAAAAACCCGACTTATAACTTGTATATGCATACAGTATTGAAAGAATTATCCTTTTACTTCTAACTATTAAGGAGTTGACCTTCCATCATCAGCTCAGCATCATAACATTATGATTGCCATAAGCAAATGCCTAACTTCAGAAAAAATGTAAAACGCGGTACCTACATGTACCCATAAAATTAGAGGGTTGCCTTCGATTTCTACTGGATCCCATCATCAGGATCATGGATTTCATAAAAAAGAAACAATTACAGAAATGGTCTTACAATAAAAAAGTTAGATGTTAGTTAGAAGTTAGAATTAGATGCATCGTTTCACTGTTATTTTTTCAATATAAGTAATTGTTTTTTAATTTAATATATTATTACAGGTGTACACCGTTGGAGCGGTTCCATGTGAGTTCTTCATTATTTTATTTTGACCGTTAATTTAATACCATTATATTTATTTGTTAAATGTCGTGAGATACATCTTAAATAATAATAAGGCCGCCCGACCGATTTTAGCCATGACAGTCGATCTCAATTGAGATCAGCCAAGTGCTCAAGACATATTTTAGTGCACAAGTGTGCGCGCAAACACAAGAGCACTCTCTATTCCCTTACTCTCATAATTCGGTGAGACGGCTAAACGTGCTTTCCGAGGCACCAGCCGTCCCGTCACTTCACCTGGCCTGAGGTCATCCCACACTACGTTTGCCAAGACGCGGTCAACACTCCAGAACTCGTTTACATCAACCGTCAATATTACGGCTACTCTGGTCAGCCTACAGCCCCTTCAGCTTGCTAACCCGGTAAAATATAACTAATGAAAACGTTTTTTTCTCAGTAATACCACCAACACTGCCAACTCTGCCAACGCCAGATTGTGATACGACAGAGATCCCGACGCCGACACCGACTGATGATTGCGTCACAGACACCCCCCCTACCCGCCCCACCCCGCCCACAGAACCCCCCTGTGAAACAGAGCCCACCCCGCCCACAGAACCACCCTGTGAAACAGAGCCCACCCCGCCCCCAGAACCGCCCTGCCCCACTTTCCCCACCAACCCCACTCCACCAGACACGCCCCTACTGTTACTCCAGTAACTCCAATCACTTTACCGCCCATCACCCGTCCAACACAAACCCCTCTAACACCCAGAACTTTCCCCCCCATCACAATCCCACCTGTAACTACTACAGTTCCCACTATTAAACCCCCTACATTGCCCACAGAAACGCCATGCATTACGTTACCAACGATTACCCCCCCGACTAAAACACCCCGTACTCACAAGACTATCACTCCGATTACGTTACCACCTATCACCCGTCCAACGAAAACCCCTAAAACCCCCGAACTTTACCCCCCATCACTTTACCACCCGTAACTATTACAGTTCCAACTATTAAACCCCCTACATTGCCCACAGAAACTCCATGCATTACATTACCAACAATCACTCCCCCGACTAAAACACCCCGTACTCACAAAACGATCACCCCAATTACACTACCCCCAATCACCCGTCCAACCAAAACCCCTAAACCGCCCATTACTCTGCCTACTATCACAATCCCACCTGTAACAATTACAGTTCCAACTATCAAACCTCCTACTTTGCCTACAATCCCCCCTTGCGATACCAAACCTCCAGTAACCGAGCCACCCTGTGAAACGCCTACGAAACCAACGAAACCCACGAAACCGCCCACGAAGCCAACCAAACCCCCACGAAGCCAACTAAACCCCCCACGAAGCCGACCAAACCCCCCACGAAGCCAACTAAACCCCCCACGAAGCCAACTAAACCGACTGAGCCACCCTGCGACCCCATAATCACTATAGGGCCAATACCTTACGATGAGTAGAAGAAGAAAAGTTATAGAGTAAACGCAAAATGTGACGGCTAACGATTCGCACGAGTTTTTCTGGAGTTTTGGGGGTGAAATGTTATTTTAAGCCTTTTAAAGTGTTCAAAGTGAAAGTTTTTATTGATTTTGGACCATTATGCCAAGTAATAAGGTCCAAATTGTGGTGGGACCTAATAATTATTCTTGTAATCGACCACTGAAAAGGAGTGAGATCAATAATAAGCCCTCATGCAGTTAATGACATTGCTCCGAAGTAATTTCAACAACTACTTCATAATTTTGGCGCGAAGCCGAACAGTGTAAATTGGCGGCCATTTTGTTTTGTACGTTTTTAACAATATTTTAGGCAGGGACAGACATTGTATAGTTTTATTAATCGATAGAACTGTTATGTATTGTGTTGCTGAATAAATATTTCGCATTTATACATTTTTTTTTTAATACATCCTATTCATCGTGTCAAAGACAATAAAGGTATACTGCCATCATGTAGGCTACTCTAAACCATCTTCGTATGTCAGTTATGACATCGCTTCCAAGTAATTTCAACAACTACTTCATAATTTTGGGGCGAAGCCGAAGTGTGTAAATTGGCGGCCATTTTGTTTTGTGCGTTTTTTAACATTAATGATTTTTCCACAAAGTCAATATTTTAGGCAGGGACAGACATTGTATAGTTTTATTAATCGATAGAACTGTTATGTATTGTGTTGCTGAATAAATATTTCGTATTTATACATTTTTTTTAATTGTATCCTATTGAACGTGTCAAAGACAATAAATGTGTACTGCCATCATGTAAGCTACTCTAAACCATCTTCGTATGTCAGTTAAGAATGAAAAAAGCTTGAAATCTAGATTTACCGTAGCATAATCACGGTAATTTTTATCCAAGCATAAACATGCCTTTATTATGCTGTAATATTAAAATAGCTAGTTAAAGTCAGTGATTTGGTATATTGTGTAGTCAATGTATTGACTGGCTTGGTGGAACAGTGGTTAGTGACCCAGGTTCATATCCTACGGTTCCAAGAGTCGTGGGTTCGATTCCCTTTCGGGACAAATATTCGTGTTACGAACATCTACTTACCACGGGACCAGATCAATGTATGTGATGTTGTGTTATATTTATTTATTAAATATACATAATATGACACAGTCAGGAAGGAGATTAAAATAAAATACATTTTATAGTGAAGTACGTTTATTTCCAAATCTTCATTGAAATGTGCAAAATACAAGCCATTTGTGAGAAATCACTTAAATACGTAAATATTATTTGATTGTTTTATTTGTATATGTTACGGCTAAAACAACAGGGATAATCTGGAACTAGTTCTAGCCGTAATAATATCAGATAGACCTAGTTTTATCCATCAGGGAATGGCTGGACCTAGTTGTAGCCGGCATGATGAAGGCTAGACCTAGTTTTACCCGAAAGCAATCGGCTCCACCTAGGTTTAGCCAAGAGTAAGTGGCTACAACTAGTTCTAACCGGCTAAAACTAGGTGTAGCCGCACTTCGGGTATTAGCCGTAACATATATACTATGAAATCACATTTAAGATTGCATCAAAATGTTATTCTCATTTTTAATACAAAACATGAAATTGAACTGACTGGTTTTATCCTTACAGCTACTTACATTTGTTTGTGTTCTGCGTATTTTTATTTATATATCTATACAATTAAATTAAATTGAAGTGTCTGTTTGTAATATTTAAACAACGACTTTTTACTAAAAGGCTATGCATCTAATACCGGGTACCAAGAAAAACACAATTTAAAACATTTCTGACTGTTCATTCCCGTTAATCTCCGAAACGGCTGGACCAATTATGACGGGATTTTCACTGATAAATAGCGAACTTTACAAGATAAATTATAGGCAATTTTAATAAATCATTGCTGATAAAACTTCGTCCGCCAGTTTAATAATATAATTGTCTATACCACTCTTGGTATTGATATCCTTATATTGGCACAAGGCCTTCCCACTCTAAAGTCATAGACACTATTATAAAAAGTCACACTTCTTTTGACAGTGTCTATTGCCCAAACTAACGACCTGACCACATCCCCTCTTGTTTTTTTAATAAATGACATTGACAGTATATAATATCACAAACATTGATAAAAAAAGAAGTGATATTTTCTAACACATACTTTTCAGTTCAGTATGTAGACATTCAAAAGTAAACAACATTTTGTATTTAGTAGAACAAAAAAAAACGATCAAAAAATCTACGAACAATCTTAAAAACTAGCATTTGATGAAGATCAACTTTTTTAAAGCAACAATTGTACATTTTGAATTTATCTAAGATTATGTTACATTCGTACCATTTTCTCAATATTTTTACTAAATAATACTATTTCTAATAGTCTTCATTAATGCGACTTAAGGTAGTTTGAATTAAAATAAATCATCAATTTTTTTTTGATTCCAATAATTAAAAATAAAATTCTATTCCAAACAAATAAAATCTATAATACTTGCTAATAACCAATAGTTTCTTATCATACTAATTTGTCCTTTAATAAGTTGGAATTATTTGAAAAATATTATATTTTTTTTTCTATTACTTCTTCTTAAACGTTCTTTATTGAAATGACCATAATGTCGCATTAATCAGATTATTACTAATCAATTCCAAAAACACAAGTGATGTCAAAAACTACTAACCTAAATATTAAAGGTACTGAGTACCCATGTCAATTGAATACCAAGATCTCGGTAACTACTTAAGAATTACAAAATTAACGAAATACAACCTTTTTACTAGAATAATAATTTTTGACTGTTAATATTAAAAAATCAATAATATTAGTTATCACTTGAGTCAATTATATTATAATAAACGAGACAACAAATCACAAATCTATCCTAATTAGGGTACCTTGTGATATAACTATCTCTTTAATTTGCGTCATTTTTGTTTCATATGTCAGTAAAGTGTGAAAAATTGCTTTGAAGGATTTGAAACGCAAATTACTATAGAGGTAACATATCTATTAGTTATTATACCATATACTTGAGTAATTTAAAATATAAAACGCTATTAGTGAAATTCGTTAGATTATAATCTATGTATATTAATTATTTAAGTAATTGTTTATTAGTGTAAAAGTGAGTTTTCCTATATAATAATTGTGAAATCTATTAAAAAATACCAATAACGATCACGCTACAAATATTACGACTTAATTTGACTAAACTCGTGTTCGTCGAAGTTTCGACAAAAAATTTGTATATCATCAAGATACATGATGCCTAGTGGCATACTAGTTTAAAAGTGAAAAGCCAAATTGTACTTCTTACAGCTCAAGGTACGTACGGAAACACTTGCGTCACTCGACCTATTCCTCTGAAATGAGAGAAAATGTGAATTAGCTATGTAGATAATATTGCAATGTACATTATGTTTATTTGATAGAAGTTTATCAGTAGATCAATAGTAAGGTGTCTTGCTTGTAAAGTAAATGTTATTCTCTTTATTACTACATGGATAATGGTGTTGGTTGCACAATTATATCAAGTGTTTTATTTAGATAACAACCCTGCAGTAGCATTCAGGATTATTATGCAATTGTTTGTTTAAATAAAAAAATAAATAGTAGCTATCTTACCTGGTGCCCTGTCCAGCCGTGAGGAGTAGTCTCCTGCCCGTGACCAGATACTCAGGGTTACGAGTGAACCGGAAGACCAGAGAGGCGGAGGATCCCGCACGAAGCTCGCTATTACGAGAGAGGATGCCCTGGGAACATTATGTACTAGTATGAAAAAAAAAATTGTAAACAAAAAAAAAACCGCCTTCAAAAACCCGACTCACTAAAAATTACAAAATAATATAATACGAACATTTATAAATCATCTGGGTATGAATTTTATATGTTGTTGAAGGCGGTGCCGTTTATATTTCAAACAGACAAGCACAGAGTGCTTCTTTTTCCTCAAAATTTTGATTGGCACCGCCTTCAAAAACATATAAAATTCATACCCAGATGATTTATAAATGTTCGTATTATATTATTTTGTAATTTTTAGTGAGTCGGGTTTTGAAGACGGATTTTTTTTTGTTTACAAATTTTTTACATACTTTTTAGTGTTAAATCTTTTGTTACCCTATTAGTTCAGCTCACCTGTAATACTACTGATATTATAACTAGTAGTCTTAATATGTATACAGTATTGAAAGAATTATCCTTTTACTCCAAACAATTAAGGAGTTGACCTTCCATCATCAGCTCAGCATCATAACATTATGATTGCAAGAAGCAATGCCAATATCACTTCAGAAAATATATAAAACGCGGTACATGTGCCTATAAAATTTGAGGGTTGCCCTCGATTTCTCCTGGATCCCATCATCAGATCCTAGACTGGTCACCCTATTAGTTCAGCTCACCTATAATGCTACTGATATTATAACTAGTAGTCTTAATATGTATACAGTATTGAAAGAATTATCCTTTTACTCCTAAGTATTAAGGAGTTGACCTTCCATCATCAGCTCAGCATCATAAGATAATGATATCCAGAAGCAAATGCCAATATAACTTCAGATAATATGCAAAACGCGGAACATGTCCCTATAAAATTTGAGGGTTGCCCTCGATTTCTCCTGGATTTCATCATCAGATCCTAGACTGGTCACCCTATTAGTTCAGCTCACCTATAATGCTACTGATATTATAACTAGTAGTCTTAATATGTATACAGTATTGAAAGAATTATCCTTTTACTCCTAAGTATTAAGGAGTTGACCTTCCATCATCAGCTCAGCATCATAAGATTATAATTTCCAGAAGCAAATGCCAATATAACTTCAGATAATATGCAAAACGCGGTACATGTCCCTATAAAATTTGAGGGTTGCCCTCGATTTCTCCTGGATCCCATCATCAGATCCGGGACTGGTGAAAATGGGACCACCTCGGGAGTGAACTGTATCCAACCAAAAAAAAATTTTTGAAATCCGTCTATAATTGACGAAAATATCGGTGAACATACATAAAAAAAAAAAAAAAAAAAAAAAAAATATTATACATACAGACGAATTGAGAACCTCCTTCTTTTTTTGAAGTCGGTTAAAAACTGAATATGTCCGGGATTGTATTCACTACTTTTTTTTTTGTTTTTTAAAAAAGAATTTCCTCGTAGGTGTGCAGGTTTCCTCACGATGTTTTCCTTCACCGTCAAAGCGTCGTTTAAGCGTACATATGGATTTGAAACACAGTGGTACGTGGCGGGGTTTGAACTGGTGACCTCTCGCATGGCAAGCAACGACCTTAACCACTCGGCCATCGACGCTTTTAAAGAATTGTTCACTCGATCGTTTCTTCTTTTCGCGTCGATAACAAATAAGTTCAAATCAAATCGGCCCAGAATGACTTCTGGTTGATCAATCTCTTTTCCCACTTCTGGACCTCGTTTACCAAATACTATTCGCATCGGCTTGTACAGTGATAGACTGCGAGATGCTACATAAATCATCTATTATAATTGTAAATGCCTGTATACACCGTGAAATTTTAGTGGTTTTAAACTGTCATGGTCACACACATTAGAAAACTGAAACTGTCCGGGATATTTACCATGTTGTTGTGTTTTAATGAGCTCCCGATATTTCGGCACTGTTGCAAGCGCCATGATCACGGATGAACTGTAGGACTGCGAGAATGACGGTAGGACTAAGGGCAGACATATCGGTCTACCCTCTTTCTCAGTCTTTTATTACGCACGACACCACTACCCTCGTTCACATTATTGTCACTCAGAATTCGATCCAGACACACTACACTCACGGTATCACTTCTTTTTTCCTCGAAAACGGACACATTTTTATTTTTACATAAACGTATCACTGGATGCCATACTTTCGCTAGTTGAAACTCGTCTTCACGATTGAAGTTTTTGAATTTTTTAATTTCAATTGCTTCCCTGACCAGTCGTGGTATGTAATGGCGTTCTGTCGAAAGTATTTTTGGGTTATGTAACTCAATCCAGTGGTTCGTTCCCGATTCTAAAAGATGTTGAGCGATTGCCGATTTTTGTGCTTCGTTGTTTTTGACTGCCCTGATATGCTCTTTCACCCGCTCATTAAAACACAACAACATGGTAAATATCCCGGACAGTTTCAGTTTTCTAATTTTAGTGGTTGTTTTCCCGCAGCAAAATGATTCTACCTTAGTAGCACAATAGATTTTTGAGATTCTTTTTTATTAAAATCAATAAATGCCGGTTTTACGAAAGGTATAACCGAAACTCGAAAGTACTTTCGAACCACTATATTACTTAGGGCGTAGAGCTTCTTTAGCTTTAAGCATAGATTTCATGCGGCAAGCAGTACCTGATTACGTCACATCTTCAAAAACAACGATAGCTTCTTTTCAAGTTGGAGAATTATTATTTTGAAAACTTGAAAAAAAAATTTTTTTTTAGTAATTATTTGCATGATTCGATAGATTTAATAAAGGCAAATCGTTCTGCCACGGGAAAACAACCACTAAAATTTCACGGTGTATAAGTCCCCACTGCTGCGGCACGGGCCTAGACTAAACTAGGGCGATAAGGCCTTAGTAAACCACGCTGGCCAAGTGCGGGTTGGTCGACTACACTACCGTAGAATTTCTTCGTAGGTGTGCAGGTTTTGCTACATTTGATTGATCAATCTCTTTTCCCACTTCTGGATCTCGTTTACCAAATTACCTGTGAATTACTAGATCAAAAAATGTGTCTATGCTCACCTCTATAATGGCTGTTTGTCGCACGTTGCCCGCGTGCACGGTGCATTGGAAGCCCGGACAGATCGCTGTAGAATGGCGTAGCACGTGTACCGACGCCTGTACACACAGACAGACACACTTACATAAATAATATATTTTTTTTTTAAATAAATATTTCACAACATCACATACATTGATCTGATCCCGTGGTAAGTAGCTTAAGCACTTGTGTTACGGGTATCAGAATCAACAGGGGATACACAAATATACTTAAATATATTTAATAATACACCCAGACACGGAACAAACACCGATGTTCGTCACACAAATATTTGTCCCGAGTGGGAATCGAACCCACGACTCTTGGAACCGTAGGTAGTAAGCCTGGGTCACTAGCCACTGTTCCACCGAGCCAGTCAATATTTCACAACATCACATACATTTGTAAGATTTCAGACTTTCGCGTTCCATTACACTAAATATTAGTCTTTATGGGTTTATAAATAAGACGTCCAACCCACTTCAGCCATGGCGGCCGATCTCGAATGAGATCAGCCAAGTGCGCAGGACATATTATAGTGCACAAGTGCACTCTCTATTCCCTTACTCTCATAATTCGGTGAGACGGCAATCCGACATGACCGATGAGAGATCGGGCGCAGGACCATAGGTCTACACGCTATGTAATTGCTACTCCTAATAAGTATCGCGTGTAGACCCATAAAGACTTATATCACATACAATGATCTGATCCAGTGGTAAGTAGCTTAAGCACTTGTGTTACGGATATCAGAATCAACAATGGATACACAAATGTACATAAAATATATTTAATAACACACTCAGACACCGATGTTCGTCACACGAATATTTGTCCCGAGTGGGAATCGAACCCACGACTCTTGGAACCGTAGGTAGTGAACCTGGACCACTAACAACTGTTCCACCGAGCCACTAACAAACGTATAAGTAAATTAGATGGAATTAGTCTGAGTTTTTTACACATTTTTCACGGTTTTTACGCTCCTATTGGTCGCAGTGTGATGTTATATAGCCTAAAGCAGGGTAGGCGAACCAATGGCACGCGTGCCACAGATGGCACGCGACATAATACTTTGGGCACGTCGCCGATCCTAAAACATATGTAAAATATATGTTAAGTAGGTACTTTGTGACGATCGAACGTTGCCGTTATATATATTTTCCAAATAATCAGAAAGTCAAACTTATTTGATGGCACGTCAATGACACGATTCAAACATTTTCAGAAGAAAATGGCACGTTGAATCATAAAGGTTCGCCAACCCTGGCCTAAAGCCTGGATAAATGGTCTCTTCAACACATAAATAATGTTTCAATTCGAAACAGTAGTTCCTGAGATTAGCGCGTTCAAACAAACAAACGAACTCTTCAGCTTCATAATATTAGTATAGATAAGGGAAAAGAGAAAAATCGAAATCCAAGAACGTCACTATTGACACTTTTTGACCCAATACATATCTCAGAATTTAAAGCTATTGCATAGCTTTTATCGTGGGCTTTGAGCGCGGCGACCGAACCAAGAAATTCTGTAACGAAAAAAACCTCACAATCGTCTAACGTCGTTTCAGTTCGGTAGACTTCGGCACGGTGTTTGTGTGCGTGCGGTTAGACGTATTGTACGACTCTACGAAACTCGCACGAATCGAGACGAGCTGCTCCGAAATCGGACGATGCTATGCAATAGCTATACCGCGGCAGTCCCCGAGTGCCACACGTCTTTTTTTTTCCTTGCTAGAAATTGTTAGAAATTCAATGCTATTTTTGACCCCACTGACCTGGAAGAACATGCACCCTCTGGGGTCGTTGGGGTCCTCCAGAAGTACAGAGTCGTTGCAAATGCACTCATCTTCATCTGCCAATTTCTCTTTCTCTCCGTCGCTGTCAGATCTGCAAGAAAAAAAAATTGGGTTCCGTACATCAAATGGTAGAACGGGAATACTTACTTTGTTGTCCGTCGGTCAAGTAAGAACTTTTTGACAAAAACGCGTGGTTGTATGATGCTGTTGTTGAATATCTACTTAAGTCTAAGATTTTAGACTTTCGCGTTCCATTACACTAAAATTAGTCTTTATGGGTCGCGAGCGACCACGATTGGTGTAACCCAGTCGAAACGTAACGTAACCGTAATTTCTATGTTGTGGTCAATAAATGTTTTTCTTTCTTTCTTTCAGTTTCGTATCGAAGAATCGCTCTTGCCCGGTTATATTTATATCTTTAAAGATAAATACGCCGTCAGTATTACAATGCAGTCTTAAAATAATTATTACATAAGTCTATTCTAGTCATTCATTGTCATTTCATGTATGTGTGTGTCTGTTGATTTCAGCAAACTCGCTACCACCTAAACACCTTACCTGTAAACGCTATCCTCTATCTTGTCTCTGACCCCCTTGTATAAGTTCTGCTCGTTGTCTATGGGCTTAGCGAGAGAGCTCTCAGCGATGGCGATGTCTTGGAGCAAGTTCTTGTTTTTTCTGCGCTCATTCTTCTTGTTCTTCTTGTCTTTGGCGTTCTGTTGATGGTTCAGGATTATGTCTGTCGCCTGTAATGAAAGTTTCTCATCATCATCATCAGCCCATATACGTCCCCATTTAGAAAAAAAGAAAATAAATTTATTCAGAGCATTAAGGTAATAATTTAAAAAACAAAAAACCCGCCTGCATGGATAACTACAATTAAAAATCAAGTGAAAAGACTGAAACAAGATAAAAATTCAATGATAAGGTAAGTATAAACGGAATTGCAGTCAGAGGCATGCGCAAAGAGATAATAATTTATCATATAGAAGCACTTATTTTCTAACAAAAAAAACTTAACCCTCCTGGGTCTGGCAGTCGGGTAAAAACAGTACAGAAAAGAAACATACTAACAAATATAAAAAAAGGAAATGCCACTGAAATGCACGCCACTCAGCTTATGCCACGGAATCGAATGCCATGACGCTGATTTTCAGTGGCACCAGCGAGATGAACAGTACAAAAATTAAAAAAGTTAAAAATTGCTGGGGTACGGGCCTACCCATAATCAGGGCGATATCGAAGTTTCTGATTTTAAATAAATATCGCATCGGTATATAGTTTACAAGTCGGACAACAACTACACCTATGATTTTTTCAACTGTCTAGTTATCCAGATATTAAGAATTGCGAAAGAATTTCATGAAATCTACTTGCAGAATAAATTATTTCATTTCATTTATCACTATTCTTGAGATACAGCTAGATGACAAGACAGAGAGCTTCGGAATCGACCAAATCTTTGCTACACTAATGTGATAATGCTATTCTTAAATAAAAAATTGGAAAAATTAACATTCATGCCTGACTGGACGGGGACCCGAACCCACGATCTTGGGATTACGCGCCCCACGTACTACCAATTATACTATCCAGGCGTTACGTCATGTATGTGAATTTTTCCGTTACTTTACCCGTTAGCCACGGGTGGCGCCTCCACCGATTGCGATCAACACTATCGGTCGGTAGGCATGAATGTGAATTTTTCCAATTTTTAATTTACATTAGAGCTCTGTGTAGCACTAAAATCACAATTAAAAATGCTATTCTTCTTTTCGGTCTCTATTTAGGTTCTATTAAGTACGGAACCCTTAGCTTCTGATCCCTCCCACCCTTCCTCACCAGGTATTTATGTAGAGGCGGGTGCGGCGCAGTTTTTTTTAAATTATAATATCTTTATTGCCATAAAACTGCGTTACAAGAAGTCATAATAAAAGTTTCAACAACTAACTAACTAGGTTGGCGGAGCGACCCAAAATGAGTCTTGGCAACCGATAATAAAGTTTCAACAGTTGCAATTTTTGTTTTTATACAGCCTCACCCCAGAACCCTCCCCCACTCACCTGGCTGCGGCACCTGCACCGGCCCGGGGGACACGCCCCGTAGCGGCGCGCGCGGCGCGGGCCCCGCGGGGGCGCCAGCAGCACCATGCCGGGCCGCAGCGCGGGCGCTCCGCCCGCTAGGCCTACGCTCGCGGCGTGGCCCGCGCTAGCTACCAGGCATCGAGCGCGATTCCGATAGATGGTTCGGACTGATATCTCTTTGAATTCGCCCGTTTCGAATGGTCCTAGGGTCCAAAGAAAAAAAAACATTTTGTGTGTCAGTAGGTAGATCATTAAAAAGTAATGGACCAAAGTGTGATCCTTGCGGTACGCCTGAATAGCTAAGTCATTGAAAAGTAATGGAACTAAGTGTGATCCTTGCGGTACGCCTGAAGTAATTAGAAGGATATCAATCTTATATCAATTAGCCACAACTTAAAAGCCCCCGCGGGGGCGCCAGCAGCACCATGCCGGGCCGCAGCGCCGGCGCCCCGCCCGCTAGGCCTACGCTCGCGGCATGGCCGGCGCTAGCGACCAGGCATCGAGCGCGATTGCGATAGATGGTTCGGACTGATATCTCTTTGAATTCGCCCGTTTCAAATGGTCCTAGGGTCCAAAGAAAAAAAAAAACATTTTGTGTGTCAGTAGGTAGATCATTAAAAAGTAATGGACCAAAGTGTGATCCTTGCGGTACGCCTGAATAGCTAAGTCATTGAAAAGTAATGGAACTAAGTGTGATCCTTGCGGTACGCCTGAAGTAATTAGAAGGATATCAATCTTATATCAATTAGCCACAACTTAAAAGCCTTCCCCGCGGGGGCGCCAGCAGCACCATGCCGGCCCGCAGAGCGGGTGCGGGACCCGCTAGGCCTTCGCTGGCAGCATGACCTGCGCTAGCTACCAGGCACCGAGCGCGATTGCGATAGATGGTTCGGACTGATATCTCTTTGAATTCGCCCGTTTCGAATGGTCCTAGGGTCCAAAGACAAAACAAAAAATATATTTATTCGGCTTTACTAGCAATTGCTACACTATAATCTACAAAGTGTGTCAGAAGGTAGAACTATTAAAAAGTAGTGGTCCTAAGTGTGACCCTTGCGGTACGCCTGAATAGCTAAGTCATTGAAAAGTAGTGGACCTAAGTGTGACCCTTGCGGTACACCCGAAGTTACTGGGCGGATATTAGACTTATACTCTGTATCTGTTTATTCACCGTTACTAGCAATTGCTACACTATAATCTACAAAGTGTGTCAGTAGGTAGATCATTAAAAAGTAGTGGACCTAAGTGTGATCTTTGCGGTACGCCTGAATAAAGTAAGTCATTAAAAAGTAGTGGTCCTAAGTGTGATCCTTGCGGTATGCCCGAAGTAACTGGGAGGATATAAGACTTATACTCTGTGTCTGTTTATTCAACGTTACTAGCAATTGCTACACTACAATCTACAAAATGTGTCAGTAGGTAGGTTATTAAAAAGTAGTGGACCTAAGTGGGCCAAAAATGACAGTCTGTTTCGAAAACAATTATACGTATTATTAATAAACAAAGCCTATTATACATTGGCAGAGTTTCTGACTGATAAGCTATAGCTATGTTTGTAACTTGTAACTTTTAAGACTGTTTTAATTATTATTATTATTTTATTTTATTATCTAACAATTTAATTTAATGTATTGGAATAATGACTAATAGAGCTATGAATGTAACATATTTAATCATTTCTTTTTCAAGATTTGTATGCCTCTTTGTGCAAGACATAGTGCTACTCCACTGTATCTGACACCATCTGTATTTTATATTATGTACTACCTATGTCTAACAAATAAATGATTTGTTTTGATTTGAAGTGTGTCCCTTGCACACCGGAAGTAATTGGAAAGATTTCCATCTTATATCAATTAGCCATGCATGCTCGTCGATTACGGGTACTTATAATTTGTTTTTTAATTTGATTTGAAAGTCGACAGTATAAGTTTTTTTTCCTCTTTTCTACTGTGACATACTCAAACTGTAAGACATGGCAATTTCTTTTAACAAGGTTATGTGATAATAGAATAGAATAGAAAACGTTTATTGACCACATAACATAAACAAATAGGTATACAACAAATTATATCAATACACAATAACACAAAACTCAATCAAAAACACACATATATGACAGACAAAAGAAATACAAAGAATTAACACGAACAGATAAGGACAAGATGTGGTCAACGAGGCACAGGCCTCAGCATGTGCTACATAATCTGTTAAAAAGAGTAACTATCGAGTTTCTTGCCGGTGTCTTCTCCGTAGAATCAGCTTTCCGAATCACCGAATCACTCATCTTTTCCTTATTTATTTACGACCGACGTACCGACGATTTATAGTGCGTGTAAATGCCAGTATAAATAAAAAAATTGGCGTTTAATTTTCATCTAAAGGTCTATGTTTCTAAACTCACCTATGAGCAGCGAGTCGCCCTCTCGTAACCGACCGCGAGCCACCAGCCCGCCCACCACGGGGCCACCCGACGCACCCACGTGGAAGATCTCGTCGATTTGAAACTCACACTCCTGGATAAATAAAAAAAAAAACACATAGAATAAGATGGAGAACCAACGCTGTATAAAATAATGCGTCCGACCGGTCATGGCGGCCGATCTCAAATGAGATCAGCCAAGTGCGCAGGACATATTATAGTGGACAAGTGTGCGCGCAAACACAAGTGCACTCTCTATTCCCTTACTCTCATAGTTCGGTGAGACGGCAATCAAACATGACCGATGAGAGATCGGGCGCAGGACCACCGGCTTAACGTGCTTTCCGAGGCACGAGCGTTCAACTTCCAAACTCCGGGCTGAGTAATTTCATTACAGAAAAACTCACACAAATTTTGCCCGACCCCGGACTCGAACCGGGGACCTCTCGGTCCTAACGCAGCACTTGCTACCAATAGACCAACGCTGTAGAGAGCTTAACGGAGCTCTCTGGGCGAGGCGATTTATGAAAAGTAAATCCCATCAAAAACAATACTTGTCAAAAAAACCAAGTCTCGCAACTCAGTTGTTCTACGGTAATAAGTTGTGAGATTACATGGATTTACTTATATAATAATATTAATAAAATTCTTAAAATATATACAACGACCAACTTTGAATGTAAAAGGAAATTAACAGACTGGATTAAAACTTTAAATTATGAGGGAACGGAGGGTCTCATGGCGGTTACATAAGACTTACTTGGGCCCCCGACGTATCTTTGTAGATCGCCATACACACACACACACTAACAAACACGAACTATGTAGGATAAATTTTAAAAACTTTTTATTTTCATATTTATAGAATAATATTATTTCATTGTAAGTTCTTCAAATTCCGTATGTAACAATTGCTAAGAGCGGACTCTCCTGGCACAAGTGTCTACACACTTAAAAGGAGAATCCAAACTCGGATATTGCTTACAACTATAATTGTTACTCACAACTATAATATTTTTTTCATTTTTTTTTTCGTTTCACAACTTTCCCTCAGTTCCCTCACTCTCTTAGTTCGGTGAGACGGTAAACCGACATGGTCTGGCAGAACCTTTGAATGACGCAGTAATTGTAACTGTATGACTCACATCGTCGGCTCTGCTGAGGACCTGGATGCGACGAATAGACAGGCCAGCTATCTATGACCCAGGCCAGCTATCTATGACCCAGGCCAGCTATCTATGACCCAGGCCAGCTATCTATGACCCAGGCCAGCTATCTATGACACAGGCCAGCTGTCTATGACACAGGCCAGCTATCTATGACACAGGCCAGCTATCTATGACACAGGCCAGCTGTCTATGACTCACATCGTCGGCGTCGGTGTCGTGGCGCGCGGGCGGCGGCTGCAGCGCCAGCAGGTCACAGCGAACACTGGTACCTGCTCTGCTGAGGACCTGGATGCGACGAATAGACAGGCCAGCTATCTATGACACAGGCCAGCTGTCTATGACTCACATCGTCGGCGTCGGTGTCGTGGCGCGCGGGCGGCGGCTGCAGCGCTAGCAGGTCACAGCGAACACTGGGACCTGCTCTGCCGAGGACCTGGATGCGACGAATAGACAGGCCAGGTATCTATGACACAGGCCAGCTATCTATGACACAGGCCAGTTATCTATGACACAGGCCAGCTATCTATGACACAGGCCAGTTATCTATGACACAGGCCATCTATCTATGACACAGGCCAGCTATCAATGACACAGGCAATCCATCTATGACACAGGCCAGCTATCTATGATACAGGCCAGCTATCTATGACACAGGCCAGCTGTCTATGACTCACATCGTCGGCGTCGGCGTCGTGGCGCGCGGGCGGCGGCTGCAGCGCTAGCAGGTCACAGCGAACACTGGGACCTGCTCTGCTGAGGACCTGGATGCGACGAATAGACAGGCCATCTATCTATGACACAGGCCAGCTATCTATGACACAGGCCAGCTATCTATGACACAGGCCAGCTATCTATGACACAGGCCAGCTATCTATGACACCGGCCAGCTGTCTATGACACAGGCCAGCTGTGTATGACTCACATCGTCGGCGTCGGTGTCGTGGCGCGCGGGCGGCGGCTGCAGCGCCAGCAGGTACGCGTGCAGCGCGTTCAGGCCGGTGCCGCGCACGCAGCTCACTGGGAACACTGGGACCTGCTCCGCTGACGACCTGGATGGGACGGACAGACAAGCAGGCTATTAGGTATAAACTACTTTTATTCCTACATGCGAATAAAAGTAGTTTATACCTACTCTTAATTTATAGTTTGTTGAAGTATAACCTATGCCTTCAAAAACATCTCGGAGGGCAGGAGAGTAGCTTAAAACATTCCCGAGATAAAATCAGCTGAGCAGGTGAACATAACAAATATAATCGATCCGAGGTGCGAACCTTGTGGAACACCGGAGGGATACATTTCCTTGGATACGTATGCATTTACAACAAATCGCTGTATGCTTTCACTTAGTTATGATCTAAAGCAATTCAGTAGTGACCCATGAATGTAAAAGATAATGTAAGCAATGTATTGATAATGCATGATCTACTATGTCAAAGGCTTTAATAAAATCGGTACCTCTCTACCTAAACTCATAATCGTAATCACACCATCAATCAATATCAATGGAGTTTTTAAAAGCCATGTTGTTGATTTGTCAAGGTTTGTTTAGTGTCCCAAGAGGTGAGGGCTTCATCATCAGCCCATATCCGTCCCCACTGCTGGGGCACGGGTCTACCCTAAACTAGGGCGATAAGGCCTTAGTCGACCACGCTGGCCAAGTGCGGGTTGGTCGACTACACAATATAAGAATTTCTTCTTAGGTGTGCAGGTTTCCTCACGATGTTCGGTGGAGGACAGGGAGGAGACTCATATAATTGGGTCTATAATTGTTCGCATTGCTCCTGTGGAAATCAGGGAATCTTGCACAACATAGAAAAGCGACTATAAAAGAGATAACATAATATAACGTCCGCTTTTATCCACATTTGTGTACTCACTCTTCCTTCTCTTCCTTTTTGTCTATGTCATCATCATCTTCGTCGTTCTTGTCTATGGAGTCCAGTATCAGTTTCTGCGGCGCGACGCAGTTCCGCGCCAAATTCTCGTCAGTAATCAGTAGCGGTTTCTGAGGACAAACATTATGATAAATTAATAAAACATGGTATCATCCGGTGACATGTCACAACTGAATCTATACTAATATTATAAAGCTGAAGAGTTTGTTTGTTTGTTTGTTTGTTTGAACGCGCTAATCTCAGGAACTACTGGTTCGATTTGAAAAAATCTTTTTGCGTTGTATAGACCATTTATCGAGGAAGGTTTTAGGCTATATAACATCACGCTGCGACCAATAGAAGCAAGAATACAATGGAAAATGTGTAAAAAACGGGGGGAACGCGAACGAAGTCGCTGGCATAGCTAGTAATAAATAAGACTCGGTCGGAAACTCGGTGTTTGTTATCTTTGTCTTTATCTATTTAAAAAAAATTGTCTATGCATTTTTGATTCTGAAATCCGTAACACAAGTGCTTAAGCTACTTACTACAGGATCAGTTTATTGTATGTGATGTTGTGTAATATTTTATTATTATTTATTTATATATTATAACGTCGATGGCCGAGTGGTTAAGGTCCTTGCAAGCCAGCAAGAAGAAGCCAGTTTAAACTCCGCCAACTACCACTGTGTTCTTAACCTTTGTACGATTATTCGACGCTTAACGGTGAAGGAAACCTGCACACCTACAAAGAAATTCTAAGGTTGTGTAGACGACCAACCCGGCGTGGTTGACTCGCGGCCTTATCGCCCTAGTTTAGGGTAGTTTAGGGCAACGTCGGCAGTGTCATGGTAGTTGAAGACTAGTTCGGAGTCCCATGATGCTGCCATTCGGCGGTGAGGTAGAAAGAAAGAAAAATATTTTATTTAGTTACCAAAAACAAAACAAAAAATTTACATAATCACACAATTAAAAAAAGTAAAATTAATGGGCTGGTAACTAAAAAGGCATTTGCTCAGCATGTGTCGCGGAGTCGGGGAGACATCGCGACGCTGGTCTTCCGCAGATGCCTAATTAGGGAGAGCACGCAGTGCACAGCAATAACAGTTATAATATTTAATAACGCAACACATAATAAAACAAGTAAATGTTTTACACAGATGAATATGAGGAGTCTATAAGAAGAACTTTAGGCGTACAATGAAAGATCGTTAGGATTGATGTGATGGGAGATTTAAGGAATGGGTAAAGTTCTAGGTATATTTTTGCAAGTTCAGAATATGTTTTTTGTGATGGAACTTAAAAGAGTTAACACTTTGAGACCTTCTGATAGGGGGCGGTATATTATTCCAGCATTTCGTGGGCGAGTAACGAAAACTGCCACGGAATGCCGCAGTGATATGACTGAACCCCACAAGTCTAGAGGCAAACCTTACCTGACGTTGTGAAAAACAAAGTTTCGTATACAGGTAAGTAGGTGATTCCCTGTGTACAATACCGAATAGAAGACATGCAAAGTGGTGCTTACGCCGAGATTCCATGTTCAACAGATGTCCTCTATTCAAAAATGGGGTGATGTGGGCCCTACGCGGAATCTGGAAACAGTATCGGGCACAATTAATTAATTTCCTAGTATAGCCAAAGAGGCACTCTCCCATAACTGTATCCGCATAGTTCAGTTTTGATAGAATAAGAGTTTCACATAGTTTAACCCTTTCATCGACATTTACATGATTGCGAACCTTGTACAAGACCTTCAATCTGAAAAAGCAGTTCCGGACAATTGTCAGGACATGATTATGGAATTTGAGGCGTGTATCCATAAGGACTCCAAGATTCCGAGCTTCAATTACTTGTTTGATAGTAGTTTCATTAATAAAAACTGAGGGATTATACATGTTTATTTTACTAATTTGATGTTTAGAGCCTAATACAAGAAATTGAGATTTTTGAGGGTTTAAAACTAAGCAGTTTTTAGTTGCCCATTTGTTAATGCGGTTCAAATCTTCGTTTATGGAATTAACAGCTGTTAACGTCTCATTAGGTTTAAATGATAGATATATCTGCAAATCGTCGGGGTAGATATGATAGTTACAGTTCATTATAGAATTGGTAAGGTCCGCGGAATACAAGATAAAAAGGATTGGTCCTAAAATGGATCCTTGAGGCACTCCACGCTTCAACATAGCAGGTGCCGAACGCAATTTGTTTCCAGACTCGTCAGAAATTTCGACATATTGTGAACGACCATGAAGATAACTGGAAAACCACTTCAATGTACTACAATGAAATCCATAATACGCCAGTTTAGATAAGAGAAGTTCATGATTAATTGAATCAAATGCGCGGGAAAAATCTAAAAGAGCAAGTATAGATCCTTTGCCTTTGTCCTGTGCCGCAAGAATATCATCAACGACATCCATTAAGGCGGTGGCTGTACTATGGCCGGCCCGGAATCCAGACTGTTTTTGTGGTAGAATCTGATTAGTATTAAGATATTCAGTAAGCTGCATACATACCACTTTTTCTAATATCTTAGACATTAAAGGGAGAATACTGATAGGTCTAAGGTCTTTGAGTTCACTACAGGTGTTATTTTTGGGAATGGGTGTAATTAAGGCCTCTTTCCAAATATCAGGGAAGATTCCTGACTGTATAGATCTGTTGACGATTGCAGTAATAACCTTAAGCGTACGGGGCAGAGTTAACATTATCATGTCACGACTGATACCATCTACACCGGCTGCGTTAGTGGAAATATTTAAAATAATTTTCGATACACAAGCTTCATCGACTAGTTGAAGTTTAAACGATGCGGATCCAAATCTATGTTGCTCATAAAAGCTAAGGTCAGAAATAGATACGTGATTGTTGCCGGGAACATCAAGAAAGTGTTTATTGATTTTGTCTGGGTCATTGAAGTTTACAGGTATAGATGTAGATCTATGATTAAAATCAGCAATATGACGTTTAATATTTGTCCATAACGCTTTAGGGTTTTTTGAATTATTTCTAATCACCTGTAAAAAGTAAGCTGACTCTTCTGAAAAAAGTGCTTTATTAGCAGTAGATTTTAAGTCTTTATAATATTTAACGTCACTTTCGATTCCAGTACACCGGCTTTTAGTATAAGCCTCGTCCCTAAGTTTCATAATTACAAAACACCGCGGTGTTTTAGTCGGTAAGCCCCCTGGGCATTGCACCCCGCTCAGGAGCCGCGGCTGGCATTTACTATCTGTTCGCTAGCCGTTGGGAAGTCCGACACACCACTGGGAGAGATCCCCCTCTCCTAGTGAAGGTGCGTAATGCATTTCACCGCGTTAAAAAAAAAAGGGTAGGCTCGTGCCCCAGCAGCGGGGACGTATATGGGCTGATGATGATGATGATGATGATGAACTGTCTGGTTTCCTCCCTTGTCGCTGGGCGCTAGTCGCACTTGGATATGACGCAGAAGAACGGCAGCCCTAGCGCTAAGAGGAGCGCTAGACCTTATCTTATCTTTTAGTGGGGACCGTCTAACCGGTTCACGTCGACCCTCAGGAATCTTTTGTTACCCCTACCTTTATACACCTACTCCCTGAAGATCAAATGCATTAATGCGATAACGTCCTTGGGTCTGAGGTGCCTGTATTCTTCTGGTTTCGGATAAGCCGTTCCCAGAAGTCTGAGCCTGTGTCTGGCCAGTGAGTGACATTCACATAAGAGATGTTTCATGTCTTCCATTTCTTCCTTGCAGGTTTCATCATGATGTTAAAGCGTCAAATAATCATAAACCTTCATTACTATACTCTTTTTCACCTAATATGATCCCTGTGACACTTCATTGTGTTCTGAATCACGCATCTTACGATTGACAAACGAAAATAATTTTATTGCACACTTTTTTCATTTTATTGCGACGTCATTAGGAAAAATATCAAAATAAATATTTTTATACTTTTAAATGACAAACAGTATCGTTTAGTTTAATTTAATGTAATAGAACATTTAAAAGAAATACCTATGCAGTTCGTATACGTAGAATGGAACGTAGTCACTCTGACTAAGTTCCATTCTACGTAATACGAACTGCATAGGTATTTTTTAAAAAAAATCTATTACTTTAAATTAAACTAAACGATGCTGTTTAAAATTTTTAATTTAATATTTTTCCTAATGAAGCCGCAATAAAATTAAATAAGTGTGCAATAAAATTATTTTCGTTTGTCAATCGTAAGATGCGTGATTCAGAACACAATGAAGTGTCACAGGGATCATCTTAGCTGAAAAAGACTATAACTAATAACTATCTTTTTGACTGGCTCGTTGGAACAGTGGTTAGTGACTCAGGTTCAAAACCTACGGTTCCAAGAGTCGTGGGTTCGATTCCCACTCGGGACAAATATTTGTGTGACGAACATCGGTGTTTGTTCCGTGTCTGGGTGTATTATTAAATATATTTAAGTTTATTTGTGTATCCACTGTTGATCCTGATTTCCGTAACACAAGTGCTTAAGCTACTTACCACGGGATCAGATCAATGTATGTGATGTTGTGTAATATATATATATCTGGTTTCCTCACCTTATCGCTGGGCGCTAACAGCGCGGCCAGTCGCGCGGCTAGCGGCTGCAGCGCGTTGGCCGCGATGTCGCACTTGGATATGACGCAGAAGAACGGCAGCCCCAGCGCTAAGAGGAGCGCTAGGTGCTCCTCAGTGATGCGGGTGATGCCCGCTGTAGCTGAGATCTGGGGACAAACAGACGTTATAGACAGGGCTTGGAATACCGCTTCTGCTTAGATGGTTTGGTCATATTGAGAGGATGAGTGAAAGACGATTAACGAAGAGTATATACTTATAGAGAGGGTGTGATTGGAGACGTCGACAGGGGAAGACCAAGAAAGACCTTTCATGACCAAATAGGTCAAATCTTAAGGAAAGGTCAAATCAAAAGTACCCGTAATCGACGAGCGTGCATGAAGGTTGATGAATGTGGATGAAGCGAAAGTGGTGTGCCAGGACCGTAGCGCATGGCAGGAAGTGATCTCTGCCTACCCCTCTGGGAAAAGGGCGTGATTTTATGTATGTATGTATGTATGTTGGAATACCGGTAAAAATATGGTAACGTTACACGAGGCTGGCTGAAGTATCGATAAAACTTTAAAAGTACCGTCACTAAAATTATCGTTATTTTAGGACTATTATTTACGTTACGTAATACCGTTACATTTATTTTTAACGTTACCTGTAAAAACATTACCGGTAAATAAATTGGAAACGATTTTTTTAGAGACTTATAGTATGTTATATGCAGTTCGGCATGTGCAAATACGTCAATTTAGGAACTTTTGCGATAAAAGTATGTATTTAACGATGATAATTAGTGCTGTACCGTAATAAGTATCGTTACCATTTAACGTCAAAATAAGTATCGCTACCTTTTTAACATTAATTATTTTACCGTTACAAAAGTATGATTTTAGAAATAACGTTATGCAACGTTATTAATACTGTTAAATTGGTATCGTTACCAAACCTGGTTATAGATAATTTATAGAAATGTATAAGTGTACGGGGTGATAATGCGTATGTTATGTCATCATCAGCACATAACATACGCATTATCACCCCGTACACTTATTAGTCAGGGGATACCAGTCACAACTATCTGTCCGGTGGTTGGTGAACGGTATACGGGTAAGCGACCCCGGCTCCTCGAGCTACTATCGACTCAGTCCAAATCATCCGAGGCGATAGTATCCTTCCTCCCCTTTTCCTTCCCCCATAATATATCCTTGCTACTCGTGGGAACGCAATGACCTTGTTAAAAAATGCACAAGGCAGAATGGCGGCGACGTGGTCCACAACCCGTCACGTCACGTTTCCCACAGAGGTGAAAAGTGGATCGCTGGAAGTGATCTCTGCCTACCCCTCTGGGAAAAAGGCGTGATTTTATGTATGTATTTTATGTGTACACTTATACAAATGGACACACAGCTTTGTTTTCATCCGGCACTATCCATAAAGAGTCGTGGGTTCGATTCCCACTCGGGACAAATATTTGTGTGATGAACATCGGTGTTTGTTCCGTGTCTGGGTGTGATTATGTATTTAAAAAATATATATGTATGTATGTATGTATGCTGCCTCGTTGGTCTATTGGTAGCATGTGCTGCGTTAGGACCGAGAGGTCCCCGGTTCGAGTCCGGGGTCGGGCAAAATTTGTGTGAGTTTTTCTGTAATGAAATTACTCAGCCCGGAGTTAGGAAGTTGGCGGTTGAACGCCCGTGCCTCGGAAAGCACGTTAAGCCGGTGGTCCTGCGCCCGATCTCTCATCGGTCATGTCGGATTGCCGTCTCACCGAATTATGAGAGTAAGGGAATAGAGAGTGCACTTGTGTTTGCGCGTACACTTGTGCACTATAATATGTCCTGCGCACTTGGCTGATCTCAATTGAGATCGGCCGCCATGGCTGAAATCGGTCGGACGCCTTAGTAGTTATGTATGTATATCAATCTCAGACGACCATAGTACAAGCTCTGCTTAGTTTGGGGTCAGGTAACCGTGTGTGGAAATGTCTTAGATATTTATTTATTTTATTTATAAAACACGCCCTAACTATAGAAGGCACCCGTGCCCACCACCATAGAACGATGCCACGATGATATTTATAAGTCACTAAATGGCGCCCTAGACGTTATTTAGAGATGGCGCCCTATTTATAAAAGGCGCCCTATTTACAATTCATTAAATGGCGCCCTCGGCCAAGGATCCCGCATCTAGGGAATCACATACATACATACATACAATTACGCCTTTTTCCCAGAGGGGTAGGCAGAGATCACTTCCAGCGATCCACTTTTCACCTCTGTGGGAAACGTGACGTGACGGGTTGTGGACCACGTCGCCGCCATTCTGCCTTGTGCATTGTTTTAACAAGGTCATTGCGTTCCCACGAGTAGCAAGGATATATGACAGGGAAGGAAAAGGCTATCGCCTCGGATGATTTGGACTGAGTCGATAGTAGCTCGAGGAGCCGGGGTCGCTTACCCGTATACCGTTCACCAACCACCGGACAGATAGTTGTGACTGGTATCCCCTGACTGAATAGGGAATCACGACCCTCAGCAATGAGGATAGCGACGCGAGGAGGAGGAAATAGCGCCCTATTTACAAGTCACTAAATGGCGCCCTATCTATATGCGGCGCGGTATCTATCACAACCTTACTCGTCTCTCACTTAGATGTAAAATTTTTGTAATTCAATGTGAGATTTTTTTAAGCTATTGCATAGCTTTTATCGCGGGCTTTGAGCGCGGCGACCGAACCAAGGAATTCCGGAACGAAAAAACCTCACAATCGTCTAACGTCGTTTCAGTTCGGTAGACTTCGGCACGGTGTTTGTGTGCGTGCGGTTAGACGTATTGTACGACTCTACGAAACTCGCACGAATCGAGACGAGCTGCTCCGAAATCGGACGATGCTATGCAATAGCTATACCGCGGCAGTCCCCGAGTGCCACACGTCTTTTTTTTTATAATAATCTATTTATTAATTATAATTATTATTATCTATAGGCGACATACCACAAGCATGGCGCGATGCGGGCAGTACCCGGACAGTCCGTGCAGCGTGGTCCGCTGGTACTTGCTGTGGCCGGCCAAGTCTAGGAACGAGACCAGCTCCAGGCGCCCTAACTATATAAGGCGCCCTATTTACAAGTCACTGAATGGCGCCCTATTTACAAGCTACTAAATGGCGCCTTAATTATATAAGGCGCCCTTTTCTCACAGTTCACTAAATAGCGCCCTATTCACAAGTCACTAAATGGCGCCCTATTTTAAGTCACTTGACGCCCTATTTATAGAAGGCGCCCTATTTACAAGTCACTATATGGCGCCCTATTCACAAATCACTGAATGGCCCTATCTATATGCGGAGCCCTATTTAAATGCGGCGCGGTATCATAGGAGGTTACAGTGCAGTGGAAAGGGCAACTAAATTACCTATTAAGCTAATATAATGTACACTTAGTTGCAATAAAAACTTTGACTTTGACTTTTGACCCACCACAAGCATGGCGCGGTGCGGGCAGTACCCGGACAGTCCGTGCAGAGTGGTCCGCTGGTACTTGCTGTGGCCGGCCAAGTCTAGGAACGAGACCAGCTTCAGGCGCCCTTTTCACAAGTCACTAAATGGCGCCCTATTGACAAGTCATTAAATGGCGCCCTATTCACAAGTCACTAAATGGTGCCCTTTTCACAAGTCACTAAATGGCGCCCTATTGACAAGTCATTAAATGGCGCCCTATTTACAAGTCATTATCTACATGCGGCGCCCTATCTATATGTGGCGCGGTATCAATAGGAGGTTGCAGTGCCTGGAAAGGGCAACTAAGTTACCTATTAAGCTAATATTACTGTTGTAACTATTTGCAATAAAAACTTTGACTTTGACTTTTGACTCACCACAAGCATGGCGCGGTGCGGGCAGTACCCGGACAGGCCGTGCAGCGTGGTCCGCTGGTACTTGCTGTGGCCGGCCAAGTCTAGCAACGAGACCAGCTTCAGGCGCCCTAATTATATAAGGCGCCCTATTAACAAGTCACTAAATGACGCCTTATTCACAAGTCACTAAATGGTGCCCTATTTACAAGTCACTAAATGGTGCCCTATTTACAAGTCACTAAATGGCGCCCTATTTACAAGTCACGAAATGGCGCCCTATTTACAAGTCACTAAATGGCGCCCTATTTACAAGTAACTAAATGGCGCCCTATTTACAAGTCACGAAATGGCGCCCTATTTACAAGTCACTAAATGGCGCCCTATTTACAAGTCACTAAATGGCGCCCTATTTACAAGTCACTAAATGGCGCCCTATTTATAAGTAACTAAATGGCGCCCTATTTACAAGTCACGAAATGGCGCCCTATTTACAAGTCACTAAATGGCGCCCTATTTACAAGTCACTAAATGGCGCCCTATTCACAAGTCACTAAATGGCGCCCTATTTACAAGCCACTTACTAAATGTCGCCCTATTTACAAGTCACTTACTAAATTGCGCCCTATTCACAAGTCACTAAATGGCGCCCTATTCACAAGTCACTAAATGGCGCCCTATTTACAAGCCACTTACTAAATGTCGCCCTATTTACAAGTCACTTACTAAATTGCGCCCTATTCACAAGTCACTAAATGGCGCCCTATTTACAAGTCACTTACTAAATGTCGCCCTATTTACAAGCCACTTACTAAATGTCGCCCTATTTAAAAGTCACTTACTAAATTGCGCCCTATTCTTAAGTCACTAAATGGCGCCCTATTTTAAGTCACTTGACGCCCTATTTATAGAAGGCGCCCTATTCACAAGTCACTAAATGGCGCCCTATTTTAAGTCACTTGACGCCCTATTTATAGAAGGCGCCTTATTTACAAGTCACTATATGGCGCCCTATTCACAAATCACTAAATGGCCCTATCTATATGCGGCGCCCTATTTAAATGTGGCGTGGTATCAATAGGAGGTTGCAGTGCAGTGGAAAGGGCAACTAAATTACCTATTAAGCTAATATAATGTACACTTAGTTGCAATAAAAACTTTGACTTTGACTTTTGACCCACCACAAGCATGGCGCGATGCGGGCAGTACCCGGACAGGCCGTGCAGCGTGGTCCGCTGGTACTTGCTGTGGCCGGCCAAGTCTAGGAACGAGACCAGTTTGGCGGAACGCTCTCCGATCCGCTCCGCTGTCATGAGTTCCGAACAGCCGTAGTTCACCACGTTACCCTGGGGAAAAAGAAAAAGATTTTAATTGGATCGTGAAATGAGATGAAATAATTTATTCTGCAAATAGATTTTCCTATATCCTCGCTACTCGTGGCAACGCAATAACCTTGTTAAAACAATGCACAAGGCAGAATGGCGGCGACGTGGTCCACAACCCGTCACGTCACGTTTCCCACAGAGGTGACAAGTGGATCGCTGGAAGTGATCTCTGCCTACCCCTCTGGGAAAAAGGCGTGATTTTATGTATGTATGTAATAGATTTTCATGAAATACTTTTGCACGTCAAGTTGTAAATAAATTAATCACATATCTATACTAATATTATAAAGAGGAAAGATTTGTATTTTTGTATTTTTGTATTTTTGTATGTTTGTTATGAATAAACTCAAAAACTACTGGACCGATTGCAATAATTTTTTCACAATTAGAAAGCTGCATTATTCAAAAGTAACATAGGCTATATAATATTCTTAAAAAAAATAGGTCTCCTTACTAAAACTCCAATAATGTAACCCAAGGTGTAAAAAATAGACCTGAAAAATTCCTTACGTCGCCTGCGCTGCGGAAACTATTGAAGATAGAACAAAACCATTAACTAAGACTTTGCAGACCTCATCATTATCTACAAAAAGTGTCGCGACAGCATATGTCTAAATATTATAGTTATGTCACAGCAAGCGGTTTTTTATTCTAAAAATTTAATTTATATGCCGCCGCTTGAAAGGGCTCCTTATTTGTACCTTGGTATTAATCCTTATCAAAATAAATTGCTTTATATTCAAGACGGCTTCAGTACCTTTAAATAACTTTTTGAATTATTCAATTCGGACATTTAATTCGGAAGATATCACGAGTTTAAAAATGCAAGTATTAGAAAAAAGTCGCGTGGTTGCCGACATCGCGCGCTCAGCTAGCCAGCATGCGATGTAGGCTCCATGTAAGCGTTACTGGGGTACGGGGGAGTCAATGTAATATGTAATATAATAATATTATAAAGAGGAAAGGTTTGATTGAAATAGAGATATCCCCCGAAGCGAAGCGAGGGCGGGTCGCTAGTTACATATAAATTCACAAGTTACACAATTCATTGATGTCCAAGCGAGCAGCTCATCATGTCCATGGATTTTTATCATTTAAGTAGTCTTCTACTTTATAATATGCTTTTTTCACAAGACACGACTTAATAAAAAGTTTGAAATTATAAAAAGGTAATTCAATAACATTTTGTGGGATCTTATTCAACAATTTGTGCTTAAACCTAAGAACGACTTTCTAGTCTTTTGAAGCCTGAGCCTTGAGCCTGAGCCTTGTGTTTATCTTATGAAATGTTTATCGTATGAATTCTATTTTATGATTATTTTTACATGCCATGCCGATCTCACAAGTTCACGACCATCCTATTGATAAATATACCGTATGTATTCTATTCTAAAGTTATAGCCACACTGATTCTTTAACCTATGTGTAAGTAAAGTAAAGTAGCCTATGTGTTATTCTGGGTCTTCAGCTACCTGCATACCAGATTTCATCGTTATCGGTTCAGTAGTATTTGCTTGAAAGAGTAACAAACATCCATCCAGACTTACAAACTTTCACGTTTATAATATTAGGAGGATTTGATACTTACTAGCTGTGTTGTTTTGTCCCAATAACTACCGTTCCCGTGGGAATTTTGCAATATCACCTTGCAACACAGCTTTACGTTTATTGGGGCACTGACTGACAGACTGACATAACAACGCACAGCTTAAACGGCTAACCGTCGGCTATCAAAATTCGAAAGAACCATAGCTTAGGTACCATAGAGGTGCACTAAGAAAGGAATTCCCTAAATTCCCGAGAACGAGAACTGGAATTAGCACGAAAATCCTTTTGTATTAAAGAAAAAATTGTAAAGTTGAAACCGATTTAGTTAGACGCTTGAAATTTGGCATGCACCTTAGTAAAACACAACTAGTTTTAACATATAATTTTAAACTTTCATGGTTACACACATTAGAAAACTGAAAATATCCGGGATATTTACCATGCTGTTTGATTTTAATAAGCTCCCGATATCAACTCACCCGTGACTTGCAAACAGTGCCGGAATATCGGGAGCTCATCAAAACAAAACAACATGGTAAATATCCCGGACATTTTCAGTTCTCCATTATTTCAGGCTTACCTGGGCATCGAACCCGAGTATCTCATGGCTTAGTGAGGAGGTGCGGCCGCTCTTCACCTCGTGCAGATGCCGGAACATGTTCAGGCGAGCGCTGCCCGTGCCATTGTCGAGTTCGCCTGAGGGAGAATGGTTTATTAATAACTAGCTTTCCGCCCGCAACTTCGTCCACGTAGAGACGTTTTACGGGTAAAACATTACTTCCTTATAGCGCAGTCGGTTAAAAAGTAGCCTATAACCTTTCCTAGGCTCTGGACTTTATCTGTACCAAACATTTAAATCGGTCCAGTACTCTATGCGTGAAAGCGTAACAGACAGACAGTTACTTTCGGATTTATAATATTAGTAAGGATGTTTAGAATTACAATACACGCGATGTTAATCCGTAAAATTAGTTTTATTTCAAACTAGTGGTCCCGGCGAATTTCATATCGCCAATACTGATTCCTTTTCTATATTTTCTCATTGAAACCTCCCCTGGACTACGACGAACATTTCAAAACCAAAATTACCTAAATCGGTCCGGGCGTTCTCGAGTTTTAGTCAGACTAACGAACAGCAATTCATTTTTATTTATAAGAAAGAAGATGGTTTGTTAAGTTAATTTTCATAGTTCCCTTAGCAATGGGTTATAACGAGTACCAAAAATAAATAAACTCTTTCAACTCTCAAAACCGCAAGTTGATTAGGCCTCCATCGACATTTTTTCGAAAATGCGTCGAGGATTGAGTGGTTAAGGTAAAAAAAGCGTTGCTGTTAATTGCTATAAAAAATGTTGCATGATAAATATAAAATATTATGTATATAAAAGTGATTGCAATTTTATCATCTGCAGCCACATAGGTTGGCCTAAATTTATATTTTTACTACTTTCATAATTTTTTCGTGCTGTTTTGTTTATTGTCAGTGTAATGTGGCCTTTTAAAGGGTATATGTAAGTGTCATGTGTCCTTATGAATGTAAATTTATGTTATTTTGTATATGTATACTGTTGGTGTGCCTTTTAAATAAATAAATAAATTATTAATATACAGTAATAACTTTTCCCTTGCGTATACATTACCTAGCTAAGAGCTCAACCTTCAACCTAAATTGTAAAGAAAGCATTCATGTACAATACGAACAGTAATACACCAAGTACTGTACCTTGCGTGAGCACTCCTATCAGAGTCGACTTGCCGGCCTCGTTGGCGCCCATCACCGCCACACGAAGTTCCACACTCTGATGGGCGTCAGGTAACTGCGAAAGTAGACCAGTTTGTGGGTTTAGTTGGTCTGAATATGGGTATAGAACCCATGAGCCATTGGGCAAGAGTAATGGTATCAAATGCTTTACTAAAGTTAGAGGAATACCGAATACCACTACAACGTAGTTGTATAAAGATGTTATTTTACTTGTTTTTGACGTGACAACGTCTTATCACGCGTCCCTTCCACTCGGGCATGTTTAGCCCGCCTAAGAGCGAGAGAGACAGACATAAAAAGTGAAATGCACGCTATACGAATGACTATTCATTCACATTAAAATTATTTTACCACTCAAAGTCGTTGTCACGTAAAACTTTCGCCCGTATACCGACTTTACAGGCAACCAATTCTTTTATCATTGATATCAATATAAAGTTTCTGTCTGCACTATCTCCTTGGGCAAACATTTCCTTTACTTTTTCGGGTTTTTTAAATAATTTTTCGTCATAGGCCATTCATTAAGTAATAATAAGGAGTCAGTCTGATTTCGGCCATGGCGGCTGATCTCAATGGAGATCAGCAATGTTATAGTGCACAAGTGTGCGCGCTAACATATGTGTACTCTTTGTACCCTTAGTCTCACAGTTCGGTGAGACGGCAATCCGACATGACCGATGAGAGATCGGGCGCAGGACCACCGGCTTAACGTGCTTTCAGAGGCACAGGCGTTCATTCACTAACTTCCTGACATCGAGCCGAGAATTTTTTTAACAGAAAAACTCCTACAAATTTTGCGAGACTCCGGATCTAAATCCCCTCTCCTACTGGAAATGGGTAAAGAACCCGGGTCTCCTTGTGCAAGAGAGAAGACGTTATAACTGCAGCGGCAAGGCTAGTTTACGATTAATGAAATCGTAAACTAGCCTAAATCAGACAGATTGCCATGAATGGATCGACGAGGTAGCAGACGTTTTTCCCTAACTGACTGCAATGATGGCACGGAGTAGCCTCGTCATCAACACCGAACTTGCGGGGGAGCGGATAGCTCATAGGGGTGAGCTATCCACTACCGCACACTAGTAGACTTCTCACCTTCCTAATATACACTTCGGCCACGGCCCTCTGCGGGGCGACCCGACGGGCGGTCACGTGGCTCAAGTCGGCGGCGAGGGCGCGGGCCATCCGCCTCAGCGCCCGCAGCGAGGCCCGGAGCGCCCGCGCCCGGAGGCCCCGCAGGGCTCCGCAGTCCCGCACGCCGACCACGTAGACGGCGCTCCCGCCGCCGGAGCGGAGGCGCCATTTCAGCTAGTAAAAAAAAATTTTTAAAAAAAATACTTTACACAAACCAGGGTGATAATAAATATTTGTCTTTATGGGTCTACACGCGTCGCTCGCGACCACGATTGGTGTAACCCAGTCGAAACGTCGGGCAGTAAGTAGCTATGTAATTTGCTACTCCTATTAACGCGTGTAGACCCTTAAAGACAAATATTTAGTGTAATGGAACGCGAAAGTCTAAAATCGTACGTAGCAGGGTGATAATGTTTGACTGGCTCGGTGGGACAGTGGTCAGCGACCCAGGTTCATAACCTACGGTTCCAAGAGTCGTGGATTCGATTCCCATTCGGGACAAATATTCGTGTGTCGAATGTCATAGATAGCTGGCCTGTGTCATTGATAGCTGGCCTGTGTCATAGATAGAAGGCCTGTCTGTGACTGGCTCGGTGGAACAGTGGTTACCGACCCAGGTTTACTACCTACGGTTCCAAGAGTCGTGGGTTCGATTCCCACTCGGGACAAATATTTGTGTGACGAACATCGGTGTTTGTTCCGTGTCTGGGTGTATTATTAAATATATTTAAGTTTATTTGTGTATCCACTGTTGATTCTGATTTCCGTAACACAAGTGCTTAAGCTACTTACCACGGGATCAGATCAATGTATGTGATGTTGTGTAATATTTATATTTTATTTATATTTAATGTAGCCAACCATGCTGGCCAAGTGCTGGTTGGTCGACTATACAACCTAAGAATTTCTAGGTGTGCAGGTTTCCTCACGATGTTTGCCTTCACCGATAAAGCGCCGAATAATCGTACATATGAATTTCAAATTGGTAAAACAGTGGTACGAGGTGAGGTTTGAACTGTTGACTTCTCGCATGGCAAGCAACGACCTTAACCACTCTGCCATTGACGCTTTTTATTGCCAATTTTTTTCTTTCTTGGGGGTAGTGGAACATCAGTGAATTTTTTTTTAAGGTTAATTTTACTTTTATTAAACTAACCTAAAAAGTGAATCTAACACTACGGATTACAATAGCTATAGTGCTATACCGGAGCCGCTCTTAGATGACTGATTTGACACTTTTTATTTTATATTTTGCATTTATCCTTGTTAAGAGGAACATATTTAGCGAATCATAAAGAACAACTTTTAAAAATAAGACGTTATTTCCAGATGTCTAATGCACCTAATTATCTATTTATTTGTCTTTTATTACCTAAAATAATTGAATTATAAAAAGAAAACGTAAAATTTCCACTCTGTATTACGCTTTTACAAGGTTACGCCGTTTGACACGTTTTCGTCAGTCTGACATGTGTCAAATCAGTCAACTTAGAGCGGCTCTGGTATAGTGTGTGTTTTTCAAATTTGAAATTCATATGTACCATCATTCGACGCTTTAACGGTGAAGGAAAACATCGTGAGGAAACCAGCACACCTGAGAGATTTCTCAACGGTGTGTGAAGCCATGTCAGAGGCCTACGGGCGGCTTAAACTCTGACACCAGGTTGTTCATCAACCATACGATAAGAAGAAGAAGAAGTGCTAGTGTGGTGATTGGCCCATTGAGCCGTTTGTGTGTAGGTGACTTGCAAAACAACTTGTAATATAACAAGAATAGTAACTTGCAACAAATTGAAAAATGTTGGAGCGCAATGTAACGAAACCGATAACTTGCTACAAATCGCAATTTGTTTTGTTACTTTGCAACATGGTAACATGCAACTAATTGAAATGTATTTTGTTACTTTGTAACTTGAAACTAATTATTTTGTTACTTTGTAACATGCAACTAATTTGAATTTATTTTGTTACTTTGTAACTTGAAACTAATTATTTTGTTACTTTGTAACATGCAACTAATTTGAATTTATTTTGTAACTTTGTAACTTGAAACTAATTATTTTGTTACTTTGTAACGAAACGAAATTCATTTCGTTACCTTGCAACATGCTAATTTGCACCAAATCGCAATTAATTTTGTTACCTTGCAAAATTCGCAATTTACTTTGTTACTTTTACAAAAGAACATAATATGTACCAAACAATCATACCACCTGTGGCGACATCCGATTAAGAACTTCGCAATACTACCAACAGATGGCGCTTACACACCATCTGCACCAAAGTGTGCCTAATGTATGAATTCTACATCACACTTTAAAGTTATGCGGGCCACTCAGTATATATAGGGCAAAAACCAAGATGGTAATTGGACCATGGTCCCCGAGCACGATCACCTAGCTCGGCGGAAGATCTTCCCTTTTAGGATCACTCCTAAACACCTAAAGGACCTTACCTGAGTCACCAGGTGCTGGAACCGTTTCTCGCAAGGCGCTACCAGTTGCAGCTTGTACTCCACATTGCCGAAGCGAGGCTCTGGTGGTAGACTACCGTATACTTCTTCGCCGGAATCGTCCGCCTCCGAGTCCCTGCGGAGAGATGGCCCGGGAAGGTTAAGTTGGGTAGTTGTTGTTACTCTCGTAACAACTCTTGTAACTTGTCTCCAACAGATGGCGTTATACACAAAATAAATATGTAGGACAGCGGGAGCGCCGCTTTTGAATAAGTGTCTATGATCTTCACTAGATGGTGCTATGTAACAAGGAGTTTAGCTTGTTTATAAAATAATGTTTGTTGCATTCGAATAATACTGGCCGGTCACTCAAACGCGACTGTCAAAAGTGACAGTCGAATTCGTTTGGACACGGCCCGACACATTTTGTTTTACGATATGGATTATGTTTTACCTCATGAAATAATGGAGTTGAGAAGGGAGTTACGATTTGGATTCAGATTCGATAGGTCGTCTCCGGGACTTGTGTTGTGTCCTTGTTGTGACCATAATGTAATTTCGTTGATGTTAATTTACGATCGCCGAACAAGAATAAAACTGTAACTATTGTATGTGGTGTTATTCGTTGCCTGAAGACCCTACGCAGCCCACAGAATAAAGAGTAGTGAACCTAAGGATAGCAACGACCCTCTGATGTCGCCGCCGGCCTCCCCTGACGCGACAAATATTACACAACATCACATACATTGAACTGGTCCCGTGGTAAGTAGCTTAAGTACTTGCATTACAGATATCAGAATCAAAAGTGGATATGTCGCAGTCGTATTGTATAATCCGCTGTATTACATTACGGCTAGCCGTTATCAAAAACAGGGCCGTTATGTATTACGGCGGATGAACGATTAGCCGGATTGACATTACGATACGTTCTACATTTTGGCGACTCACGATCAGCCGTATTGCACTTTATTCAATATTTTAGGGTGACTACGTCATGTGATAACAAAATAAAACAGGGTTTAATTTAAAAACAATTTTAATGAGAAAAATAAAGGTTATGTACCTACTCGGTATGTAATAGGTTTGTACTTTGTATTGCGTAGGTGCGAATACATAATATAAAAACTAACGTTTTTTTAAGTAATTAAGAATTAGAAACTAAGTAACTAATACACTTAATATTTGGGTTTAGTATTTTCGAGTACTTATTTAGAACACAGAATTCAAAATCTTTGGTAAGTTGCGTTTTGATTCGCAGGTTGGGCATAGGAGACAAATATTTCAATGGCCTTTTTTTGAATATAAAGTTTGTTTTGTACAGCATTTTGTCTCGCCCGACGTGGCCAATTTCCTTATGAATTTCCATCAGAGTATCGAAATATTGCTCCATGGGTATAACGCGAATGCTATGGTCCTCAGGATTATTTTTCTTCGAGATAAGATAATCTTCACCAGCAACATTCATGAGGTCATATTTTTTGCATCAATTATATTGTGTAGGATTCCGCTGAATACTAAAATCCATAGCCACTTTAGCGGTTTTGATATGCAATATAACCTCTAAAACTCGTTCTTTTGTCCATGGATTTTTAACTGTTCCACACTCAGACGAATAGAAACAGTTCAATTGCACGTCAAATTTATTCTTAAAGTCACTATTTACACTCGTATTTGTTCATTTCTGTAAAACCACTGTTAAAATCACATTTTTGTGAAACATTTTCTGTATTCAAGGCCATTGTTGTTGTTATAACAGGCAGCGCCGCGAGCGCTAAACATAGGAACTAAAAACTGTCAAAGAGGCGGTTAACGACCCGCTCTTTGACATTACGGCTAGCCGCATTAAAGAACGTTTAGCGCCGAATACATCCCGGCGGAAATTCATTCAGGCTTATTCAATCCGGCTAATCGTTGATCCGCCGTAATACATAACGGCCCTGTTTTTGATAACGGCTAGCTGTAATGTAATACGGCGAATTATACAATCCGACTGCGACAGATACACAAATATACTTAAATATACTTATAACACACACACCCAGACACGGAACAAACACTGATGCTCGTCACACAAATATTTGTCCCGAGTGGGAATCGAACCCACGACTCTTGGAACCGTTGGTAGTGATTCTGGGTCACTAACCACTGTTCCACCGAGCCAGTGAACAGTAGATGGCGCTTAACCCTTTAACTAGTATACTATTTCGAAAATTTCATTGCTTTAGGACCTTATCTTGAGCAAATAAGGTTTAAATTATGGTGGCAATATGGTTGCCACTACCTTGTAAAGGAATAGTAGTGGCATAGACTGAAGAAAACTGTAGTGGTATCGGTATCAATGATGCTTTTTAGCTGAAGAATCGTGCGCGATGCTTTTTAGATGTAACATTTTGGCAAGTTCGAGAAGCAACCAATAGATGGCGCTTTCAGACAATCTCCAGATGAATGCCAGAAATAGCATACGAACAAAATTGCCTACAGAACTATTGGTCTAAGTGGTCTATTGGTAGCAATATCGACGCCGCGAAAGCGCCCAGAGGCACGGGTATGCATCCCTCAACATGATCTTGACAGATCATACAAACGTACATACATACACTGAATCACGCCCTTTTCCCAGAGCGGTAGGCAGAGATCGCTTCCTGCCATGTGCTACGGTCCTGGCACACCACTATCGCTTCATCCACATCCATCAACCTCTTCATGCATGCTCGTCGATTACGGGTACTTTTGATTTGGCCTTTCTTCAAGATGAGACAGATCATCTCACACAAAATTGGCCCGACCCCGGACTCGAACTGGGAACCTGTTGGTTCTTATGCAGCGCTTACTACCAATAGCGTAACAACGAGGCGTTATACAAGAATATTCTTAAAACAATTGTTCTTTGTATAAAAATTCTAATTTCTTATTTTTATGAAACTTTCTAAATACGTAGATAGAAATAAATAAATATCTGGGAAATTTCCACACACGGTCATCTGACCCCAAACTAAGCAGAGCTTGTACTATGGGCGACAGAGACTGATACACATACATATATGTTACGGCTAATACCCGAAGTGCGGCTACACCTAGGTTTAGCCGGCTAGAACTAGGTGTAGCCACTTACTCTTGGCTAAACCTAGGTGTAGCCGATTGTTTTCGGCTAAAACTAGGTCTAGCCTTCATCATGCCGGCTACAACTAGGTCCAGCCATTCCATGTCGGCTAATACTAGGTTCAGAGAATCCCTGTTGGATAAAACTTAGATGCGAGTCCCGCCAAGCCTTCCGTCCTTCCCCGCGTCACACTCAGGACTCACAGCATCTGCAGCAGCAGCGCGGGGTGGAGGGCGTAGCGAGACACGCGCCTCTGCAGGTTGTGAGCACCAAGTGCTGCTGATCTACTGCAGGTCTACTAGCGAGTGTGATTCATAGCGTCTGTACATAGTTGTAACTGCCTCGTTGGTCTATTGGCAGCAAGCGCTGCGTAAGGACCGAGAGGTCCCCGGTTCGAGTCTGCGGTCGGTGAAAATTTGTGTGAGTTTTTCTGTAATGAAATTACTTAGCCCGGAGTTAGGAAGTTTGCGGTTGAACGCCCGTGCCTCGGAAAGCACGTTAAGCCGGTGGTCCTGCGCCCGATCTCTCATCGGTCATGTCGGATTGCCGACTCACCAAATTATGAGAGTAGGGAAAAAGAGAGTGCACTTGTGTTTGCGCGCACACTTGTGCACTATAATATGTCCTGCGCACTTAGCTGATCTCAATTGAGATCGGCTGCCATGGCTGAAATCGGTCGGACGCCTTATCTTACATAGTTATAGCCGGCATGCTATCGGCAGAGCTTTTTTAGATATTACAAAAACATCCATTAATTAGAATACGTCATGCAACTACAAAACCAAATGTGGCAACATAAAGTGCCTCTGCAAAGCTGTTGGTATTATGTGCAACTCAAAATGTCACTCAAGTATAGATTGTTCTAAATAGTTTATGTTACTTTATAAACCTGTGATTTATAATTATATTCTTTAAAATTATAATATGCAACTATTGTCTGTTGTTAAAATTTTCTGATTGTTCCTATTGTACTTAACAATTTACTTCTAACAATATGTGTTATTTATTACAATTTGATTTAAAAGAATGAAAAACTACCTTGGTTTCTAATTATTGGATGTTTTTGTAATATCTAAAAAAGCTCTGCCGAAAGCATGCCGGCTATAACTAAGTCATCATCATCATCATCTCCGCGTTTTCCCGGTTGCATCCTTGCGGAGCCCGGGGTCCGCTTTCCTACTTCTATCTCTCCACTTCGCACGGTCTTCGGCATCCTTCACGGAGAGTTTGTTGGCACGCATGTCATCCACTACGACGTCAAGCCAAGCCTTCTTGGGCCTTCCCCTTCTGCCGGCTATAACTAAGTATGTAAGATAAGGCGTCCGACCGATTTCAGCCATGGCAGCCGATCTCAATTAAGATCAGCCAAGTGCGTAGGTCATATTATAGTGCACAAGTGTGCGCGCAAACACAAGTGCACTCTCTTTTCCCCTACTCTCATAATTTGGTGAGTCGGCAATCCGACATGACCGATGAGAGATCGGGCGCTGGACCACCGGCTTAACGTGCTTTCCGAGGCACGGGCGTTCAACCGCCAACTTCCTAACTCCGGGCTAAGTAATTTCATTACAGAAAAACTCACACAAATTTTCACCGACCGCAGACTCGAACCGGGGACCTCTCGGTCCTTACGCAGCGCTTGCTGCCAATAGACCAACGAGGCAGTTACAACTATGTACAGACGCTATGAATCACACTCGCTAGTAGACCTGCAGTAGATCAGCAGCACTTGGTGCTCACAACCTGCAGAGGCGCGTGTCTCGCTACGCCCTCCACCCCGCGCTGCTGCTGCAGATGCTGTGAGTCCTGAGTGTGACGCGGGGAAGGACGGAAGGCTTGGCGGGACTCGCATCTAAGTTTTATCCAACAGGGATTCTCTGAACCTAGTATTAGCCGACATGGAATGGCTGGACCTAGTTGTAGCCGGCATGATGAAGGCTAGACCTAGTTTTAGCCGAAAACAATCGGCTACACCTAGGTTTAGCCAAGAGTAAGTGGCTACACCTAGTTTTAGCCGGCTAAACCTAGGTGTAGCCGCACTTCGGGTATTAGCCGTAACATATATATTTATAAATACATACACTGAACAAACACCCATGTTCATCACACAAATATTTGTCCCGAGTGGGTATCGAACCCACGACTCCTGGAACCGCAAGCCAGGGTCACTAACCACTGTTCCACCGAGCCAGTCAAAATACATATAAAAAATAAGCTTCAATACTTACGAATCATCAAACGACTCGTCCAACTCATCAGAACTGTACGCATCGTTCTCTAACTCATCCTTATCGAAGTCACCAGCCAAATAATTTCCATCTTTGAGACCAACTTTTTCCAATTTGTCTATGACTTTATAGACATTCTCATCAAAAACTTTCTTGTCGCAATCCTGTTTTTTGTTGTTAAGTTTATAATCGTTGAGATCGTTCACGTTCTTGCCTATGGTCTCATCGCAGACTTTGGCTATGGTCGTATGGTTGTTCCAAGTTGTCGTTGGTTCATCGGTCCATGCCTGAGCGGGGTTGTCTTTGCACGGGGATATTTTGTTCTTTTTTCTCCTAGATTTGCGGGTGGAGTTGCGCCTTTTCGGCTTCTTGTCGTCTTTGAGATCTGCAAATGAGATTATGACGAATTAATTATTATGTACACTTATAATCATCATCATCATCAGCCCATATACGTCCCCACTGCTGGGGCACGGGCCTACCCTAAACTAGGGCGATAAGGCCTTAGTCGACCACGCTGGCCAAGTGCGGGTTGGTCGACTACACAACCTTAGAATTTCTTCTTAGGTGTGCAGGTTTCCTCACGATGTTTTCCTTCACCGTTAAAGCGTCGAATGGCACTAATAATAATACATAACAAATGGTCCATTGATCCTTTATTATCTGTGTTACGTAATAAGTAAAATTGAATAAATTTCATATAAATAAATAAATGTTTCACAAAATCACATACATTGATCTGATCTCGTGGTAAGTAGCTTAAGCACTTGTGTTACGGGTATCAGAATCAACGGTGGATACACAAATATACTTAAATATATTTAATAATACACCCAGACACGGAACAAACACAGATGTTCATCACACAAATATTTGTCGCGAGTGGGAATCGAACCCACGACTCTTGGAACCGTAGGTTGTAAACCTGGTGCAACCACCAGGTTTACAACCTACGGTTCCAAGAGTCAACCACTGTTCCACCGAGCCTGTCAAATACTAAATATACTGAAACTAGACAGAGATATTTAACACTTTCCTATACAATTTTAAGCGCAATTCTATTTTTAGTTTTCCAAGCTTTTGTATATCTTAGCCCCTATAGGCTAGCATTTGGTTGGTAACGACAGAAAAGGTAGATAGAACCTCATCTAATCGTCATACTCCTGTGTCTTGACCTTAGTGACCTCACCTCCTCCCTCTCGACCTCAGTGACCTCACCTTCCTTCCCCGTGGCGAGCTCGATGTAGCTGCAATCCTTCCTTCAATTAGTGACCTCAGTGACCTTTGACCTGACCTCAGTGACCCCAGTGACCTCACCTTCCTCCCTCGTGGCGAGCTCGATGTAGCTTCAATCCTTCCTTCAATTAGTGACCTCAGTGACCTGACCTCAGTGACCCCAGTGACCTCACCTTCCTCCCTCGTGGCGAGCTCGATGTAGCTGCAATCCTTCCTTCAATTAGTGACCTCAGTGACCTGACCTCAGTGACCCCAGTGACCTTACCTTCCTTCCTCGTGGCGAGCTCGATGTAGCTACAATCCTTCCTTCAATTAGTGACCTCAGTGACCAGTGACCTGACCTCAGTGACCCCAGTGACCTCACCTCAGTGACCCCAGTGACCTCACCTTCCTCCCTCGTGGCGAGCTCGATGTAGCTCTCGATGTAGCTGCAATCCTTCCTTCAATTAGTCCTCAGTGACCTTTGACCTGACCTCAGTGACCTCAGTGACCCCAGTGACCTCACCTTCCTCCCTCGTGGCGAGTTCGATGTAGCTCTCGATGTAGCTACAGTCCTTCACCACGTCTGAACTCAGCTCCGGTTCGCAGAGAAACGACGACTCCTCAGGGAGCGGAGAGTGCTTGCCCTGGCTTTTGCGGCCTCGGCGGCGGCCTAGAACACACAATAAATTAATAAATATCTGGGCCAGGGCCGTCTTTGCCTGAATTAAAAATTAAATTTTTTAACTTTTATTACGCTTTCGGCTCAATTTCAATTAGCATTGATTGCCAGTGTGTATCATACATTCTGTAGTTTACATTTTTGAGATGAAATTGGTCTGCGTTAGTGTGTATCACTAACTGATGATGGCGCCACCTGTGGCTAACAGGTAATATGCGGGAAAAATTCGACGGCTTCAATAAGCTGTTGATTGGTGTAATGGTATAGCACGTCTGGGCACGATTCCTGGAAGGACGGGTCTTCAAATCCCCGGTCAACAATGGAGCAATATATACAAACAACTAGTGCAAACCTTAGCACTCAATTATCAGCGCTGCCATTCACATACAATGCAGGTGTTGATGGCTCGGACTAAGAGGTTTAGCTCCTCATTTCTGCCCCGTGCCATTAAGGCATGGAACGCCCTTCCAGCTCATGTTTTCCCTCCCTCCTATGATCCCGGGCTCTTCAGGCGGGGCGTGAAACGGCATTTAAGCAAGCCTTCAGGGTGAGTGCGACAGGCTCAATATGTATGATTTTAAACTTTCGCGTTCCATTACACTAAATATTAATTAGTGTAGACCCATAAAGACTTATATTTAAGCTCAATATGGTCTAGTGCCCGTCAATCTATATTTGGATCTCACTACCGCTTACCATCAGGTGGAGTGAGGTCATCTTGTTAGCCTTTTATAAAAAAAAAAACCTCGACAGGCACAATAGATCGTATTGAGCCTGTCGCACTCACCCTGAAGGCCTGCTTAAATGCCGTTTCATGCCCCGCCTGAAGAGCCCGGGCTCATAGGAGGGAGGGAAAACATGAGCTGGAAGGGCATTCCATGCCTTAATGGCACGGGGCAGAAATGAGGAGCTAAACCTCTTAGTCCGAGCCACCAGCGCCTGCATTGTATGGTATGCATTGTATTGAGGTCATATTTATTGCCGCGTAAAAAAAATCAGTTGCGCATAGGTGGACGCCTATCTTCTAAACACTCACCTTTCTGTCCCTCTGGTTTCTTCTTGACATTGTCTTGTTCAGGCTTCTTCTTTTTCGGCAGCTTCGCGCCCCCCTCGTTAGGATCGAACAGACTGAAGAATGAGTCCATAGTCTGAAACAACATACAATGTTGGGTTAGATACACGACTTAGGGCCGCCATACACCGACAGCTTCAAGCAGTCAGTGGGGCTACCATGAGTTTAAAACTTACGCGCTCGATATCGCCTACGTAAATATGTCTATGAAAAACATGTACAGCGCCGCCTGGTGGTTACGCGAAGAACTACAATCGGCCATATGAAAAAAACAACTCGATAGGTTTTTAACGTACGTAGGTTTACGATAGCCAACTCATGGTAGGCCCTCTGGACGGACTGCTTGGCGGCCGATCTCAATTGAGATCAGCCAAGTGCGCAGGACATATTATAGTGCACAAGTGTGCGCGCAAACACAAGTGCACTCTCTATTCCATTACTCTCATAATTCGGTGAGACGGCAATCCGACATGACCGATGAGAGATCGGGCGCAGGACCACCGGCTTAACGTGCTTTCCGAGGCACGGGCGTTCAACCGTCAACTTCCTAACTCGGACTGAGTAATTTCATTAGAGAAAAACTCACACAAATTTTGCCCGACCCCGGACTCGAACCGGGGACCTCTCGGTCCTTACGCAGCGCTTGCTACCATTAGACCAACGAGGCCGTAATAGACCAACGAGGCAGTAGTAAACTACAGATGCTACGTACACACATACACGGAACCGCTCGAGCAGTCGTGACTGCTCCGAGCAGTTAGCAGCACGATGAAATCTCAAGCAGTCGCCAGGCATAAGCTGTTGACTATGACTGCAAGAGCAGTCCGTGTATGTTGATCACTGGCTAACTGCTCGAGCGCTCCGTGTATGGCGGGCCTTAGATATCGCACCCCCACAGTGAACCTTATATTTTCACTAGCTGTGCCAGCGACTTCGTTCGCGTTTCCCCCGTTTTTTACACATTTTCCATTGTATCTTTGCTCCTATTGGTCGCAGCGTGATGTTATACAGCCTAAAGCCTTCCTCGATAAATGGTCTATACAACGCAAAAAGATTTTTTCAAATCGAACCAGTAGTTCCCGAGATTAGCGCGTTCAAACAAACAAACAAACAAACAAACAAACAAACAAACAAACAAACAAACAAACTCTTCAGCTTTATAATATCCAATCAAAAACATAAATGTGAAATGAGAGCCAAGTTCAATATTATGATAATTGCCTTGGTTGTTGACTTCAACGACAAAAGAAGTGAGATCTAAATGGGTGCCAAGTTCAATGGTCAATCCTGAAATTTATTTATAAGTAACACTATAACATACCTATCATATCTTCTTATAACATAAGATAATGTATGGTGGTAGCCTATGAAGGTCTATCTTGGCTAGTTTCTATAAACCTACCAACGTATTATTATGTTCGCTCGCTAGTTTCTACCAACAATCCAAATTTTCGACCGACAAATACCAAACTAACCAAAACAACTAACTAGCTACTAAACTAACTAACTAACTAAAGAAAACTAGCCAAGACAGACCTTCATAGGCTACCACCATACATCATCTTATGTTATAAGAAGATATGATAGGTATGTTATAGTGTTACTTATAAATAAATTTCAGGGTTGACCATTGAACTTGGCACCCATTTAGATCTCACTTCTTTTGTCGTTGAAGTCAACAACCAAGGCAATTATCATAATATTGAACTTGGCTCTCATTTCACATTTATGTTTTTGATTGGATATCATTACTTTTTGTAGAAAAGTATATATCATCGTAACGCCGTAAGTCCTTTGAAAAGGACAAATTCAAAACTAAAACTAGACTTTATAAATATAAAACAATTGAATCAGTTACTGTATTTTCCTACGTTTACGGGGTATAACCCTAAGTAATAAATATGAAAACCGACTATAAGTACCTACTCTTAATTGTAAATAAGTAAGTATGTATACCTAAATATATACTTCGTGCTCTGCCTTCCCCGGTATATAGGCGTGATTAGGCACTAATTAGGTATTTATGTTAAGCGTTCATAATAGAACCTAACCGCAGCAATGGTCTCCTTTTTCACGGCTTTCAGGGTGAGTGCGACAGGCTCAACATGGTCTATTGTGCCTGTCGACTTCATATGTGGGTCTCACTACCGCTTACCATCAGGTGGAGTGAGGTCATCTTGTTAGCCTCTTATAAAAATAAAAAAAATAAAAAAAAAACCTAATTATTAAAAAATTGCCAGTTTCATATTTTTTCCTTTGTATTCATGTAATTACCTATCTGCATACCAAATTTCAACTCTCTAGGTAATTTGGAACTGGGTTAGAATTTTGATCTGTCAGTCAGTCAATGATAAAAATGAGGATTTTTGGACATTAATATCTAAATAACTGTTTGAGATAAGCTTATGAAATTTAGAACACATATTTATCTCGCAAGTCACAATATATGAGCCAAATTTGATACGTTTATGTGAAATAGTTTTTGATTTATGAGGGGTTCAAAAGTGGTTCCAAATGGTTCGTGTAATATTACACACGGTGCGGCTCGCCAGTTCTGTTTCTTGAACTTGGCTTGACACGCTACCGCGTGTCTAGATTAGTATAGATTTCACGAGGAAACTATGCCTAATAAACAAGTAACATTAATGCATGAGGGATATAGGACCATCACTACATTGTTTACGGTTAAAGTGTCAAACAAGACGTCCAGCCCGCCAAGAATGATACTCTTTAAGGTAAGTATTGTTTAAAAACTTATACAGGTAGTGTTCTATATTTGAATCCTGCATCGCGGTATCAACATTTTTCTCGAGTGCCTTATATACCCCCGGGCTAGGCTGCTCACATTAGGCTCACTTGGACCACTGATGATACCTCAATACATTTGAAATTGGAACTATTTGCTTCGTTTCATTTGTCTCCTTGCTGGGCTCAAACAACATAGTATAAAGCAAAGTCGATTCCCGCGTCTGTCTGTCCCTATGTATGCTTAAATCTATAAAAAGACACAACGGATTTTGACGGGGGTTTTTTTTTTAAATAAATATAGGGCCAGGTTGTTCATCAACCATACGATAAGAAGAAGAATAAAAACTTAACTTACTTCCTAGTCCAAATATAATAAGATGGTAAACTTTAAAACTCCTTTATTTATTCCGTACGTAGGTAATAAAAACACAACAATCACAACACTATTACTTCCGCAACTTGTCAAGTCAAATTCACTCTACCGACTAAGCATAGTGCGAAAGACCGTAGCGCTTAACATTAGTCATAGCCGTTCGTTGTAAAGGGGGATAACCGCTCATACGCAACCATCTCGGTTTATTTCGTCAGAATTACCCCGATGTTTCGCAATTGAGACCGATATTACTGTCATTATCAGTTGTGATTTCAATCTCACACTGTTATTAATTTATTATTTTAAGATAAAAATATTAATCACGATTTTCGGATGTATGGCAGTTCGACTGTGATCATGGCGCTTGCAACTGTGCCGAAATATCGGGAGCTCATTAAAACAAAACAACATGGTAAATATCATGGACATTTTCAGTTTTCTAATGTGTGTAACAGTTTAAAATTACATATTTTTTGGCAGAATTATAAGTCGAAATAAAAATCTTCCTAATAACTATACTTTTGTTTAGCAAACTAACACTGAATGCGCGGGCCTCTGCCAAAATAACATCATACTAATAATCCACCGAACCAGATAGCTTGGTAAATATACAACATACATATATGTATTATCAAAATAATGTTCAATGTCAAGTTAAAAATAATCGCACGTAGGTACTAAGAGGTCAGTCACTTTACCGAGAATAATACATAACAATTAGTCATGCGTAATCTTAAAAAACCGTCGATGTCCGAGTGGCGAGAGGTCGCCAGTTCAAACCCCGCCAGGTACCAATGTGTTTTTCAAATTTGAAATTCATATGTACCATCATTCGACGCTTTAACGGTGAAGGAAAACATCGTGAGGAAACCAGCACACCTGAGAGATTTTTCAACGGTGTGTGAAGCCATGTCAGAGGCCTACGGGCGGTCTAAACACTGACACCAGGTTGTTCATCAACTATATGATAAAAAGAAGAAGAAGACCCGCCCTCGCTTTGCTTCGTGTATACTTATATATACCTATATATATATATATATATATATATATATATATATATATATATTTAAGAGAAAGGTTTTTATGTAAAAACTTGCCTTTTGAATATCTCTATCTAAATCAAATCTGTTGCGTAGTTGTCAAGATTTAAGTATAAATCCATTACAGACAGACAGACGCGGGAGGCGACTTTTTTATATACTACTAGCTTTCCGCCCGCGTCTTCGTCCGCGTAGAGACGTTTAGCGGGTAAAACATTACTTCTTTATAGCGCAGTCGGTTAAAAAGTAGCCTATGTCCTTTCCTAGGCTCTGGACTATATCTGTACCAAATTTGGTTTAAATCGGTTCAGTACTCTATGCGTGAAAGCGTAACAGACAGACAGTTACTTTCGCATTTATAATATTAATAAGGATGCAGTGATACCTACTATATTTGTTTCATCATCAGCCCATTTCTGTCCACTGCTGGACATAGGCCTCTCCAAAGGCACGCCATTTCTCTCTATCCTCGGCCACTCGCATCCAGCTCCTACCAGCCGTCCCGCGCAGATCGTCACACCACCTGGCCTGCGGCCGTCCTACACTACTATATTTATTTATGTCTGGATAATATCATAGACAATAATGTTTCTTTAAGCTAATTGATTGGGCAATATCATTAAATGATCCAACAATAAAAATAATGATGTTTAAATGGCTTAAGTTATTACTATAATTAACCAGAAAATGTTAGTAACCAGAAAATCAGAGAAAGGTATTGGTTTTTAACCAGGTAATATATTTTAAGGCTATTTGTAGGTAAACAACACCTATTGTAGAACGAGACTAAAAAATTTAATTTGAATCTATCTTAAGTTTATATCGCTGAAGAGTTTGTTTGTTTGAACACGCTAATCTCAGGAACTACTGGTTCTAACTGATGCAAAGAAACAGTGGAAATTGTGTAATAATATGGACGAAGTTGCTTTCATAAATAAATATTTGCTTCATCTCCACACTTCCACCTTACTCCAAACCCAGCAGACTTAGTACTATGGGCGACAGAGACCGAATACATACTTAGATAGATCTAGAAATTCACAACCGCTGTGGCAGACGAAGATGGGCGCAGCCAGTTCGCTCGCCACCATGATTGGTGCAACCCAGTCGAAACGTCGGGCAGTAAGTAGCTATGTAATTTGCTACTCCTAATAACGCGTGTAGACCCATAAAGACTAATATTTAATAGGTATTAATTTTATCGGGGACCAATAACAAAATACAATTAATTTGTTTTTTTATCTGTCGGTCTGTTTGTTCTTGCTAATCTCGAAACGGCTAGACCAATTTCAATGGAACTTTCACTAATAAATAGCCCAGGACTCCTGCTAAGAAGAAGAAATCACTCTCAATCTCTCACAATGGCAGGAATTTTAACGTCAATCAAAGAATTTAATTTTGGCTACTCCGCTTATATCAAATCTGTACTTTTGGCAATGTGATGTATGGCGTCACACATTTTTTACGGTAAAACACATTCAATTCGACGAAACAGTGCCAAATTCGTTATGTAAGTTATGCGATGTTTATCGGAGACTCACTCACACCCTGTAAAGAATACGGGTATATACTAAATCACTACTAATATAAAGCAAAGCAGCAGACTGCGACTGTCTGTATGTTTTTTTTTATAAAAAGCTAACAAGATGACCTTACTCCACCTGATGGTAAGCGGTAGTGAGATCCACATATGAGGTCGACAGGCACAATAGATCATATTGAGCCTTTTCCTTTGGAAAAACCAGGCGTTTATAAAATTGACTGCAGCTGTGGGAGCTCGTACATAGGGCAAACGAAACGGACGATTTCGTGCCGGGTGAAAGAGCATATCAGGGCAGTCAAAAACAACGAAGCACAAAAATCGGCAATCGCTCAACATCTTTTAGAATCGGGAACGAACCACTGGATCGAGTTACATAACCCTAAGATACTTTCGACAGAACGCCATTACATACCACGACTGGTCAGAGAAGCTATTGAAATTAAGAAATTCAAAAACTTCAATCGTGAAGATGGGTTTCAACTGTCGAATGTATGGCATCCAGTAATACGTTTATGTAAAAACAAAAATGTGTCCGTTTTCGAGGAAGAAAGAAGTGATACCGTGAGTGTAGTGTGTCGTGATCGAATTCGGAGTGACAATATTGTGAACGAGGGTAGTGGTGTCGTGCGTAATAAAAGACTTAGAAAGAGGGTAGACCGATATGTCTGCCCTTAGACCTACCGTCATTCTCGCAGTCCTACAGTTCACCCGTGATCATGGCGCTTGCAACAGTGCCGAAATATCGGGAGCTCATTAAAACAAAACAACATGGTAAATATCCCGGACACTTTCAGTTTTCTAATGTGTGTAACCATGACAGTTTAAAATTGTATATTGAGCACCGGTACGGGCCGGATATTGCGAAATTAGTAAAACATCTTGAGCGCGCGCGGAAAAAGTGTGAATGTTTATCGGAGTCCTTACTATTTTTAGTGAAGTGTCGTGACAATGACTTGATTCCGGTATGTGTGCGTATAAAACCTCGCCCAGACATTTACGGCTCCGCGAGCGTTCTTCGTAACGCGAGCATAAAATTATTGCGTAAGGCGATTAGGAATTGCCGTTACCGACTGGACAAAATTCAGTGTGAGTTGTATAGTATACACCTGGAATGCAGTGCTGTGTTGTCCGTGAGTGATTTTGAAAAGTGTGATCGTATAACGTACTTACAAGCACAACGTTCGCGAGAACTTAGTGCTTTGAAACAGAATGGTAAGTTTGAGTCACTATTGTGTAAACAAAAGCGTGTCCCCTACTACCATGATAACTTACCCGAGCGACGCACTGTGATAAATCATTCGGATAAATTGTTGACTAACGCAGCATTACAAGTACTGGAGAAGGGACTTAATTATGCTCCCACATCTAAACGTATCCCTTATGAAGGAATTATTGGCACAGTGGAGGAAGTAGTTAGACGTAACAAAATTCCCGCGGCGGACGCCGAAATCTTGAGGCACGATGTCGCCGTTGCCTTACGTCATTCGAAACCGCCCAAAGCAAATATTTCTTCCGAAGAGCTTTCCGCACTGAGAAACCTCCGAGATGACAAGAGCGTGATAGTGCTGAAGGCGGATAAGGGGAATGCAACAGTGCTTCTGAATGTCACTGATTATGACAAGAAAGTCAGAGATTTACTCAGTGACATTTGTACTTATAAAAAAGTGAGCTATAACCCGACGAGTAGGACGTATCGGGCAACTCAGAAGCTCATAAAAGAGTGCAGGGAGGCTATTGGTGATGAGATAGCTACGTATCTCCTACGACCGAGAATCCTCCAACCTCCCAAACTGTATGGACTACCAAAGGTTCACAAGCCTAGTGTACCTTTGCGGCCAATAGTGAGTCAGATTGATTCTCCGACTTATGAATTGGCGAAGCATGTAGCCGGTATCCTACAGCCTTTGGTGGGTGGCACCACATCGTACGTGAAAGATTCCAGGCATTTTATAGACATTCTGCGACTTAATAATATCAATAAGAACGAAGTGATGGTCAGTTTTGACGTAGAATCACTGTTCACAAACGTTCCCATTACTGACTGCATTGAAGTCATTAAGCGTAGAATGGAAGAGAATGATATCCCTATGGAATATGCCAAATTGGTGCAACATTGCCTTTCTACTAATTATTTTATATACCAAGGCGAATACTACCTCCAAATAGATGGTGTGGCGATGGGCAGTCCTGTGGCCCCAGTAGTTGCAAACTTATGGATGGAACATTTTGAAAACGGAGCCATTGCCACTGCCCCTTATAGTATTAGGATTTGGAAAAGGTACGTGGACGACATTTTTGGTATAATAGAGGGTGATGAAAGCACCGTGAAAAACTACTTGGCTCACTTAAATAGCATCCACAGGAAGATGAATTTCACGTACGAGATGGAAGATAAGAGGAGCATTGCCTTTTTAGATGTGTTGGTTAAAGTGCGTGAGGACGGTTCTTTTAGCCATTCGGTATACAGGAAGCCAACTCATACCGATCGCTACCTACATGCAGAATCACATCACCATCCACGCCAACTGAACTCTGTAGTGAGGTCGCTTACAGACCGCGCATATAATCTATGTGACGAGGAACATATAAATGATGAGCTTAAACACATAAGTGACGTCCTACAAAGGAATGGATATAGTGGGCGAATATCAAGACCGACACGTAATAGACGCCTGGAGTGACAGATAAGATCTCGAACATACTTAAGAAATTCTCCGTAAAAACTATCTTCACTCCTCTTAAAAAGGTATCGCAGTTTCTACGCTCACCGAAGGATAGTTTTCCTTTGGAAAAACCAGGCGTTTATAAAATTGACTGCAGCTGTGGGAGCTCGTACATAGGGCAAACGAAACGGACGATTTCGTGCCGGGTGAAAGAGCATATCAGGGCAGTCAAAAACAACGAAGCACAAAAATCGGCAATCGCTCAACATCTTTTAGAATCGGGAACGAACCACTGGATTGAGTTACATAACCCTAAGATACTTTCGACAGAACGCCATTACATACCACGACTGGTCAGAGAAGCTATTGAAATTAAGAAATTCAAAAACTTCAATCGTGAAGATGGGTTTCAACTGTCGAATGTATGGCATCCAGTAATACGTTTATGTAAAAACAAAAATGTGTCCGTTTTCGAGGAAGAAAGAAGTGATACCGTGAGTGTAGTGTGTCGTGATCGAATTCGGAGTGACAATATTGTGAACGAGGGTAGTGGTGTCGTGCGTAATAAAAGACTTAGAAAGAGGGTAGACCGATATGTCTGCCCTTAGACCTACCGTCATTCTCGCAGTCCTACAGTTCACCCGTGATCATGGCGCTTGCAACAGTGCCGAAATATCGGGAGCTCATTAAAACAAAACAACATGGTAAATATCCCGGACACTTTCAGTTTTCTAATATATGACATCTTTTATATTGAATTAAATAATTAAATTACTGTTTTGATGATACCATCATCAACCTATATATGTCCCCACTGCTGGGGCCACGGCCTATCCTAAACTAGGGCGATAAGACCTTACTAAAATGATGATAAACAATTTATCTCAGTGGGATGATCTAGCAGCACTACGGCTGGAATGGAGAAATTTAATGCTTCAAAATGTATAAAAATTTTCAGACTAAGGTTGCTTGACATGACGCAAGACGAACAAAAAAGCCTGTTCAGAGGGTGTGACATGTCCTATATGCGGGCGCTCATTTAAAGCCAAAATTGCATCATATGTGTAAATGTCCAAAAAAAAATTGTTTCATTTACAGAACTGTCTACCTTTTAGAAATTAATTTTTAAATTTGAACTGCAGTATTTCCACATGTAGCTTTCTTTTATTTCATACAAAGTTGTTTATCCCATAAAACATTACTCCCATATATCGAAAATTGGTCTAAAGTAGCCTAATGTTTTAAAAGTCTTCAGACTATGTGTACATCTGGGGGAAATATATATTTTTTAATGAATTCAGTACTATTAGTAGTAAATAGGGTTCATGATTTCTCGAGGTTTTCAAATTCTCGGGTCTCGAGAATTCTCGAGGCTAATTTCTCGGGTCTTCTCGGGTTGTCGAGAAATTGACATTCACGTACGTTTTCTCATATTATTTGGTTCCAATAACGTCCTAGGATTAATATGTGATACACACACAACACAACTGGCAATATTCGTCTAACAAATTTGAAATCACACATTAATTAATTTCAAATTACCTACATAAGAAAAACATATCAGAATAATTTAAAACTAAGCTTGTGTGTTGTTGTTTTAGAAAAATAGGAAATATAATTAGTCTAAGTACAGTTATAGTCCAGTCATTTAAGCTTAAATTAGGTAAGAATCTCGGAATTCGAGATACCCAGCTATAAGTCTGTAAATACTTGGATATTGACACCCTAAAAGTGGTCTCAAAACCTACATATGGTAGGGTGTACGCAACTATTAAATTTTTAAGGTCAAATATCACAAATAGCAGTTTTAAGCACTTTTGAGCGAAACGGGAAGTTTTATCATAAAAGTGTGTAGGAGAAAATTACTTATCATCTATTTATCTATAAAAATTGTCTATACGTTTTAGTCCTAAGATTCACCATTTCAGAGATACAGCGATGCAAATAGTTGAAAAAGTTGTATTTTCAAAAGCTTCCAGGCCCACATGCGATTGTGCTAGTCAGTTAAAATTTTCACGACTGATGTATTTCAGTAGGGTGGAGTTACTCGCGTCCGTAGGATTTACCATCTATTCCTAGACCCACCCTACACGTGCCCTCCGGGTGGTGCCAAACGAGTAACAGGGCTTTACTAACTATGCCCAACGCCGAGTAACAGGCGGCGGTAAATAACCTGTCAACAGGCCTTTGCAGACCTTGGGAGGATTAAATAACCCCATAAAGAGCGACAGTAACACTTTGGGAATGTGTTGCTAGAATTTTTCCCAAACCCCCTTTTAAATATGGAAAAGTCGAATATGGAATGTGATTTGTCATGCGATCCGGCTAACCCCCGGCGCTCTCTGGTACCCGGGCCAGAGAGTGTGAAATTGGCTACCGAAGACTACGTGGATGTGAGTAACCAGGCGTCTACGTCAGTTAATGTTACTGGAAAACGATTCGTTCAACAAGCCTTCCACCCTAGCTTGTTTATGTGTAGACAAAGAAGTCAGTCTCTTGGAAGCAAACCACAGGTTGAAACTTCACCTCCCTTGACAGGAAAACAGCTAAGTGACACCATAACCTACACCAACAACACACCTAGCCCTCCCGAATGGCAAAGAGTGCCAACGGCTAGAAGTAATAAGCGAAAGAAATTGACGCAGTCACCATCCCCTGAAACTATCAAAACCACCAACAGGTACAGTGGCCTGCAGATTGACCTAACAGAAGATGAGCCTAAAATCAAAGAGAAACGCCCAAATAAACCTCCACCGATTATCCTATACGGTATTGAAGACATAAATAAGCTAACTGAACTCATAAATACTGTAGCTGATAAAGATGATTTCCTCCTAAAAAATGTAAATAAAAATCAATTAAGAATTAACTCCAAAAACATAGAGGCTTACAAGAAAATCATCACCTTAGTCCGTGAACAAGGACTCATAGGCCACACTTTTAATAGAAAAGACCAACGCTGCTGTCGCCTTGTAATAAGAAAACTTCATCACTCAACACCACACAGTGCTATCATTGAAGAAATCGAAAAAACTGGTAATAAAGTACAAGGAGAGATTATCAATGTGAAGTATGGACCGGATAAGAAACCAACATCAACATTTTTTGTTAATCTAGTGGCCAGTCAAAACAACAATGCTGCTAAAGTGATAAAATCCATTGATAACCAAATTGTCACTATTGAAGAGCCCAAGAAAAGATACACAATACCTCAATGCCAAAGGTGCCAACAATACGGGCACTCTAAAAATTATTGCATGCGACCATATCGCTGTGTTAAGTGTGCACAAGATCACAAAACATCTGATTGCCCTAAAAAGGACCGTAACTCTCCTGCTACCTGTGCATTATGCGAAGGTGCGCACCCTGCCAATTATAAGGGTTGCGAGGTGTATAAGGAAATACTCTCCAGAAAAACAAACAAAGTTAAGCAATTAAAGGATCGCACATATAACATGCAAAATACAGATACACAACCACAACAAGAGAAATTACTGAAAAACCACTCAGATACAAAAACCTTTGCAGAAGCTACAAAGGCACAGCCCACAACACTAGATAAAAAACTAGAGTCACTACTCACACAACAAGCTCTAAAGCTAGACAAATTATTAGACCAAATGTCAATAATGATGAACCTTCTAACAACAGTTATAAACAAGCTCGTCCGTTGAAATGGCTACACTCAAAGTAGCAACGTGGAATACTAATGGTCTGATTAAACATAAACATGAATCACAAACCCTATTGGAACACGAAAATATTGATATACTTCTCGTAACTGAGACACACTTGATACCAGGCCACAGCATAATGATGAAAAACTACACAGTGTACTCCACACCCCACCCAGATGGAACAGCTCACGCAGGCGCAGCAGTAATTATAAAGAAGCATATCAAACATGAAGTTCTGCCAGAATATAGGACGGACCCAATACAGGCAACGACAATAATGGTACAAGACCATCTAGGATCCATAACGTTGTCGGCCGTGTACTGCCCACCAAAGCATACTCGTACCCTAAAGGAGAAAGAATTCACAGACTTCTTCAAAACTCTTGGACACAGATTCATTTGTGGAGGGGACTGGAACGCCAAAAACGTTCATTGGGGTTCGAGACTTACCACACCCCGAGGCCGGGAAATGAAAAAAAGTATAGACAACAATAAACTATACGTCTTAAGTGGAGGTGAACCCACGTACTGGCCTACTGACCCCAATAAAAAGCCAGATCTACTAGACTTCTTTGTATACAAAGGATTATCATACCATTACTTAAGTGTACAGAATTCTTTGCACGGTAGTTCAGATCACACGCCAGTAATAGCCACACTAAGTACAACCATAATTGAAAGACCACACAGAGAGCGACTTTACACCAACAAAACAGACTGGGAAGCATTTAGGCACCACATAAAAGATAATCTCAACTTAAATGTTTCACTCAAAACAACTGACGATATTGATAAATATGCAACCACCCTAACAAACCTAATTCAAGAGGCGGCATGGAAATCTACACCGATTATCCCAATAAAACAAGGTAGTAGGAATGTACCAACAGACATAAAAGCAAAGATCTTGGAAAAGAGGAGACTTAGAAGAGTGTGGCATTGCAGCCGCCATCCCGAAGACAAAAGAGCGCTTAACAAAGCAGCCTCTGAGCTAAAACAGTACCTTAAGGACATCGAAGAGGAAACGCTTCAAAATAAGTTAGCAAACTTGAATCCCCGGGGTAAAAACGAATACTCCCTCTGGAAAGCTGTAAAAAATAGCAGGGTAGCTCCTCAGACTACACAACATCCAATTGACAAGGGTGACAACACCTGGGCTAAAACAGATAAAGACCGAGATGAGGTGTTTGGACAATTCCTACATGAAGCCTTTACTCCAAATGGCGGCGACGCAGACACTGAAAAAGAAATTCAAGTTTACCTAGAAACCGACTTGCAGCTTAGTCCTCCCATACCAAGCTGCTCACCGAGGAAGTCCAAAGACAAATAAATAGACTCGAGTTAAATAAAGCTCCCGGTTTCTGCCTAATAACAGCCGAAGTCTTAAGACAGCTTCCTAGAGTAGCAATAGTAGGTACAACAAATCTATTTAATGCAATCATTCGGATTGGATATATCCCTATGATATGGAAAATATCAGAGATAATAATGATTCTGAAACCTGGCAAACCTCCGCATCTTGTTTCATCATATAGACCAATAAGCTTGCTGCCTATATTGTCTAAACTGTTCGAGAAGATCATCTTGCGAAGGCTGACAAGAGTACTCAACAATAACGATGTTATTCCTCAACATCAGTTTGGTTTCAGAGCAGGCCACTCCACAATAGAACAAGTCCATCGTGTCATCAACAAAATAAGAGAAGCTCTGGAAAAGAAACAGTACTGCTCTGCTGTCTTTCTTGACGTACAACAAGCATTCGATAAGGTTTGGCACTTGGGTCTTCTTTTCAAAATGAAAAATCTGCTCCCACATAACTTCTACCTGCTGCTCAGATCTTACTTGGAGGACAGAATATTTAGAGTCAAACTAAATGACACCTACTCCTCTTTTTACGATATAAAAGCAGGAGTACCGCAAGGCTCGGTTCTGGGCCCAACCCTGTATCTCTTGTACACTGCAGATATACCTACAACAGATAACGTTCTATCTGCTACATTTGCTGACGACACTGCTGCACTTAGCAATCATAAAAACCCCCTTGAAGCGTCCTTGTTGCTACAGAATCACCTGAACAAAGTCAGTAAATGGATGGAAAAGTGGCGCATAAAAGCCAGCTCTACCAAATCAGTCCATGTTACCTTTACTTTAAGAAAAGAAAACTGCCCACCTATTACATTTGGTAACAATGTCCTTCCTCACCAAGACACTGCAAAATATCTGGGCATGCATCTGGACAGGAAGCAAACATGGAGAACGCATATTGAAAGGAAACGTGATGAACTAAACATGAGACTCAGAGACTTAAACTGGCTCATTGGTAGAAGGTCACACGTAACCATGGAAAACAAGATACTCATTTATAAAACTATAATCAAACCAGTGTGGACATATGGCCTTGAGTTATGGGGATCTGCAAAAAACTCGAACGTGGAAATAATACAACGGTTCCAAAACAAATCACTCAAAATGATAACCAACGCACCGCTGTTCATCAGAACAAGCGAATTGCATGAGCACTCAGAAGTGAAAACCGTTAAGGAGGAAATAGAACACAGAGCAAAAGCCTACAAAGAACGTATTGAGGCTCATACTAACACCCTAGCAACAGCACTAGGTGAACCAATGAATGCCAGAAGGCTCAAAAGACAACACATCTGGGATCTTGTTCAGTAACAGCCCGATCATAATAAGAGACAGCTTCTTCAATGGAGGAACAGTTCTCCCCCGCCATCAAACTCCTGCAACAAATCTGCTAAAGGCCTGCAAGGCCGATTGCAAGATGATGAAATGAAAAAAAAAAAAAAAATGTATTTCAGTAGCGTCTATAACATCTAATACTAGAAAAAGCTTAAAACCAATGTTTAAGTGGGTTCTCATACAAAAACTATGGTTTTTTTTCTCACAATTGGCCGGTTTTTAACGTGGTTACCCCAGTAAACCTATTCCAGACGACACCTTTTATACGTGAGGAACACTTTGTTTATATGGGAGGCTAGTTAAATAATTGTTTTGTCTGGTTTTCAGTATTCCGAAGATTTAAGATTTCTGCGTTTCATTATTTGGTTAATATGGTTCTTCACGTTCATAACAGAGTTAGATGGACAGTTAACATTTTTAAAATGTTTTTTTTTTTCAGTTATACTTCAGAAATTATAATAATTGGTTATTTCGTACTTTTTGACCCATAATAATACGAAGAGAGACAATTTTTATAGATAAATAGATAAGTAATTTTCTCCTACACACTTTTATGATTAAACTTCCCGTTTCGCTCAAAAGTTCATAAAACTGATATTTGTGACATTTGACCTTAAAAATGTAATAGTCGCGTACACCCTACCATATGTATGTTTTGAGACAACTTTTAGGGTGTCAATATACAAGTATTTACAGACTTACAGCTGGGTATTTCGAATTCCGAGGTGAACTTACTATAATGACTGGACTATTAGTTATTTTATGTGATAAAGTTTGACTAAAAAATAACAGAAAAGAACATGATAGGTACTCGTACCTAGTAAAATTGAAGATCATATCAGATTATATTATTGATTTAAATAATATGAATAATAAAGCCATGATGTGTCAATGAAACTTTTAAATTTCAATTTATCGCATAATATGTGAAACACTCACTAAGTAAAATATACTTGGCTAGAGTCGAAACACGAATGAACGTGTAAAAATGATGCCGCAGAGCGCTTGCAGCGAGTTTAAAGGGTGCCGTTGTGCTTTGGCCCACGCCGCCACGCAACACAGCAAACGGCGATTTAATTTCTACACAGAAAAATGATTTCTCGAGTTCTCGACTTTTCTCGAGCTTGATTTCCCGGGAACAAAGCCCAACGATTTCCCGGGAATTCTCGAGCCGAGAATTCCCGGGAATGAACCCTAGTAGTAAATAAAGGTTTAACAGCCTTGAATTTTAAATCATACGGCCAAATCTTCATTTAATGAGTTTTACCAATTTTGACTTTCACACACTCACACCCAGATTCACACTCTCAGTACTCTTGTTGTGAAAGAAGTTAGTACTCTTAGTAAATAATGGTTTAACGGCCTTGATTTTAAAATCATACGGCCAAAATCTTCATTTAATGAGTTTTACCAATTTTGACTTTCACACACACATGCACACACACTCACACCCAGATTCTTCAGTACTCTTAGTTGCGAAAGAAGTTAGTCAGTTACTTTTCAGTTAAAATTATTACAACTAAGGTAGCAATTTTATTCACCCTACCATTATTACAAAAATAGTTTCATTCAATATGTAGCCAATACAAATAATATAATAATTGAATATTATATTTCTTACACATAAAGTTTTAACAATTTTGTAAATACTTCTTAATATTCTATATAATAGTGTATGATCATATTCATAGTCATATAAAGCAATAACTATAAATACATGTTATATCTACACCATATTTATAGTAACAATGCTAAAAGTGAAGCGAAAGTTATCTCTAGCTCCATAATACAATGACAGGGCATATTTTCGCTATAAAGATCTCTCACTTTATCCCCCGCCTAAAGTAAAAGGGTCTAATACATTGGTAACAGTCCCCAAGGTTAAAATGATGAAATAATTATAGAAAGTTAAAATGTTTTCCATGAAACTTTTTCGCGCCATTAAGATAACAAAAAAATATTTACAACTTTTTTTAAATCAAAACATTATGAATCTAATCAGAAAAAAAAAATAATTGTGAAAAAGGTTTACTCACAAACAGCTGTTATGTAGGTTCAAGGTCACATAGAAACAAGTCTTCTGTTGCCAGCAACACGTTCAGACGCGCTTTAATGAATAAACAGATTCGTAGGAAACAAACAAGGGACCGCTGCCAAATAATTTGGTCTGACGCAAAGATCAAGATAACAAAGCAGTTGTTTAAATACAATACAATATTGTACACAGATTCGGTCACTCTATTTGCACAGAACACATCACATAATGTAACATTTGTACGTTACGCGTAGGCGGTTACGTTTTCAGGTACATACGGGTACGATAAGACTATTTTGTAACGGTTGTGAAATAAATTTCGCTACATTTAGATCGAAAATCGGTACAATTTCTGACAAACTGACAATTTTGACAATGACATTAGTATGACAGAAACCGGTGGCACAGGTGATATTAACATTAGTGTTGTTTGTTGAGTACAATTTCTTATCGAGTACCTAGTATTTAATAGGTATTTATACCGGTTTTTATAGAAAAATTTAAAACTTCTACTTTGTACAATGGAGGTTGGAGCCGTAAAGTAACAAAAAAAAACAATAAGACAATTTAGATAAATGTCAAAACTCGACAAGTCAAAATTTGAGACAGATGGTATTTTTGATAAACATTCATTGATTTTGTATAAAAAAATCTCCACAAAGGTCCTTACCAACATGTACTTAATGTGGACCCCGTTTGTTCATTAACTAATGGTTAGGAGATACATGTGTAATTAAACGAAGAACCAGAAAAATTTGTGGCAGTTATTATTATAAATTAGATACAATGGGCAAAAATAAAATGATTGCGAAAAGCTGTCCGAAATGTGAAATGCAGGTTCGTACCTTTTATAACAACAACATGGAATTTCTCATTTTTATATTAATTTCATAATAAATGAAAGAAAGAAAGAGAACGAAAAATGTTTATTTAGTGACAGCAAAAATAACTTTGACTAAATCTGTTGTTTATTTGTTTTACTATAAATTCCTTTACAAATTTGACCCCTATACCGAATATTTAGCTTACTAAAAGTAGGGAATAACCAATAGTTCAGTGTCTGAAGGTTACAAAAGGTATAAATATATTAGTTTGAGACAAATGTTAAGGAAGATCTATAGCCCATAAGGATGTATGTTCATAAATGTCCAAATATTAGCTGTGCCAGAGTCTTCAACAATACAGAATTATACTTAACAGAAACAGAAATGCTTTTCCCTCTTTTGTACACATTTTCTGTTGTTTCTATGCTCCTATTGGTTGCAGTTGAATGTTATACAGCCTAAAGCCTTCCTCTATAAATGCTTGATCCAACATAAAAATAATTCAAATCAGAGTTACATTTATAATTACTTCCTAAGATTAGCGTGTTGAAACAAACCAAAAAGCTAACAAATTCTTCAGCTTTATAATATTAGTATAGATAAATAATAGCAAAATGGTATCTGTTATTTAATCAAGCACTCAAATTTGCATAATATGTTTATTTATTAAAACATCAACTTCATCTATCCAGGTTGCGGTAGCATCGAAGTCCTGCAAGTGTGGCCACACATTCTTCGCGGCCCGACGGGGGGCGGACGCTCTGCCGGCGGTGGAGGACACCAAGCGGCGCACGGGGCGGGTACGCCGCTCCCGGACTCAGTTCTACGATGCGCAGCACTACCAGAAGCAGATTAAGCGAAGGGTGAGTTATTTTACGGGCATATTAATTAATTTATTTTTTATTAAGACCTATCAACAACACTATGTTTATACATTTAAATTATATATTACATTCTAGTTGTAGATAAAATATATGACTGACTGGCTCAGTGGAACAGTGGTTAGTGACCCTACCTACGGTTCCAAGAGTCGTGGGTTTGATTCCCACTCGGGACAAATATTTGTATGACGAACATCAGTGTTTGTTCCGTGTCTGGGTGTGTTATTATATATATTTAAGTATATTTGTGTATCCAATGTTGACTCTGATATCACGTTGACACAAGTGCTTAAGCTCCTTACCACGGAATCAGATCGATGTATGTGATGTTGTGAAATATTTATTCATTTATTTTAAAAAAATAAAAAAAATATGTACCATCATTCGACGCTTTAACGGTGAAGGAAAACATCGTGAGGAAACCAGCAAACCTGAGAAATTTTTCAATGGTGTGTGAAGCCATGTCAGAGGCGGCTTAAAACCTCTGACACCAGGTTGTTCATCAACCATACGATAAGAAGAAGAAGATCATATTTGTACTGCCTAGTTTGTTGGTGTATTGGTAGCAAGCGCTGACTAAGGATCCTAGCAAAAAATAAGCATCTTAAGCCGGTGGTCCTGCACCTAATCACTCATTGGTCATGTCTGTCTTCGGTATCACCAATCTGTCTATTTATGACTTCATTGAGATATTTGGGGAGGCCTATGTCCAACAGTGGACAGAAATGGGTTGATGAAGATGATGATTGAAATATTTCCTTATATTGTTATTTTGAGTAGAGAAATCTTATAAGAATGATTACTACTGAAAATAACAATTTTGCTATTAACCCTTAATCAAATACAGCATATAGATTTTTTTCAATGGTTTTCGCCGGTATTACAACTAGATAAGGTTCAAAATCTGGTGGGAACTATTTTCCCTGTGTCTTATTAAGGGAAACAACACAACAGTAAAACTAGTTAATCTGTTTGTTGCAGTCTCCAAAGAAAAGGTCACTATCTGAGTCAATGGACCATGATTACAAGAAGCGAGTGAAAAATGAAAGTGGTAAGATTATTTTGAGTTTCAATACATTATATTTGTGAAATGAAATATTTCATTATAATTATAATTGTGTATGTGTGAGTATTCTGTGTGTGTGGTTGTGTGTGTATGACTGTTCTGGGTGTGTGTATGAGTGTTCTGGATGTGTGCTTTTGTGCGTATGAGTGTTCTGAGTGTGTGGATGTGTATGTATGAGTGTTCTGGTTGTGTAGTGGTGTTTATGTGTGTTCTGGGTGTGTGTTTGTGTGTGTATGGTGTTCTGAGTGTGTGTTCGTGTGTGTATGAGTGTTCTGGATATGTGTCTGTTTCGTTGTGTGTTATCATAACCCTATACAACGTAAGTAAGTACCAGTACCCACGTCCCCCCTCCCGTGCAGCGACGGCGGCGGCGCATTTATGGGTTTGAGTGTTATGGTTGTGTGTGTGTGTGTGTGTATGAGTGTTCCGGGTGTCTGCTTGTGTGTTTCTTGGGTGTGTACCAGTATCCACTTGTCCCTGTCCGCGCAGCGACGGCGGCGGCGCGGCGGCGGCGGGCGCTGCGGCGCGCGCGGCGCTCCCCCCCCGCGGCGGGGGAGCGGGCGCGCGCCACCACGCCGCAGCTGCGGCCCGCGCAGCGAGCGCGCTGCCAGCTGATACTGACCGAGATCAACAGGAAGATGCAGGCGGTCACGTGGTCGTGCGCGTAGACATATTACGAAGTATTATACCGGAGCCGTTCTTAGAAGACTGATTTGACACTTTTTATTTTATATTTTGCATTTATCCTTGTTAAGAGGAACATATTTAGCGAATCATAAAGAACAACTTTTAAAAATAAGACGTTATTTCAAAATGTCAAATGCACCTAATTATCTAATTATTTGTCTTTTATTACCTAAAATAATTGAATTATAAAAAGAAAACGTAAAATTTCCACTCTGTATTACGCTTTTACAAGGTTACGCCGTTTGACACGTTTTCATAGTGACGTAGTGGGTAATACTCACCAGGTATTTTTTTTAAATAGGATGAAGGATTTAATAAGTATTGTATTTTAAAAATAAATATATTTATAAATAAAGAACTTAAATTCAATCTTTTGGATGTGAATTAATGTTTTTAATAAAAATTTGTTATAATTAGACCTTGCTTAGTTATAAAGTGGAAATAACTGTTACTTATATACTTCGGCAATTTTACCGTTGTCCCTCACTAGTGCAGTCAGTCTGACATGTAGCAAATCGGCCAACTTAGAGCGGCTCTGGTATAGTTAGTAATTATAATAATAGTAGGGTCACGTTTTTACCCTTTGAAATGTTTACTTGAAATGATTGTTGTTAGCCAACAGCGTGTTCATATTAGCGATTATTTGAGCGATTTCGCCGCGTGCTGCGTTCATATTTCCAACATGAACGGACCTGCGCTGTAGAATGCGGCGCATGCTCTAAGCGGGTAGGTTGGATGAGGCGTAACCGCCGCGATGTTGCAACGAACTCGCGGCGATATCGCCTCGCTGTGAAATCGCCCAAAAATCGCTAGGTGTGAACAGGCACTAATATCTGAAATATTCGTAATAGATTTTATTGTGGAGACATATTGTTATAAAATTAGTTTTAATTAATGAAATTTTATTTTATCCATCGACAAATAAGTTTAAATAGATCCAGATATGCGACAGAAATCAAAACTAATGGTAGGTATTCATAGTCAACTTACTTGGCTTAGTTAGTAGTCCACATATCGATGATATGACTAACATTACAGAACCTAGAAGTTGTGTCTTTTAGTACAAAGTCTTGTTTTTATTGGCGTATCAAGAGAGGGGGCTTTGCCCTGGTCCAAAATCTAGGTACGCTGGTTTTGAATAATTTTAATAATACTGTATTTCAATGTTTCATGTATGCTTCTTATTTTAATGAATAAACATTTGTAAATAATTTTAATTACGTGTTTTATTTACTTTTCCAATATAACTCCAGTTTTCTTCATAGGACAGGCTTCGTCTAAAGTGAGGATTAAACAAAGTAAGGATTCCTCATCATTAGCCCATGGATGTCACCACTGTGGGGCACGAGCCTACCACATGTTGAGGTCGAACTACCTCGTTCTCGTTGGTCTATTGGTAGCAAGCGTTGCGTAAGGACCGAGAGGTCCCCGGTTCGAGTCCGGTGTCGAGCAAAATTTATAAGTTTTTCTCTGTAAAGAAATTAGTCAGGAAGTTGGCGAGTGCACGCCTGTGCCCGAGGTACGTTAAGCCGGTGGTCCTGCGCCCGATCTCTCATTGTTAGGGAACAGAGAGAGCACTTGTGCTCCTATTTATGCACTTAAATAGGTATGTCCTGCGCTCTTGGCTGATCTTAATTGAGATCGGCCGCCATGGCCGAAATCTGTCGAAACTACAACCGAGTAGCTCGTTCGAACTGCAGCCAATAGATGGCGCTGACATAACATTTTCATACTAATACCAAGGTTAATATCCAAGCCTACATGTCGCTATCAATGTTTCCAAGTATAGGAATCCTCCTAACCTTTTCCATTCATAGAAATAGTAAAAATAGGCACGTCCTTTAATTAAGTAGAGACCTTTTTGGTATTGAATTTAAAACTTTGTTTAAATTTCTCTCGTAATTCTAAGTTAATTCAGTTGTTAATTTTACCTAATCAATTGGTTTTTTTTTTCTAAACAAAAGCATTTTAACAGTAAAAAAAATGTATGGTAAGGTTTCCTCTTTTAAGAGCAAGCCCCATTCAGAAACCAAAAAATATTACTGTTTTGCATTACAACAAAACAGGTATTATGTGGTGAATAAAACACACAGCGTTGATGTGAAGAATGCTGTCTGAGATCTTTCCAAAGTATTAAATATCATAGACAATCTTACCAAATATCTCTGCTCATATACCTTTCTCCCTCTCACCAGCAGGCGCCACCACTCGAAAGGCGCGAAGTGAGTGACATGAACTGTCAAATCATAGAGTCTTCAGATCACCAGCAAGAGCATTGCTGCAACGCTGTGTGTTTTATTCACCACATAATACCTGTTTTGTTGTAATGCAAAACAGTAATATTATGTTGGCTCCTAAAACACACAGCGTTGATGTGAAGACCTGTTTGATATCTGCTGGTGGCAAGCACAAACGCTATGATGAATATTAAAATAAGAGAAATATACACATTAGTGAGACACATACAACAATAAAATAAATTACTATTTTTGTTATGTTTTTAGGAGCAGATACTCTCTATGTATCTATGCTTTTGGTATTACAAAACTTACTGTTATTCATAAATTTAGTACATAACTCAGAGCTCAGGCTCTGGAACTATGGATTCTTAAAGAAATTTTAGTTAAAGAAATGGTCTTTTAATTTAGGTTGATCTGATTAACCTTTTACCGGACAGAGGAAATATATACCCATCAAAATGTGGACCTACCTACTTGACAAAAGGTCCAAAAGCAATGTACCTATTTTCAACATAAGTAATTGTAATTGAAATAAAGTTTTTTACTTTAAAATATCATGACTTAGAAAAATATGATAACATTAAAATTGGTTACTTGCCTATGAGCATTAGTGAGCAACTCTAATTATTGTTTATAAATTATAACTTTAAATGTAACTATTTAGAAGTATAAAAGACTTTAGATATCTATAAATCTGGATTCATAACCAAAATTTAAATTTTCTGTTTAAGTAAATTTTTAGTTAGTTTCCCAAGGCTACACCTACTATCTGTTAAGGTTAAAGCCTGCAATTTATGCAAAATAAGTGTCTTGCATTTAACTTCAATATACAAAATAATTGTTCTTATCAAAATTACATATTCAGTCTATACTTTCCTTTGATTGATAATTGAAGTGTCAGGCTAGTGAGCCCTATAAAGCACATTGGTACACTTGGTATGCTTATGTATGTATGAATGTTTCCGCAACATACAATTGGACTGCACATGTCCGCGAGTCAGTCATAGTGACAATTCTGGCCACAGAGGCTCCAGGTATTGATCTCGATTTCCATAGTGAGAAGCGAGAATGTGCTATGAATTCGAATCATAAAATGATGTCATGAATTCTTCAGCTACATGCTATTGGAGTAAAAAAGTTGTAAATGTCCTTGTAAGGCATTATTATTTCTTTTACACATGAAACCATATTACAAAGGTATTCTTTTCATTATAAGCATATTAATTTTGTACTAGCTAGCACTAGCACTCTTACCACAAAAATAAATGTACTGGTTAAAAATAGTTTGTACAACATATAGTAGCTGCACTGTCAGCATAACCATAAGTAGGTCTTAGGTTACTTCCTTAATCAGACCTATTGTATACAAAGGTACTGTAATATTTACATATAAAGTATGCTTATGGTTACTCCAGACTGTATGAACAGTCTGCAAAGTGGTGAGCTGTACACTGTAAGAGCAGTTGTCTGCTTACAGTAATTACTTTAGATCCTGGAAGAGGTCACAAAGGACCAGGGGATTCGCCCCCCCCCCCCCTTTTTTTTGAGCTTAGGAGGGATAGATTGCCCACCTGGGGGCAAAATACCTGTACATTGTCAGGTCTGTATTAAAACAAATATATAATTTATAGAACCTTCCCTAGGTTCTCTTCTGGATCGGCTCTGCTTTTGTGTTGCCCCAGAATTTATGGCATTATAAAATCCGATACACTTTAAATAAAAAATATATTAGTTTTTGTGGCGCGTCTGCATGCACAGTCATCTGACCATAAAACTGTGTGAGAACTGAATTGTTCATTGATATTAGATCAATTATGTACATTAGGTGGGGAATGCCCAGCCCAATCATCAGTCCCACTGTTATTTTGATTAGTCGCACAAAAAAATGTGGTAATATTTTTAACACTTAAGTATATTAACTTTGGTGCGATAGTCGACACCACACTTATGAAGAGTTTCATAGTGGGTCCGCCCCAAACTAAAATTCTTCAAATATAGCCTCCGCGGCAAAAACTAAAGAACTAGTCACATGTTCTTTCACTCCCTTCTCCAATCCCGACTGCTCGAGCAACGCCTCCGCGGCGCGGGATCGAAGGTGACACTGTACGGTACTGAACTGACCCTTCTTAGGAAGACCGCAAACCCCTTTTTAAGTATGGCCACAATGGCTAAGGGTTGCAGATGTCACTCTGTAGACTTTTTAAAGGTGCTCCATATTTCGTCACTCTTCATGTACCTATGGCCTCCGCGACCATTGACTTGACAAGTTTCAAGAGTAATGTTATCTCAAGTGAGTATCTTCATATACTCAAGTATGGCCTCTACAGCCTGAGACTACTGATGCCACTTATTTTATACACGGCCGCTAAAAGTTAGGCAGTCCGCAATTCTGGTTAATCTCTCCATGAGACAAGTGATCTATAACTATGTATCAGTCATTTCCACACTTCAGGTGATGCATAAGAGAAAAAAGGGTTTAGTGCCTTTATTGCTTCTAAGATATACATTAGACAGATATCTGAAGAGCATTGTCTTAACCATATGTGTCCATACCCAAGGCTCCCAATGTAACCCAGGGCCCTGATCAGAGTATCCATGATGGACTGAACTGATAGTATATTTTTGTGGGTACATAGTCATCCGCTGACCATCAATAGGATTACAGGATGTAACTCCTTAAATTTTGACACAAAAGTCAAAAAATAAAAATCACTTCTATTAGATTGTAAATGTACTTTGCCAGCACTTACAAATCCACACTATAGCAATAGCATGATTTCACTACCATATTTGTCATCAAGAAACTGTAAACAGTTAATGTCATGTGTAGGCAGACAATATAATGAAGATATGGTCATCTTTACTTCAGTAGTAAGTAAACTAGCAGAACTCATATCATCATATTATTATTCTATAAGCTGTGTTTATTGTCATATTTATTCATCACAACACTCAGGCCCTGCTATATTAAGCAAGGCAGATTAGCTGAGTCAGTTGAAAAACTTTAAATTCATAAGTTGTACCATGTAGTTATATATTAAGCACTATTGTAAATCAAAGTCAAATTATTGAAATTCAAAATGACAATTGTTAACAAATCTTGGGAGTAATTTTAAGTAAATTACTACTATTTCAACTATATAATAAGATAATTGGATGCAATGTATTATTATTATCTATTTATTGTAACATATCCATGAACTATGTATTTAGTACTAGACAGTCACTCAATACTCAATACTTTGTGTTTAGTCTTTAACATATGGTTTACTAATTATGTAATAATTAACATAATTATGATCATAATATTTTATAGCCTGGTATTCCTTATGGACATACAAGAATGAGCAAATCTTATGAACAACCCATTCTAAGACTATTTTGGTTCTCAAAGTTTCCGCAACCTGAGAGTTATAGCAGGAAATATACCTACTTACAGAAAATAAATTAAATTGCATGTGCACTTAAGAGTGCAGATCTAACATATCAAAATAGATATGCAAAAATCTGGTTAAGTCTCTAGGGACCTATACATGTTGGTTGGGTCTGGTTTCCCATGCAAATCCCATTGAAGACACTAGAGAATACTGTTTATAATAATAGAGAGGTAAACTGCAGTACCTCCTTGTTGTTGAGTACTCAGAGGAATCTCATTCCTGCATTTACATTGGCCAAGTTAAGGTAATCCTTACTTAAAACCTACATTTACTAGTTTGTAACTATATAAGGTAATACTAAACTGGTCTATAAATTAAACTGGAATTGTTCTAAGTTTAATCCAAGAAGCAATATAATCATTAGATAGGTTACCTCCTGATGTATCAGTTATTTTTATTTCCTGATACAAGTAACATGAGCCTTAAGAGGGCTCCAGCCAGTTAAATATTATTATGATGTATGTCAATTGGAAATAAGGAAAATTATTATTTCAATATGTAATAATCAATATGTTATGTTATGTGGTTGCAAGTACCACTTAAGAGGTCTTACTTGGTATAACCCTCAAGATGTAAAATGGTTATATATATTTTTTTTGTAATATAATCTTACTTCAGACGAACTGTCTGAATTAGTGTGATAAGACACATTTATGTTTTATTTACCTAAGCAAGGAGTTATTAAAATATATGTCTATCCTAAAAGGATAATGTACTCAATTTTTGTGAAAATATACTTCACTTCTTAATATTTATAAGTAATATAATAAGCTACGACTCAGAAACTAGCAGGCATGCACTACATTATAAAATAAAAATAGCTATTTTTCATCTCTTAGGAGTACTGTTAGCTAGTTATTTAATTAACTTTATCATAAACCAAACTTTTCTCACACAATATACTCTAATTATGCCATCATATTGATTGGATCTTATTAAAAAAACCTGTATAAGTAATATGCTCTAATTGAACCATAATAATTGTATTGTGGACTCAGATGGTGGTAAGCCATCTTACATCGGATAGATCGAAAAGATACAATTTTACATAACGCCAGGCTTACTAGATAAGTCTGTTAATAATAAAGAGATATTTTGCCTTTGCGAGATGGTATTCCAAAAATGTTTGGAAGTACATAATTATCTCATTACCACTGCCATTAATAATCTTATTAACCTAATGGCAATATTTATAAAGAGGTTATAAAACCGACTATAATAGATCGATCTGATTCTTTTCAGAGATTAACTGAGAATCGAATAAGATTCTAATAAACTAGCTAGAGTGTTAACGCGCGGATCCGGTCGAGTAACAATATGTTTGAACTTACTGACTGAGTTCTTCCGCCTTATGAAGCGTATTGTAGATGTTCAGACAAACCATACAACTCCCTCGACGATCAAATAGAAGTCGTAGAAGTCGAACAACTGTTTCAAATTTGACCCGGCTGCGAACATCCTTTCACGATTTTCAATACATTTTGCTTTTTGGATTCAGCGCTACAAACACTCACTATTCATTGAAAAAACACTCAATACTATTGAAATAGACGCTGTGTGCTTAATTCACACTATAATTAACAATGTAAAAACAATTTCTTTCATTGAAATTGGATAGAGAACATTTTTACGATGTTTCAACGGAAAAATCACAAACGCTATGATTTGACAGTTCATGTCACTCACTTCGCGCCTTTCGAGTGGTGGCGCCTGCTGGTGAGAGGGAGAAAGGTATATGAGCAGAGATATTTGGTAAGATTGTCTATGATATTTAATACTTTGGAAAGATCTCAGACAGCATTCTTCACATCAACGCTGTGTGTTTTAGGAGCCAACATAATATTTATTTCATTTCAAAGAGTACGTGTGCCAGAGAGAGCCACTCTACATTCTTACATCTAGAATTTTGACGAAACATTTAGCACCTACATAATTATAAAAATGACAATGGTACGGTAGGATGCAAGTGTGTGTGTGTGTGTGCGAGTGTGCGAGTGTGCGCGAGTGTGTGTGAGTTTGTGAGTGTGTGTGTTCTTTCTTACTTTTTAATTGAGTGTGTAGGTAAAGCGTAAAAGGGGAACAAACAAACAGGCACACTTTCACATTTTTAATACTAGTTAGGATGCTTTTTTAGGCCCTTAGCCGTAACCGGGGCGCCGTGCTTCCGGGGGCAAGATGGCGGAGTACCGACCGTCGCCTTCCAACCACCCATAGTGGTTGAGGGAAGACAGCACCTCGGAAAACCTTGAGAACTGCATGTACCTGTAATGAGGTTAGTACGAATGAGATTGCGTAGGGGTAAGAGCCATCCGCTCCCCCGCAAGTCCGGTGATGATGACGAGGCTGCTCCAAGCCATCGTCGTATGTCAGTTAGGTTAGAGGTGAGAGCCATCCGCTCCCCCGCAAGTCTGGTGATGATGACGATGCTACCCCAAGCCATCATAGTATGTCAGTTAGGTTAGGGATGAGAGCCATCCGCTCCCCCGCAAGTCAGGTGATGATGACGAGGCTACTCCAAGCCATCATAGTATGTCAGTTAGGTTACGGATGAGAGCCATCCGCTCCCCCGCAAGTCCGGTGATGACGACGAGGCTGCTCCAAGCCATCGTCGTATGTCAGTTAGGTTAGGGGTGAGAGCCATCCGCTCCCCCGCAAGTCCGGTGATGATGACGAGGCTACTCCAAGCCATCGTCGTATGTCAGTTAGGATAGGGGTGAGAGCCATCCGCTCCCCCGCAAGTCCGGTGATGATGACGAGGCTGCTCCAAATCATCGTATGTCAGTTAGGTTAGGGGTGAGAGCCATCCGCTCCCCCGCAAGTCCGGTGATGATGACGAGGCTGCTCCAAGCCATCGTCGTATGTCAGTTAGGTTAGGGGTGAGAGCCATCCGCTCCACCGCAAGTCCGGTGATGATGATGAGGCTACTCCAAGCCATCGTCGTATGTCAGTTAGGTTAGGGGTGAGAGCCATCCGCTCCCCCGCAAGTCCGGTGATGATGACGAGGCTACTCCAAGCCATTATCGTATGTCAGTTAGGATAGGGGTGAGAGCCATCCGCTCCCCCGCAAGTCCGGTGATGATGACGAGGCTACTCCAAGCCATTATCGTAGGCAGTTAGGAGAATAAAAAAGGGGGCTTGGGTTACTTTATATGGACCGAAGGCGTAATTTTTTTTAGCGGCCATCGATCATATCGATACCTTAAATCTCAAATGGTGTAACCGCCAATTTGGTTAAAATAACTTTTTGATGCAGTATTATTTAGTTTTTTTTTTCTATCGAACTGTATATTTAAAATCTTGAAATTCGCAAAAAAAATATTATTACGACCCAATGTTTTTTACAGATTTAAACACTTTTTATAAGGGAAACAGGTCGTAAAAGGCTTAGCCCACTTTACTTGGTGGTTACGCCCCTAGAAATTATTGTGACGTGAAAAAAATGTCAAAACAAAAGGGGGTAAGGGAAATAATTTGCCGGCGTAACTCGTAAGATGCAAAATCCTTACTAATATTATAAATGCGAAAGTAACTCTGTCTGTCTGTCTGTCTGTTACGCTTTCACGCTTAGAGTACTGAACCGATTTAAACGAAATTTGATGATTCTGAGATACCGGAAACATATTTTTCAGACGTTAGTGGTGTAGCGCAAACCCGTAAAATCACTTTAAAAGATTAAAAATGAGACAAAAAAAATGTCTCATAGCAATACGTCTGAAAATCTTTTTTATTAGTAAATTTTGGTTATTTGATGCGAACAAAACAATTTTCAGACGAAAATGTGGACGCATATAATTTTGAGACCGTTTTCAAAATGTTAACAAATTTTACCGATCGGTATCATAGCAATATGTCTGAAAATTGCTAGACATGATAGAATAAGTTGTCCACATGTGCAAAAAATTTAATAATAATAATAATAATAATGCATAACTTCTTCACTTTTGCTTGCCCAAAAGCCGCAAATTTGAAACAAACCCCTTTAAGAAGGGAGAATATATTTTAAATATATAACACATCATAATAATATCTTTATTTCCATAATAAACATCTACATAATATCCTTAAATCTAGCGACTCTGCACTAAGCATAATTGCTTGTATCGCAGCAGCCAACACTCGAAGTATACCGTCACATTTTGTAGACACCTGACTAGGACAATAAAGTTACAAAACTATTAGAACTTAATAATATTAAATAAACATATTAAATACAAAATTAAATTGAATGTTACAAAAGATAATAACTAAAAAAAAAATACGCGCGTGTGTGTGTGTGTGTGTGTGTGTGTGTGTGTGTGTGTGTGTGTGTGTGTGTGTGTGTGTGTGTGTGTGTGTGCGCGTGTGTGTGTGTGTGTGTCTGGTGTGTGTTTTCACTTTTTTTTTTTGTAGAGGTTTAAGAGAGAAGGTTCTCTGTTTCGCTGTAATCCAGGTTCATCAACCAAGATTCGACAGCTAGCTTGGCTTCCCGCAAGGGTAGTCTTTTGATATCAGCGCTGCGGCAGGCCCTGTTGTATAGACGTGCTAGAAGAAAGTTAGGGTGTCGTTTTGCAAAGGCAGTGCGGACTCTTTGAATAGGGACTTTAAAGACACGTTGCCTTAGAAGATTTTCGTAGTCCTTTGAATTCAGGGTGATTTTATGAACGTGCATTGCAGCACGCAGGACATACAGCTGTCGGACTCTAAGGACTTTACTTTCCTGATATAAAAGGTTTGTACTAAAACGAAACGGTTTGCGGAGCATGACCTTGAGTACAGTCCGTTGAGCTCTTTCCAAGGTTATCATTAATGATTTGGTGGCACCACCCCATGCTTTAACGCAGTATATTAATATAGACTGGCAAATGGCTTTGTATACTAGGAGGAGGGTTTTCTTTGAAGCTGAATGTCTGAGAGATTTAAGAATGTACCCAGTTTTTCTGATTCTGTTTGAAGTGGCAGCGATGTGAGCTTTGAATGATAAATTTTCGTCAAGAAGGATTCCCAGGTATTTTATTGAAGCTGTTCGCTCGATAAATTGGCAAGAACAGGTGGAGTCGAGTGACTGCTGATCGCAATAATTAAGAGTTAGGGAAAGTGAATCTGGCGGTTCCGAGGCACGTGTTTTATGAAAGGCTATGTATTTTGTTTTGTCAACATTTACTGTGAGAAGATTTAATGAGAGCCAGTCTGCAATAGTCGCTAATCCATTTTCGGCATTCTTATAAACGTTTTCCCATGTAAAGTCTTGAAATAGTATGACTGTATCATCAGCATAACATACTATGTCAGCACTCATTAGTTGAAGATGCAGCAAGTCGCTAATATAGACGAGAAACAGTGTAGGTCCCAAAATACTTCCCTGCGGGACACCAAACTCTACTGATAGCCTGTCACTAACGTAGGAACCCACTCTTGTACATTGCTTGCGGTCAGTTAAATAAGTTTGAAACCAGCAATTAGCTAAGCCTCTTATACCTAGGTTCTCAAGTTTCTGGAGGAGTATTGGGATAGACACAGTGTCGAATGCCTTGGCTAAGTCGATAAAAACTCCTACACAATTTTTATTACTATCCAAGGCGCCCGACACTATATCACTCACTGTTAAAACTGCATCCTCCGTGGATTTCCCATGCCTAAATCCAAACTGTCTTGCGGGGATAAGATTATTGGTTTCAAGGAATTTTACAAGTCTACTATTGACAATTTTTTCTAAAAGTTTTGAAAATATTTGAAGTAGCGAAATCGGTCGGTAGTTTGATGGAATGCTTTTATCACCAGTTTTATGGATCGGAGTGACAACAGCTGTTTTCCAAGTTTCAGGAAACGTACCAGAAGACAGGCTGAGATTGAAAATATTTATATCAGACAAATGAAGTGTAGCATCTTCTCTATCAGACAACTTTTCGATACTCAGATATTATTTAAGAATCGTATTGAGGCATCTTGAATTCTCTGTTACAAACCAATGAATAATAGTAAGAAAGGGGCAGGGGCGTAACAAGCGCTGAGGCAGTTGAAATTAAATACTGATTGATTTGATAGTTTTGGTTTTATTTAAGCACACTTGTTATTTTGGTTTTGGGAGTATATGCTACACTTAAAGTGTCTGAAAACAGGTTTTTGGTAATCATGGCAGCAAAACGAAAAGTTAAAAAAAAAATTATCCGTATTGCTATGACACAGGTCGGCTAAATTTTTTGACATTTTCAAAAATGCGCTCAGGCTATGTGCTACGCACAAAATGTCTGAAAACAAACTTTTTCTTAATACAATTATAAAATCTATGTACATTTTCATTATCAGACGTATTGCTATAATACCGACTGCCTTTTTTTTTTGACACAGCAGAAATGGCCTCCCACGCAGTTGCTACACTTTCGACCGTTACTATATACCTAGTCGGGTTCAGAATCAAACGATCTAACGATTTTATAGGGTTTTTGCCGTATTGCTATGAGACATGGTTTTGGTCGTGGGCTCTGTTACTAATAGCAATAAAGAACCGATGGAAAATGTGTAAAAAACGGGGGGGGAACCAGTTATTCATACTCACCTGTATGCCGCGCAATTAGACCATCCCAAGGCAGAACTTTCGGCTTGTTCGGCCGAGACACCATCCGGTGGCGCGAACTCTTAATAGAATATAATAAATATTTATTGGTCACATACACAATTACATAATAATAATATTTAATACAACATTAATATATAAAATGACTATTTCACATCAGTGACTAACAAGGTACGTGCCTCAGCTTAGACTGCAGAAGCTCAACATGAGCTGCTGCAGCACTGGTATTCTGGGCGTACCTTTGGTTGAGTGACTACTCAGACAAAGTAAAACAAAACAAAAAATTATAGAAGCAAGAGCATTAGCAAAATAATTATATAAAACATTTTCCTCCTAAACACACACACACACACCAACACACTCACACACACACGCGCGCATACACACATTTCTAAATTTTCTAGACACAAGATTTTATTTTGTTTCTTTTTATAATTATTTTAATTATATTAACCTTTACTTTGGCTTTAACCGTCCGCAATAAAATTAAGATTAGCTAAATGTAACGCGGCCTCTGTGACACAAGCATAGCTTAGTGCAGGGACCACTATAATATAGTATACTTATAGTAATAAGTGCAATTTGTATGTGTATTTTTTGAAAATAAAGCTTATTATTATTATTATTAGTCATTACCAACGTCTCGGGACTACAGAGTCCCGGCCCTTTTGGAAGGCTCGCGTGGGGGCACAGGCCCAACACGTAGAGGCCCCTTGAGAAGTTTAATATAAGTTTGGGATGGATATGCTAACCGGATATCACTCCTAAATGCACAAAATGATACACTCAGCAGTAATTCCCGGTGAGCATATAATACTATTGTGTAAAAATGGAATCTAAATATTTGGGTCTATGGTGAAATGCTATGTGGACTGTATATCTGGGCTATGGGATGAGATATCGTCACCTGCCATTCCAATATCTCATAAATTGTTTAAAGTTCCGCCCCCACTCAGCATTGTGTCGCACCTCCCGGGGGGAGGCAACGACGCTGGTTTTCAGTGGTAGCCTTTGTTAGATGGTAACATAATATTTAAATATTATCTTATAGGTACACTCACCCTCAAAATGCTTGCAGTAGTAAATGTCGCCTTGGCAGTGGTTGACGAACATGAAGAACTTGAAATACTTCCCTATACCCCGGTTGGCGTAGAAACAGTGTGGCGAATAGACATCAGGGCAGTCCAGAGGGCAGATGTGACCGTCAAACGATTCGTCTAGTTCATACAGGGGACTGAATGACCGTAGAGGCGGCTTGGGGGCAAACGCTGTAGTGGACAAATAAATAAATAATTCATATCCTACTTATCCTTACTAATATTATAAAGGTGAAAGTTTGTATGTATGGATGGATGTATGGATGTATGGATGTTTGTCACTCTTTCAAGCTCAAACGTCCGAACCGATTTTCATGACATTTGGTATGATGGTAGCTGGCACTCTGGAATAACATATAGGCTATAACACAGATACAAAACATAATCGACAGAAGTGAAAATGAAAACATGAAACACATACAGGTTCTGCCAGAATAACGGAGCCGTCGCGTGCTTGCGGGTGCTACGGCAAAATGAAAGAAAAGAAAGAAAAAACTTTTATTGACCACGACTTGAGGTAACAATGACACATAGATACATACACAAAACACAAAACGCACACAAAGAAATAGAACACATATGTAAGGACTTTATGAGTGGTCAACGAGGTACAGGCCTCAGCATATGCCGCATCAGCCCGAGAGCCGCTGCAGCGCTGGTATTCTGGCCGTACCCCGAGTGACTGTAGTAGCTTACACATAAACGACTCATATAAATAAATAAATATCTTAATCTAACAACAAATCAACTACAACTAAATATTAACTACGCACTACCTGAGGGCCTACCATGAGTTGGCTATCGAAAACTTACGTACGTTAAAAACCTATCGAGTTGTTTTTTTCATACGGCCGATTTTAGTTCTTCGCGTAACCACCAGCGGCGCTGTACAAGTTTTTCATAGACATATTCACGTAGGCGATATCGAGTGCGTAAGTTTTAAACTCATGGTAGCCCCACAGGTCTATTCGATTTAAATACCAATTTGATACTTTCACGCGTTCCTAAAAAAGAGACTATAGCGGTACCGTGAGTTAGCTATCGAAAACTTACGTACGTTAAAACCTATCGAACTGTTTTTTTCGAAGAATTTTAGTTCTTAGCGTAACCGCTAGAGGCGCTGTACAAGTTTTTCATAGACATATTTACATAGGCGATATATCGAGTCTGTCACTTTTAAACTCATGGTAGCGTTACTAGGCTGACAGTGAGAGTACGGACGCATTACGAAGTCATCCTATGTTCCGACATCAAGAAAGAGGTTATCAATTCGTCTGATGGTTGCTTTTTTTGTATGCAACCGATTATAATATTTCTGTGGCGACATCCGATTAAGTACTTCCCAATACTACCAACAGATGCCGCTTACACACCATCTCCACAAGAGTGTGCCTAAAGTATGAATCCTACATCACACTTCAAAGTTATTCTGGCCACTAACTATATATAGGGCAAAAACCAAGATGGTAATTGGACCACGGTCCCCGAGCACGATCACCTAGCTCGGCGGAAGATCTTCCATTTTAGGATCACTCCTAAATTTATTTGATGCAGTTTTCCCTTTCAGTCAAGTTTATGTAACATACAACCGCTGGAGTAGACGAGTTCTAGAGTGGATACCGCGTCTCGGCAAACGTAGTGTAGGACGCCCGCAGGCCAGGTGGAGTGATGATCTGCGCAGGACGGCTGGTAGGAGCTGGATGCGAGTAGCCGAAGATAGATAGAATTGGCGAGCATATGAGGAGGCCTAAGACCAGAAGAAAAATACGTTGATGATCGAGTGGTTAAGGTCGTTGCATGCCAACCGAGAGGTCGTCAGTTCAAACCCCGCCAGTTACCACTGTGTTTTTCAAATATGAAATTCATATGTACGATTATACGACGCTTTAACGGTGAAGGAAAACATTGTGAGGTACCTAAGCTACACACACAAGGCCACCTTGGTAGGCCCGTGCCCCAGCAGTGGGCACGTATATGGGCTGATGATGATGTCCAGGAGTGAACAGAAGTGTGCTGATGATGATGATAAAGTAACTTACGACCACCCGTCCAATTCTCGTTACTAGTATTCGCAATATGAGTAGCGTTTGTCAATATGTCGCTTTTACGCTGATTCTTCTCCCTTAAATACGTTTTGCACGACGTTCCTTGGACTATGTTGTATTCTGAAAACATTCGTTGCATCAAAAAACATCCATAATAAGGCGTCTGACCGATTTCAGCTATGGCGGCAGATCTCAATTGAGATCAGCCACGTCGAAAAACATATTATGCGCGTAAACACAAGTGTGCACTTGGTTTTTTTATTTTTTGTCGTTGGGGAACAGAGAGTGCTCTTTGTTCCCCTCCGTCTCATAGTTCTGTGAGACGGTAATCCGACTTGCTCGTGGAGAAGATCGGGCGCAGGACCACCGGCTTAACGTGCTTTGCGAGGCACGGGCGAGCATCCGCCAACTTCCTGACTCCGGGCTGAATAATTTCTTGACAGAATAACGTACACAAGTTTTGTCCGACCCCGGACTCGAACCGGGGACCTCTCGGTCCTTAAGCAGCGATTGGTACCAATAGAACAACGAGGCAGTCTTAGCGTATGAGATTGGGTTATAATTTGTTGATTGGAAAACTGAAAATGTCCGGGATATTTACCATATTGTTCTGTTTTAATTAATACATTTTGACGATGGTAGCGGTGTCGTGCGTAATAAAAGATTTAGAAACCTATAGGTTATTAGGTAGGTACCTATACCGATATGTCTGCTCTTAGACCAACTGTCATTCTCGCAGTCCTACAGTTCACCCGTGATCATGGCGCTTGCAACAGTGCCGAAATATGGGGGGCTAGTTAAAAAAAAACATCATGGTAAATATCCCGGACATTTCCAGATTTCTAATATGCGTAACCATGAGAGTTTAAATTATTTACCTATAAGTATTACTTACCTGCACGCCTATGAAGAAATTCTAAGGTTGTGTAGTCGACCAACCCGCACTTGGCCAGCGTGGTCGACTAAGGCCTTATCGCCCTAGTTTAGGGTAGGCCCGTGCCCCAGCAGTGGGGACGTATATGGGATGATGATGATGATGATGATGATGAAGTCATACCTCCCGTTTAGTGTGAGAATTGATACATTTAATTTAAGCGGACCTTCTAATGTGTGTGTAAACCATACGTGATATATTTCGCCGTCCCCGCAGAATAAAATGATAACAGCCAATATCTTAGTTTTAGTGTTATGCCATTTTTTGGATCTGTGGGTGCTAATACATCTGCTAAATTTTAATAATAATTTAATGCTAATAGTATTCATAGATTTAACAAATGCCATAAATTACGAGAATAAAATTTAATATAACATTATCGAAATGTACTCTTACTTGTTAGTATGACAAACAGTCATATAATTATATTCTCGTAAAAAAATTTCAACTAGACAATGATAAACGCAGTTATCATTTTATTCTCGTTCAAAACGCACCGATCGCTAAGTGTAAAGTTGAGTAACCAAAATGACCTTTATAGTTAGAAGGATAAGACTTAATATTAACAAGTGGGAGAGAAACATGTGCATCTGCACTGAGTGTTCTTTTTTTCAACTTTTAGTAAAAGAACTGAGATTTATAGGATATTTAGTAAAAAATAGTAAAATTTTATAGCATGGGGTCACAAATTTCTAAAACTTGATTTAAATTAGTTATGACCAAAAAACTGGAACACTCAATCCAGACGTTTCAGTAAATGTGCATATTCTCAATCTCAGAAAGTACTAACTCTGAGATAATGATTTTTATGTTAGAATTTAGTAAAGAATTTCTTAAAACTTTTAAGAAATTACCAATTCGCTAGGGTGTCAGATTGCAGATTAGTGGCGGTTTGAATGGATCACTCAATTCAGCACTTGTCTGAACTGAGTGATCTTCAAAATGTGCGTATGATTAGAGAATTACTTAAATGTAACAATTTTATCTTGTAGTTTTACTCTTTCGCGAATTCGTAAAATAGAAATAACGGCTCAAAAAGCTTTACCTTGAAAAATAAACAAAAGGAAATTTTTTGGAACGTCTGAACTGAGTGTTCATTATATGCGGCTCTACAGACTGATATAACCCTCTTCCATTGAAGAAGTTTAGATCAATGGTTTTTACTAATTTTTTACTAAAACATGTAATATCGTCCGTCGCTATAAACTATATACCTTAAGAGAAAATCATTTTTTTGTTTTTGTAAAGGAGGTTATGTTTTAGGGTGACCACAATTTATAAGGTTTAATAAAAAACCTTTAGTCATATTAGAAAATGCGTTTTATTCAAGTAGTTACATAAGATTAAATAAAAAGTAAAAATAAAATGTAAATATGTTTGTATTTCGCTTATAAGGGTGTAATTGTCTTACGGGGGTGAAGAAATATTTATTTAGAAAGATGTACGGGTCGCTATGTTATAACACTATAATAAGCGAAATACTTACAAACATATTTACATTTTATTTTTACTTTTAATTTAGTCTAATGTAACTACTCGAATAAAACGCATTTTCTAATTTAACTAACGGTCTTTTATTAAACATTATAAATTGTGGTCACCCTACAACATAACCTCCTTTACAAAAACAAAAAATTGATTTTCTCTTAAGGTATAAAGTTTATAGCGACGGACTATATTACATGTTTTAGTAAAAAATTAGTAAAAACCATTGATCTAAACTGCTTCAATGGAAGAGGGTTATATCAGTCTGTAGAGCCGCATATAAGGAACACTCAGTACAAACGTTTCAAAAAAATCTCCTGTTGTTTATTTTTCAAGGTAAAGCTTTTTGAGCCGTTATTTCTATTTTACGAATTCGCGAAAGAGTCAAACTACAAGATAAAATTGTTACATTTAAGTAATTCTCCAATTATACGCACATTTTGAAGATCACTCAGTTCAGACAAGTGCTGAACTGAGTGATCCTTTTAGACCGCCACTAATCTGCAACCTGACACCCTAGCGAATTGGTAATTTCTTAAAAGTTTTAAGAATTTCTTTACTAAATTCTAACATAAAAATCATTATCTCAGAGTTAGTACTTTCTGAGATTGAAAATATGCACATTTACTGAAACGTCTGGATTGAGTGTTCCAGTTTTTTGGTCATAACTAATTTAAATCAAGTTTGAGAAATTTGTGCTATAAAATGCTATAAAATTTTACTATTTTTTACTAAATATCCTATAAATCTCTCTTCTTTTACTAAAAGTTGAAAAAAAGAACACTCAGTGCAGATGCACATGAGAGAAACATGTTCGTTAGAAAGAACAAGTTGGAAAAAAAATCCTTCTTAAACATATCATATTCCTACCCAGATAATTATATATGTTCGAATAATTAACTATTCTTATGTAATTTTTAGTGTGTCGGGTTTTTTGCACCCTAATTTTTTTTGTTCAACTATCCTGAAATACTACATTTTTTTTCCTAACTGACTAACGATGATGGCTTGGAGGAGCTGAAATACAACTCATTATAACTAGTAGTCGTTTTTTTATTTTTAAAAAAGGCTAACAAGATGACCTCACTCCACCTGATGGTAAGCGGTAGTGAGATCCAAATATGAGGACGACAGGCGCAATAGATCGTATTGAGCCTGTCGCACTCACCCTGAAGGCTTGCTTAAATGCCGTTTCACGCCCCGCCTGAAGAGCCCGGGATCATAGGAGGGAGAGAAAACATGAGCTGGAAGGATAGGAAGTCTAAATAGGCATACGGGTGAATTTCCCGACACCAAATCGTAAACGGCACGGCTGAAACTGCTAGTGCAGGATGGCACTTTTAACTTGTAATATTTTTTTTTAGATAAAAGGTGTTGTCTCCTATAGGTGACTATAAATATTTTTAAATTATGATTATCGCTAATTAGGTAAAAAAAATCTTAAACCCCCAATTGTATCATATCGGTGACGCGGCACAATTTGTTTTTCAGTATACTTTTAATCATATTTTAAAAACAGTTGATTTTTTAGGGATTTAACTTTTTTTATTTAAATCCTTAATAATGACAGTACCTTATTGCGGAAAGTTCAATACAAAATCTGTTATATTTAATGAATGGTAAGTACAAATTCACGTGTCCAAATGAGATATGTCATCGCGGTGAATTTTCGTTGTACGCGAATATCTAGGCATCGAAAAACACTAGCTTCTTGCCACTGCGCAGTAAATCTGCGCATCAGTGCCGCCTAAGCGCTTAACGTAAGAGGACGTGTGTTGCTGTTTGCAGTTCCCGCCAAAAACGTAAGTAAGTCGGTTTCGGTGACTGCGTACCGTTTTTTTTGTCATTCACGTGAATGGATATAAGTTGTGATCCAATCATTCGGTATGTCTATAAAATCTATGTACTATTACTAAATGTCGCTCAATTAAGTTGGTCGTATCAATTTATTTCTTTTATTTATATTTTCCTTGTTGTGCTTATTTTTATGGGCTGTATATAATATCGGTGACCTCATTCCGGTGAATTCGGTGACCTAAATTGACCACCGGAATGAGAAAAAATATCATTCCAGTGACTTTTTTTCATTTCGGTGAGAATTTGGTAATTTCGGTGATTATTATCTTCATTTCGGTGATTTCTTTTGTCATTACGGTGTCAAATTACTTCATTTCGGTGAATAAAGACCTTAATTTATTTTGTTACATTGTAATTTCGAAAGGAATATATTTTTATTTTTATTGTTGATAATTACAATATATTTGTTGATTTATTCTTACATGTTCCCAAATGAATTTCAGATTAAATTATTAAAATCTATGTGTGGTTGTAATCAATACCTTTATTTTTCACTAGATGTGCCCGCGACTTCGTTTGCGTGGGCGATTTTTCATACAAAAGGATTTTCCGGATTATTCCCGTTCCCGTGAGAATTTCGGGAATTCCTTTCTTAATGCACCTCTACGGTACCTAAACTACGTCCTTACCAAATTTCAAGTGCCTTTTTTTTTTTTTTTTTTTTCAAGTGCCTACGTTTAGCCGTTTAGACTGTGCATCGATATGTCAGTCAGTGATTCTTCTTTTATATATTTAAGACTCTGGATTAAAGTAATAACAGATTAACTTGAAATGTTTGTCAACAGCATCTAAAGTCAAATGATGAAGTTCAAAATGGTAAGTTATTCTTCTTCTTCTTCTTTTCGTGTCGATGGCAAAACACTTAAAATTATTTTGGATAATTCCGCCACCCGGACCGCGGTTTTTGACCCTTCTATCAGCTCAATTTGTGTACAGGAGTCGGGACAGGCGGGGCATGAAGTGAGGTGAGCCATGGACAATGGTGAGAGACCACATAGGCACGCGATATCCTCCTGTCCAGGAAACCCCCACCTAAACATATTATCTTTGCATTGGCCAACCTGGCTACGGAGTCTGTCCAGGGACCTTCAGGTTAACCATGGCAAATCGTGTCCTGTTGGAAGGCTTTCTGAAGGTAGAACCAAGGGGACGGGTGGAGCAAACGTGTTAGACCAGAGGTTAAGACGAGCAGAAGGTGGATCTGTGTCAAGATTCGGTACTTTCTAAATCTAAATATAAAGCTATGCCGACTTTAACTTCTGTGGTTGTCCCTGCCATGTTATATTTAGTCTGAGAGTGTCTGAACCCTAAGGCTGAAGTGAGGTTTATTTCTATGTTTTCACAGGATTGTGTTTGTGATATGAGCGCCAGGTCATCGGCAACATGGTCGGTCTTTTGTGTAGATGTTGAAAAGTAGTGATTCCAACAAAACGGTCATCCCCAGGGTAGAGACCCTGGGGATTACCGTTTTTTTGGGATCGCCATCTGCTTATTTCTTCAGACAAATGGACCTGAAAGCTACGGTTGCGGAGCAGCTCACCAAGTATTTTTATAAATTTCTAGTCATTGACCATCGAGTAGACTTTCCACAAGAGACGCTTCAGGTTCACTGTATCATAAGCTGCTGTCAGATCCACGCATACAGCGCTGTAATCATTCCCATTTCAAAACTATCCTCTTTGTGTTATTTATTTTGGTTCACAAAACAGAATAACATCAGTGTAGCTTCTGAATTACAAATACAAATCTTATGGACTAGACGTTTATGATAAAATGGCATGTGTTGGGTGAGGTTTAACGTCTGGTTACAACATGATTTTTTAGGTCTGAATCCTACCTGTTCTGGAATTAAGTGCTGATCTAATAGGTGATAGGCGGTTAAGCAAAAGTCGTTGAGGTAATTTGTATGTGTGACTGAGCAAGGATAATGGGCGGAAGGTTTTTAGGGTCATCTAGAACTTTTCCCGGTTTTGGAATGGCAATATCAAGATCCGTGATTATTTCGCAGATTGTAGACAATCATTGAACTTCGGTTGTAACCAGCAAATAGTCATAGGATCCAAGTTTTTAAGTTGTTCTGTGGAAATGTTATCAACACTCGATGCTTTACCAGATTTCAAGTATCTAACACTAAAAATGATATCGTCAAAAGGCTGGCTCAGTAAATTCTCTTTCGGAAGGCATTGTACAAGTTGAATTCTGGAAAGGCGAGTGTACGATTTCTTATTCAGCAACAGTTGATGAGCAATTTTGTTTGCAGTAACTTTACTTGGAACTTTGGAGGAGAGGGCTCACCGGTCCATTTACGGATTGTGGTCTAGGCCTTTTTACTATTGTGGGTCATGTCAATGCTGGTGACTGTATTAATCCATTTGGTTCGCTGGTTTGCATGGATAGACAGCATTAAGATTTCACAAGCATCACATGTGTCTTGTGAAAATGGATCGGCATTATAGGCGGATTCATAATTTTTAAACGGCGCAGATGACTCTTGAGTCAAACCCGGGACGTTGGAAGTACGACAGCCTCTTGGGATATGTTGGCACGACGATGATATCTACGAATCGTTCGTAGTTCGGTAATGAAGCTAGCTTTATAATGGCTTTGTCAATTGTTTAACGAATTATTGCACTACTGCATATTGCACTTAATCGGTTTATGTAAGGTTAGGGGTATTGATTGGCAGATGGACTTTATGCATTGAGAGCTGAATCTGGAACTGACAAAGATCAAGACTGGGTTGTATCCACGTTTCCATCGACCACTGTTAAACGATTAACGGAGATGCATTTTTATTGATAAGGCCGAAGTTTTAATTTTAGTAAGAAAAAATCTGTTACTGTGTGATGAATACACTCTTCAAAACGTAGGTTGTAGGCTGTATACTTGGTAACAGTTTACTTTTTTTCGGTGACTACATAAGTAATTTCATTTCGGTGTATTGCGTTTCTCATTTCGGTGATGAGAAGTTTCATTTCGGTGAACTCTTCTTTCATTTCGGTGACACCAAAATTTCAAAGTACTATATCTCTTAAGTATATGAATTTAATTTAATGTCGTGTTAAAATTAATTATAACGATAGCGTAAATAACAATTCTACATGGTTGTATTTTCAAAAAAGTAACAAATAAAAAAGTTCACCGAAATGTTAAAAAATATGGACTTGTTGAAATTGACCCATACAGATTTGAAATAATTATCCATTTACTTCTTTCTTTTAAGGAGTTGACCAAATTGCTAGGGGATCAAACGGAAAGCCCAAGCTTTCAAATAAAAAAAATAATCATCCAAATCGGTTCACCCAGGTGAAAGTTATGAGGTAAGAAGCATAAAAAAATACAGACTAATTGAGAACCTCCTCCTTTTTTCAAGTCGGTAAGAAAGAACAAGATGGAGAGGAACAAGTTGGAGAGGTGCAAGTAGGAGGAAGGCAAATTGGAGAGGAGCAAGTTGGAGAAGAGCAAGTCGGAAAGGAGCAAGTTGGAGGGGAGCAAGTTGGAAGGGAGCAAGTTGGAGAAGAGAAAATTGGAGAGGAGCAAGTTGTAGGGAAGCAAATTGAAGAGGAGCAAGTTGGAGAGGAGAAAGTTGTTGAGTTGGATATTTGAGAGTGTTTTGCAAATAGAGTTTTACAATATAATGGGATTAATAAATAACAAGAACTGGTTCAAAAATGAGGATGGCCAAAAATTATCGTGGACTAAAATTATGGAAGTAAATTTTTCACATTCGTTGTTGCTTGCCATGCGAGAGGTCGCCAGTTCAAATCCCGTCACGTACCACTGTATTTTTCGAATTTGAAATTCATTGTACGATTATTCGACGCTGTATCGGTGAAGGAAATCTGCACACCTACGAAGAAATTCTTAGGTTGTGTAGTCAACCAACTTGCTCTTGGCCAGTGTGGTGGACTAAGGCCTTATCGCCCACATAGGTAGGCCGTGCCCCAGCAGTGTTGATATGAGCTGATGATGAAAACTTTGATTCCGAATTTAGTAGAATAAGAAGTAGGCGGGGTACCAGCCAGATACCAAGCCCAAGTTCTACTGGATATGTACTCGAACGCCAAACCTTGTACACCGAGTCAATTCCAATAAGCACAACTATGATGACCTTATGTGCTTCTGCAGGTGCAGATGATATTCCATGTTACTACCACGGTTTTTACGAGTCCTTGACTAATTATGACCGTAGCGCAGCGTGTTCCAGTAGCAAAAGTGATGATGAGGAAGATAATCACGATTAATCAATCTTATTAACCTTCTGCTTGTCAGTAAACAAAGAATTGATTTTATAAGATAATTAAAAGATTGATTTATTGATTCATAGAGAGGAACAAAAAAAAATTAAAATTATATTACGCGATTTACATAACATTGTTCATTTCTTCGGTATGATAATAATGGTAAAATAAAGGCGTAAGGATGAGACAACCCCACCGCCTCCTGCTGATTTTCGCACCATGAAAGGTAACGACACTCTACCAGTGCAACCAGTATCCTCAGGGCAGCTTGTAGCGAGCTGAATGGGATTGACACCCCTTGGGACCCGTACCTCTAAGAGTCGACCAGGCCCCTCTCATCTCTGACTTGCCTTAGCCGGCCGAAAAGAGTTGGGCGTCAGAACTACATGCTCGCAGGGTGGAAGTGAAAGATGCATACGTCACGAGTTGGCACAAGACAGTGGCGTTGCGCCACTGGGTAGAAAGCGGTGTACACCTTTCACCACTAAGAGCCGCTCACACTAATGTTGGCAACTCCGCGTGACGTCACGCCTTTGTCCGAGCGCACGGGGAGGACGGGGGCCTCTTTGGTTCGAGCAACGGAATGTGACGGATCTCCAGCTTGCTTTTGTGTTTATTTTGCTTAATCAGTTTACTTTCGCTTTTAATTTTACTTATTTATGTTGATCGTACTTTAATTGATATTAGTATTCTATACATATAATTAAGAGGGGTTTTTTATATACGTAAAAGTAGTTTACATCAGAATTGGGATATATACCACTCCCACTAACTATCGATAACATAATGGGTAGTAAAAGAAAACACAAAAGTAGGCGCAAATATGGGACAAAGCGTGGCCGTTCGCCGTCTACAAGTAGCAGCAGGTCATCATCAAGTGACGATGGTGCAAGAACTCCACTGTGGCGACCCATGGTCGGAAAAGGACAAAGGTATCCCACGCTAACGATGCCTGTTCTGTGAGTACGCAAAATATTTCGTTACATAGTATGATACCTACTTTTGACTAAATGACCGACAATGTTATGTTTTGGCTAAAAACGATTGAATCATTTTCGTCAACGTTTTCGTGGTCCGATTGTACGATACGTTATCAAGCCTCGTTGGTCTATTGGTAGCGGGTGCTGCGTTGGGACCGAGAGGTCCCCGCTTTGAGTCCGGGGTCGGGCAAAATTTGTGTGAGTTTTTCTGTAATGACATTACTCAGCCCGGAGTTAGGCAGTCGGCGGTTGAACGCCCGTGCCTCGGAAAGCACGTTAAGCCGGTGGTCCTACGCCCGATCTCTCATCGGTTATATCGGATTGCCGTCTCACCGAATTATGAGAGGGAATAGGGAGTGCACTTGTGTTTGCGCGCACTCTTGTGGACTATAATATGTCCTGCGCACTTGGCTGATCTCAAGTGAGATCGGCCGCCATGGCTGAAATCGGTCGGACGCCTTATTTTTATTACGATATCAAGCGTTAAATAAGCTCTAAGGTTCGGCTAAAATATGGTATGAAGCTTTGTTACGGAATGACCACATGTGGACGGCCTGGTTGTGGAGGGATTGGATGGGGAAAGTTTCAAATACATTTAGACTAATCGAGCTTACAACGGAGTCGCTGCCGCTGAAAATATTAAGCTGTGGATCAGAATCGATGTATGGAACTTAAACAGGCAATAAATCCGTGTTGGCAAGGTATTTATGTACATATCATCCATAACAAGTTGTGTATAATTTCGTTTCATTATATTAATTTTTATTTCGTGAATAAAAATTATGCAATTTTAGAAATTACTAAAATAAAGGGCATTTATTCGTTCTCAAGTAACTTTTATTAATATTCTTGTTTATTTTTGTCTATTAAAGTATAAAAAGTTCTGAAGTGGTGAAGGTTGCACTGCCAGAGTTATGGTCATAGTGTGCTGACGCAGTCATTTCCTAAGACTAAAGGTGTGACTGAAACAGGCGCTGACCTGTTATGGTTATAGTGTGCTGACGCAGTCATTTCCTAAGACTAAAGGTGTGACTGAAACAGGCGCTGACGAGTTATGGTTATAGTGTGCTGACGCAGTCATTTCCTAAGACTAAAGGTGTGACTGAAACAGGCGCTGACCAGTTATGGTTATAGTGTGCTGACGCAGTCATTTCCTAAGACTAAAGGTGTGACTGAAACAGGCGCTGACCTGTTATGGTTATAGTGTACTGACGCAGTCATTTCCTAAGACTAAAGGTGTGACTGAAACAGGCGCTGACCAGTTATGGTTATAGTGTGCTGACGCAGTCATTTCCTAAGACTAAAGGTGTGACTGAAACAGGCGCTGACCTGTTATGGTTATAGTGTGCTGACGCAGTCATTTCCTAAGACTAAAGGTGTGACTGAAACAGGCGCTGACCAGTTATGGTTATAGTGTGCTGACGCAGTCATTTTCTAAGACTAAAGGTGTGACTGGAACAGGCGCTGACCAGTTATGGTTATAGTGTGCTGACGCAGTCATTTCCTAAGACTAAAGGTGTGACTGGAATAGGCGCTGACCAGGTATAGTGAGTGAACCTATCCAGAATGTTCATGATTATCTAAGTATAAAGATAATTTTGTTCCCTTTGGCTATTTCAGAACATGATGGCTAAATGCATTTATAGTCTTTTATAAAGAGTCTTAAGTCTAATGGAGCTTGGTGAGGATAAGCTAAATGTAGTCATGATAGGCCGAACTTATTACTTACGTGATGATAATTTTAAAATTTCAGATTGCCCTTAACCCTACCCTCAGTGTCAGCTCATGGTCTTCTCGAGGTGCAGTCGTGCCTGAGGGCATGCACGTTGCAGGAGGGCCGTGTTGGCAACTCCGCGTGACGTCACGCCTTTGTCCGAGCGCACGGGGAGGACGGGGGCCTCTTTGGTTCGAGCAACGGAATGTGACGGATCTCCAGCTTGCTTTTGTGTTTATTTTGCTTAATCAGTTTACTTTCGCTTTTAATTTTACTTATTTATGTTGATCGTACTTTAATTGATATTAGTATTCTATACATATAATTAAGAGGGGTTTTTTATATACGTAAAAGTAGTTTACACTAATGATTCTCCCCGTCGCTCCTGCTTCGTGCCTTGCATGTGCGACCAATGGGGTGCCCACGACAGTGAATAGCGTGTTACCACCAGCCCATTTTATTCGTGTTTATGAACATAGATTGGGACAAGTACCATTGTCCTTCCCGATCTATGTTACATAGTCTCGGTTACCCAGTCTACTAACACTCAACCCAACAGCCCAGATTCTTTGTTCTTACACGCCATTCCATAGTCCTACACTGACCGGGGGCTGTCCTTGGCTACATTTTATGGTGTATAATAATATAATAAGGCGTCCGACCGATTTCAGCCACGGCGGCCGATCTCAATTGAGATCAACCAAGGACGCAGGACATATTATAGTGCACAAGTGTCCGCGCAAACACAAATGCACTCTCTGTTCCCTCACTCTCATAATTCGGTGAGACGGCAATCCGACATAACCGATGAGAGATCGGGCGCAGGACCACCGGCTTAACGTGCTTTCCGAGACACGGGCGTTCATCCGCCATCTTCCTAACTCCGGGCTGAGTATTATCATTACAAAAAACTCACACAAATTTTGCCCGACCCCGGACACGAACCGGGGACCTCTCGGTCCTAACGCAGCACTTGCTACCAATAGACCAACGAGGCAGTATAGTGTATACAGGGGTAATCGTCGGCTGGTGCCACATAAAATTAACATACAAGTTATTAAAAGGCTTTTGCTTTTAAATGACAAAATATGATTTCTAAGACTTAGTTCTAACACTGAGAACCTATTTTTTGTATTTGCTGCGATTCAGGATTGAAAATCAAAACATAGGTTCCAAAGTAAATTTTAAATACAAATAATTTAACTTCATTAAATAAAACTAATGTTGATTAACATGTAACAGGTTTGTTAAGACACCAAATTAAAGTCTTTTATAGAAAAAAAAGAATACAATATGTACGAGAATAAAATGATATAAAAGTGTTATCATCATCATTTGTACTCTAAAACTCAGTAGGATAAATTGACAAGTAACGATTGCCATATTTGACTTGAGTCTGGCGAAACGGAGAATAAAATGATAATGGATATTACAGACTTAAAATAATTACTTACTTTGACTAATATTTTATTTCTCGAATATTATCCATATTTTAATATTTAGGCACGTACCACTAATTCATTTATATAGTACTAAAAATTACCTTTATTGAAAGCCTATGTCCAGTATTTAAGGAGCAAAAGACAAAAATATGTTTTTTATTTTTCCTGAAAAGTTGCATTTCTGTAGTTATCATTTTATTCTCCGGGGACGGCGATTTGTTGTTTGACCCGAAAACGGATATAAATAATATCTTACCGTCCCCAGGGTAGTCACACATATTAGCCATGAACAAAAAACACGAGTTTTCGAAGTCTTTATACTCATAACGGCCATTGAAATGCCTCAAACTGCAAATTCTGGTAAAATTCAATTTACAGAAATCTCGATTAGCACAAATCTTTCTTATATGCGGGAACTGCAAATGTGACCTTATATTTAGTCCTTTGACATCGATTAATTTTTCATATACACTGTGACAGCTGATAAATCTAAGAATAGTCAGTAAGACAATTGAGCGGAGTCCGGTTTCCATTTCAAAATTGTGCCATAACGTGAATGATGACGAAAGGTGCCCAATTCATTAAACGTTAATTAATTTATCAATTAGAATTGCCAATACCGTATCTTAATTAATCTTTTTTTTTATAGCTGCAGGTACTTAAAACATATCAAATAATTAGAAAACTGTAACTGTCCGGGATATTTACCATGTTGTTTTGTTTTAATGAGCTCCCGATATTTCGGCAATGTTGCAAGCGCCATGATCACGGGTGAACGGAGCTCATTAAAACAAAACAACATGGTAAATATCCCGGACAGTTACAGTTTTCTAATGTGTGTAACCATGACAGTTTAAAATTATATATAGGTATCAAATAATGTTTATTTTTGAGCAAAAATGTACACCAACCTTTTTAAATAGGTACTTTATTTTTCTTCATAACTAGATATTTGTAACAAAATTCTGCCTTTATTTAGCAGATCGAAAGTTTCTTGCAAGAATTTATCGTGTTAATAAAGTAAAATTGAACCAACGATCAATTGATTTGGTCATTCATTCAAAACGATATACCTAGTAATTTTTCAGTGTGTTTTAAGCTATTGCATAGCTTTTATCGCGGGCTTTGAGCGCGGCGACCAAACCAAGAAATTCCGTAACGAAAAAAACCTCACAATCGTCTAACGTCGTTTCAGTTCGGTAGACTTCGGCACTGTGTTTGTGTGCGTGCGGTTAGACGTATTGTACGACTCTACGAAACTCGCACGAATCGAGACGAGCTGCTCCGAAATCGGACGATGCTATGCAATAGCTATACCGCGGCAGTCCCCGAGTGCCACACGTCTTTTTTTTTTAAATAAATCTAATTTTAAGGTTTAAACTCGCGGGTATTGTAATTCTAAATATATTATTTAGTTTTCTTTCAATTTTTAGAATTTCTGAATGTTTCTTAGTTTTGTTTTTTTACGGATGTTACAGAAGCTGTCAATTATTTAGGACGGCGAATGGGTTCTAAATGATTTAAGTATTTTTTCGGTCTAATTGCGTTCTTTCCATCCGTTCATTGATAAACTCCATTCATTCCTATACCGTAACTCGGACACTAGTGTCATTCACTCACTCACACTAGCGTCATTTACTCACACTCCCTATGGTAAGTAAAAATAAAATAATTTTTATTTTAGGTGAGAATCCTTTATTACCGCCGTTGTTAACCGTCCAGTAGCGCTACCATGCATGAGTTTAGAAGTTACGGACTCGATATCGCCTACGTAAATATGTCTATGAAAAACTTGTACAGCGCCTCTGGTGGTTACGCTAAGAACTAAAATCGGTCGTATGAAAAAAACAACTCGATAGGTTTTTAACGTACGTAAGTTTTCGATAGCCAACTCATGGTACCGCTACAGTTCATATCGGTACATCTTTCTCGTCCTGCCGGCTCGGTGTCACGGCAGAACGCCGCAGTAAACGTAAGCATTACGTATCAGGCAGTACAATGTGATACAACCTAACGCCGCTAGATGGCGCTGCGCGTAGTTTACATCGCGCAAGCGTTTCGTTTTCCGAATACCATAAGACTAGTAAGAACTCACTTTGTGAATATCAGAAATTTAGACCAAGCTACTTAGTTTACTTTAGAAGACTAATAGAACAAGTAGGGTAACCAGTACCATTCTTGGCACCCCCCCAGTGATTGGCACTTTTGCCTTTCATTTCAAATATTTAATTTCGTAAATACATTTTTGATATGAAAAAACTACTATTCAGCGGCAAATTTCTACATTTACTTATAGAAATACTTAGCTTTACGCCAAAATGACGTCTTTAATCGTTTTTCTGTTGGATTATGTCAAAAGTGAAAGTTCGCGGCAATTTTAACGTGAAAAAGTTTGGTAAGGAGTGCGTTAGAATTGAATTTTATACGATTCCAGGTAACCATTTCAAGGATATTTTAGCTTTACGTCATGATATTATGTTAGGAATATGATTTTTAACTTTTTCGAAAAAAAAAGATAAGTGTTCACGCAGTTTTTGCTATGCCAATAATTGCACTGAAATATATATTACCGCTCAGTCATTGGCAGTCCTGCCAATCGCTATACTTTTGAATCCTATAATCTAATTTATTTATTTTTTGACGCGGAATATGCTTGTTGCACCTTCACCTTGGTTAGGGGTTTACCCTAGGTGGTATGTGGGACTCCTTGCTGAGGGTGCTGAGATGGAAAAGACCGGCAGCTGCTCCTGGGCTAAGGTGCAATTCCTAGGGCCACTAGAGGTGTACCCAATAAACTCCGCGGCGTACCTCATCGCCTACTGGTGGTGCAGTGGTACTTGGCCTTGTGTACAAAGCCTTCACGCACAAAACCACCGGCGGAGCTTCCACGGGCTCCCTCAAGCCTCACCGGAGGGGAGCGACAGGGGACCTGGTACGCAAGGTCACTCCCGTCCCTCAACGACAGCCGTTGAAACAATGCTGACGGGAGTGTTCCCACACCCACCGCCGGCAGGCCATCGTTGGACTGCGGCATATGACGCGGAACCTTATCTTACCACTTCTATACAACCACCTATTGATTACGCTCAGTCTATACCTTCAACATGACGATGATTTGATTATTAGACGATGAAATAATGAAGATTTCCAGTATTTTTATTAATTCATCAGAAGACTGATTCAATTTAAGCATTAATTAAATAGTTGTAGTAACTAGGTTGGCACTATGCTAATAATTGCAATGCCATTGTGAGTGCCAATGATTGTACTAAGTTACAGTGTCAATCACTGTACCATAGTGCCAATGACTATACATTTATGTCACTGTCTATTATTTTGAGTTTTTTTAAATAAATAAGGATACATTTTTGAATAGTAGTATCATTTTAGGAATCTGTTTGTATCTAAAAATCCATTAATGCTAAATAAATCTGCGACTAACGTTAGTCCAATTGAATTTTTGAAGCCAAAGACAAAAGTCAGCATTAGGTGCCAATCAATATACTGGTTACCCTAGGTAAGTAATAAAACACTTTTATTTCAGGTGAGAATCTTTTATTTGTTGTCGAGCTAGCAGGCCGGTATAGGAGCCGCTGGTAACCTGGCTGTAGCGCACAGAGTACACTTTGCTGGAGCGCTCGTACTAGAGCCGCTAGGGCTCCGGTACCAAAGCCTAGAGCACCCTAGCTACTCTCACGGCAGCAGCGCGGCGGGGTGGTGCAGCAGGTGCAGCAGTGGTACACGTGTCCACACACTCCGCTACTTTAGTTCACCACGCCGCTAGATGGCGCTATGTATGTATGTAAGCACTACATACCAGGCAGTACGATGTAGTTGAACCTTACGCCGCTAGATGGCGTTGCACGTAGTTTACATCGCGCAAGCGTTTCGTTTTCCGAATACCATAAGACTATTAAAACTCACTTTGTGAATATCAGAAATTAGGACCTTGCTACTTAGTTCACTTTAGAAGATAGGTAGGTAAATAAAACACTTTTAGTTCAGGTGAGAATCTTTTATTACGGTCGTTTGTCGTCGTGCTAGCAGGCCGGTATACGAGCCGCTGGTAACCTGGCTGTAGCGCACAGAGTACACTATGCTGGAGCGCTCGTACTAGAGCCGCTAGGGATCCGGTACCAAAGCCTAGAGCACGCTAGCTACTATTAGGCCCCTCTTTCCCACTGGGCACTATGGGCACGTGCCCAGGGCCCCGCGATCGAATGGGGCCCCATAGTTTGCCAGTTTACCAAATGACTGGTATTTAGGTATTACCGAAAAACATCAATTTTGAAATATGTGAGGATGATATAACTAAATAGTATTTTCTCAAGGTCCCCTGTCCCCATGATCCTAATGTGCCCAGGGCCTCAAATAGTTTGAAGACGGCCCTGGCTACTACGGTAGCAGGCCGGCGGCCCGCAGCACAGAGGCGTCTAGGGCGGTGTGGTGCAGCAGCGGTACACGTGTCCACACTCCGCTACTTTAGTTCACCACGCCGCTAGATGGCGCTATGTATACAATTATTGTATGTAAGCATTACATACCAGGCAGTACGATGTAGTTCAACCTTACGCCGCTAGATGGCGTTGCACGTAGTTTACATCGCGCAAGCGTTTCATTTTCCGAATACCATAAGACTAGTAAGAACTCACTTTGTGAATATCAGAAATTAAGACTAAGCTACTTAGTTCACTTTAGAAATCTAACAGAACAAGTAGGTAGGTAATAAAACACTTTTAGTTCAGGTGAGAATCTTTTATTACGGTCGTTTGTTGTCGAGTTAGCAGGCCGGTATAGGAGCCGCTGGTAACCTGGCTGTAGCCACTTTGCTGGAGCGCTTGTACTAGAGCCGCTAGGGCTCCGGTACCAAAGCCTAGAGCACCCTAGGCGTTGCACGTAGTTTACATCGCGCAAGCGTTTCGTTTTCCGAATACCATAAGACTAGTAAGAACTCAAATAAAGACGTAAGCTACTTAGTTCACTTTAGAAGACGAACAGAACAGGTGGGTAGGTAGTAAAACACTTATAGTTCAGGTGAGAATCTTTTATTACAGTCGTTTGTTGTCGAGCTAGCGGGCCGGTATAGGAGCCACTTTGCTGGAGCGCTTGTACTAGAGCCGCTAGGGCTCCGGTACCAAAGCCTAGAGCACCCTAGCTACTACGGTAGCAGGCCGGCGGCCCGCAGCACCGAGGCGTCCAGGGCGGGGTCGGGCGCGGCGGGGTGGTGCAGCGGTACACGTGTCCACACACACCGCTAGATGGCGCTATGTACACAATTATTGTGTGCAAGCATTACATACCAGGCAGTACAATGTAGTTCAACCTTACGCCGCTAGATGGCGTTGCACGTAGTTTACATCGCGCAAGCGTTTCGTTTTCCGAATACCATAAGACTAGTAAGAACTCACTTTGTAAATATCAGAAATTAAGATTAAGATTAAGATTTAGACCAAGCTCTTACTTAGTTCACTTTAGAAGACTAACAGAACAAGTAGGTAGGTAATAAAACACTTTTAGTTCAGGTGAGAATCTATTATTACGGTCGTTTGTTGTGTCGAGCTAGCAGCAGTGGCGTAACTACAGGGTGGCAAGTCGGCAAAATTCCACGGGCCCCCACCCGGTAGGGGGCCCCAGCCGAAAGGGGCCCCCGGTCATAGGAGAATCTCAACTGCCAACACACATACACACTAAGATAAAAAAAAGAACGGGGGGTGCACGGGGCCCCATCCGATGAATTTTGCCACGGACTTCAACAGATATAGTTACGCCACTGGCTAGCAGGCCGGTATAGGAGCCGCTGGTAACCTGGCTGTAGCGCACAGAGTACACTTTGCTGGAGCGCTCGTACTAGAGCCTAGAGCACCCTAGCTACTCTCACGGCAGAAGGCCAGCGGCCCGCAGCACCGACGCGTCTAACGCGGGGTCGGGCGCGGCGGGGTGGTGCAGCAGGTGCAGCAGCGCGCGGGGCGCGTGGGTGCCGCGCCAGCCGCACGCCGCGCACCGGTACACGTGCGCGCCGGGCGCCGCGCGCGCGTGAACTGACGAGAGGTGCTGCTTGTACGACGACTAGGGTGGGGGGGGAGAAAAAAAAAACATTAATACAGAGCGTAATGGCAGCCACATTTGGTGCAGTATTCGCTATGTGCGGAGTGGGTGGTGGGGGACAACAAATCGATCGAAGCGCATGATGTGACAGAAATGTGATATAATTCTGAGCTTTCATGTGTCAAATTGCTTTAATTTCATAAATCCCCTCGTATTTGTAAGTAAAAACTTTACATACGTAACGTAAACGATGCAAATTCAATACTTATAATAATATTCATATTTTTGTGAAGTAAGAAAATCACTTGGTATAATATACACACTCACTAGAACACAAAATAAATAAAAATTGTATAACAATTTTTATTTATTTTGTGTTGAAAATCTAGTCGAAAATCTTTATCAAAACATCTAGCTGCTATGATATGACATATCAAAACATCTAGTTGCTATGATATGACTGATCTGAAGTCCTGAATAGTTGTCGCCACCAGGGGCGCTATCATCGCGCACATTGCGAATTGGCTCCGTGCACGATTATTGTTGTAAATTAATGAGGGTGTTCGGGTATAAGAACTTCACTAGATGGCAATACGTAGGCGTGAGGTCCAACTGCAGCGTGATTGGTTTTTTTTGACGTGACATTGACAGACATGTCAATATTCACCAATCACGAAGCAGTTAGACCTCATATCTACGTCTTGCCATCTAGTGAAATTCTTATACGCGAAAACCCTCATTATTATGTAGGTAGGTACTGTGGCGACATCCGATAAAGAACTTCGCACATCAACCGACAGATGGCGCTGACATACCATCTCCACAACAATATGTAATTAGTATCCTACATCTCACTTCAAAGTTAATCGGGGCACCGACTATATACAGGGTGTCCCAAAAAGTAGTGTCAAGCGGAAGTCCTGAGATAGAACACCCCATGGGGCATCCGAAACACCCCCATGTATGTTCCGCGATTTTTTATAGTTTTCGAGTTATGATTATTTTTCTAAAATTTGGAGAACAACTGACCTACCCGACTAAAAATATTGTAGAGAAAAAAGTATTTGACTTTTTTGAGTAATTATTTTTGCAAATCAATTTTCATGAGTTTTTCTTTAATGCCTAAAATATTTGTCTCCATAACTTATATGGAAAATATCAAAATTATGGTACAAACTGAAAAGTTACGTTCTGTAAATAATGTCTTACAATTTCAACGTTAAATTTAAAATATTAGGAGATAGCTGCATGGCTCCTAAATAACTTTAAAAACTGCACTAGACTCTCAGCTTTCATAATCATTAATAAAAACTGGTACTTAATGGGCTACTTTTGCTGAAATCGGACTATAAAGACAGAGAGTCGGAAAAATCATAAAATTAGCCATTTGAATACGAAGTATTATTTGGACATTTTATTATTCCGAAGGTTAGTCAGTTTGTTAACAAAACTAAATTTAATATAGGAGCACTCAGATGCAAACATTTGGATGATCATTTTTGTTTAATTTAAGTTTCATTGCGCTATACCAGAGCCGCTCTAAGTTGGCCGATTTGCTACATGTCAGACTGAGTGCACTAGTGAGGGACAACGGTAAAATTGCCGAAGTATATAAGTAACAGTTATTTCCACTTTATAACCAAGCAAGGTCTAATTATAACAAATTTTTATTAAAAACATTAATTCACATCCAAAAATATTGAGTTTAAGTTCCTTATTTATAGATATATTTATTTTTAAAATACAATACTTTATAAATCCTTCATCCTATTTTAAAAAAATACCTGGTGAGTATTACCCACTACGTCACTATGAAAACGTGTCAAACGGCGTAACCTTGTAAAAGCGTAATACAGAGTGGAAATTTTACGTTTTCTTTTTATAATTCAATTATTTTAGGTAATAAAAGACAAATAATTAGATAATTAGGTGCATTTGACATTTTGAAATAAAGTCTTATTTTTAAAAGTTGTTCTTTATGATTCGCTAAATATGTTCCTCTTAACAAGGATAAATGCAAAATATAAAATAAAAAGTGTCAAATCAGTCTTCTAAGAACGGCTTCGGTATAACACTGTTTTCACATGTAATACCTTTGTTACGACGAACTTGACGAACTTTGCTTTCTTTACGGACTTTAATAAACTTTTACTTATAAACTTTTTACAATAAATAATCAAAAACGATAACTTTTTTTTTTAATAAAGTTCCCATTTTTATACTTAATTAATTTTTTAAGTATCACAAATTAAACTTTCAAGTGGTTATTTCTTAGCATTTCTGGTATAATTTTGATTGTTAACAATCTTATTAACTTTAGAAGTAATAAAATGTCCAAATAATACTTCGTATTCAAATGGCAAATTTTATGATTTTTCCACCTCTCTGTCTTTGAAGTCCGATTTCAGCAAAAGTAGCCCCTTAAGTACCAATTTTTATTAATGATTATGAAAGCTGAGAGTCTAGTGCAGTTTTTAAAGTTATTAAAGAGCCATGCAACTAACTCCTTATATTTTAAATTTAACGTTGAAATTGTAAGACATTATTTACAGAACGTAACTTTTCAGTTTGTACCATAATTTTGATATTTTCCGTATAAGTTATGGAGACAAATATTTTAGGCATTAAAGAAAAACTCATGAAAATTGATTTGCAAAAAGAATTACTCAAAAAAGTTAGATACTTTTTTCTCTACAATATTTTTAGTCGGTTAGGTCAGTTGTTCTCAAAATTTTAGAAAAATAATCATAACTCGAAAACTATAAAAAATCGCAGAACATACATGGGGGTGTTTCGGATGCCCCACGGGGTGTTCTATCTCAGGACTTCAGCTTGACACTACTTTTTGGGACACCCTGTATAGAGCAAAAACCAAGATAGTGATTGGACCATGCCCCGAGCACGATCACCCAGCTCGGCGGAAGATCTTCCCATTTGATATACATACATATAATCACACCCAGACACAGAATAAACACTGACGTTCAACACACAAATAACCCATGACTCCTAGCTCCTATCTAAACCCCCCTTCCTCCCCCCGGGTTTGTTTGGATCGAACTATAAGAGTATCATAAGCAAAGCTAACTTACCTTAGAACATAGTACTATATCGCACTCCTCACATTTCCTCGAATTCCGCTGGTGACCAGCTAGAGTCTTGTTGCAGGCAAAACTGAAAATTTAGGGCCCTTTTAGTAACAAAATCCACCTTATAATAAGGCATCCGACCGATTTCAGCCATGGCGGCCGATCTCAATTGAGATCAGCCAAGTGCGCAGGACATATTATAGTGCACAAGTGTACGCGCAAACACAAGTGCACTCTCTATTCCCTTACTCTCATAATTCGGTGAGACGGCAATCCGACATGACCGATGAGAGATCGGGCGCAGGACCACCGGCTTAACGTGCTTTCCGAGGCACGGGCGTTCAACCGCCAACTTCTTAACTCCGGGCTGAGTAATTTCATTACAGAAAAACTCACACAAATTTTGCCCGACCCCGGACTCGAACCGGGGACCTCTCGGTCCTAACGCAGCACTTGCTACCAATAGACTAACGAGGCAGTTACCAGGCAGTCCACCTTAGGGAACTGGTTAATGACTATTATTGTCTTATTTCCGCAGAAATGTTAAATTAGATTTTACTTATCTAAGGTTCTGGTAAAAATAACATTTTTTTTTTCAAATCTTAATGCACTCATTCTTAAACTTTTGTTAATATTATAGCGTATTTTTATGCGAAATTAAATTAATCTATGATATTGAAACCAATTGGAGTTGAATTGGAAAAAAAAAACTTAAAATTTTATGTAAGATTTTAGACTTTCGCGTTCCATTACACTAAAATTAGTCTTTATGGGTCTACACGCGATATTAGGAGTAGCAAATTACATAGCTACTTACTGCCCGACGTTTCGACTGGGTTACACCAATAGTGGTCGCGAGCGAAACTCGTGTAGACCCATAAAGACTAATTTTAGTTAAAAGTTTATAATAAGATCCATGAATGAACATAAGAAGAAGTCGTAAAAGTAAATAAGCCGATGATGATAATGATGATGATACTAAAATCATTCACTCACTCAGTCTCGCAGATTTCACACACGTATTCGGATTTCTGTTTTGGTTCTTCCTCCTTCTGCAAAGAAATAAATAAATAAATATCTGGGACATTTATCACGGTCATCTGACCCCAAACTAAGCAGAGCTTGTACTATGGGCGTCAGAGAATGAATACAAACATTTGTAAATACATACTTATATACATAATCACACCAAGACACGGAACAAACGCCGATGTTCATCGCATAAATATTTGTCCCGAGTTGGAATCGAACCCACGACTCTTGGAACATACACACACACAGACGGACGGGGGAAGCTACTTTGCTTTATACTTGCTATGTAGTGATTATTGTATGCCTACCTTGACACCATCTTCCGTGGTTTCCGCTGAGTCCTTGTCGTGTTGAAGCCTAAAAAATAAAAATAAACTATGGTTAGTAATTCCTTCGCGTGAATTAAAAAGCTCATAAAATTATAATCCTAATTTTCTCCTCTATTCATTGATTAACTCCCCTATTCATTAATTAACTCCCCCGTTCATTCATTAACTGCTCCCATTCCTTCATGAACTACCCCATTTGTTAATTAACTTCCCCATTTTCATCATCCATCCACTCGTTTATTCACTCATTGATTCAATTATTCATTCATTCACCCATCCATTCATTCATTCATTCACTCATCCATTCATTCATTCATTCATTCATCCATTCATTCATTCATTCATTCATCTATTCATTCATTCATTCATTCATTCATTCACTCATTGATTCAATTATTCATTCATTCACCCATACATTCATTCATTCATTCATTCACTCATCCATTCATTCACTCATTCATTCATAATTTTTTACAGACTCATCCCTTCATAAACTCCCTCACCATTCATTCATTATCTCCCTCATTCGTTCAGTACTCACATGTGCCTCCTGAAGGACCTGGCGTGCTTCCCGAGGAACGGGCAGGCGGGGCACTTGAGCGGGTTGTCCGCGCGGTGTACACGCTCGTGCTTGACCGATCTATATACTCACGTTCGACTTGCAAAAAGTTCCACTAGCAACCATCAGATGGCGCTCACTAAATTACGCTAAAGTTCTTGGAAATATGTAAACCAATTTGGTATGATAACTCAACCAGCAACAAAGTATTGAGTACCATTCATTCATCCATCCACTCGTTCATTCACTCATACATTCAATTATTCATTCATTCACTCATCCATTAATTCATTCACTCACTCATTCATACATTCATTCTTTCATCAATTTTTACAGACTCGTTCATTCATTATCTTACTCATTCGTTCAGTACTCACATGTGCCTCCTGAAGGACCTAGCGTGCTTCCCGAGGAACGGGCAGGCGGAGCACTTGAGCGGGTTGTCCGCGCGGTGTACACGCTCGTGCTTGACCGATATATATACTCACGTTCGACTTGCATCAAGTTCCACCAGCAACCATCAGATGGCGTTCACAAAATTACGTTAAAGTTCTTGGAAATATGTTAACCAATTTGGTATGATAACTCAACCAGCAACAAAGTATTGAGTACCATTCATTCATTCATCCATTCATTCATTCATCCATCCACTCGTTCATTCACTCATTCATGGATTCAATTATTCATTCATTCACCCATCCATTCATTCACTCATCCCCTCATTCATTCATACATTCATTCTCTCATTCATTCATACATTCATTCTCTCATTCATTCATACATTCACTCATTCATTCATAAATTTTTACAGACTCGTCCCTTCATAAACTCCCTCACCATTCATTCATTATCTCACCTCATTCGTTCAGTACTCACATGTGCCTCCTGAAGGACCTGGCGTGCTTCCCGAGGAACGGGCAGGCGGGGCACTTGAGCGGGTTGTCCGCGCGGTGTACACGCTCGTGCTTGACCGTATTCTTGCGCGAGGCAGAACGGTACGGGCAGTGCGCGCATTTGAACGGCTTTATGCCTACAATACAAATAAACAAATCTTATACATCAATCACCTAAGGCTCCTTTTAAATCGATTTCCATCCCTTTTTTTTATCCCAAAACCGACCTGCCGGAAGGGCTAATCTGAAAACCAGCGCTGGCCGCTCGAGGCAAGCATATGCTGAGACTGGTCCTTTTGCCAATGTGTTCCAACGTTTTTGTTTTTTTTTTGTGCTTTGTATTTTTGATTTTTGTTTTTTTTTTCTTTAATTGTACGTAATGAATTGTGTAAATTTAGCAATAAAAACCATTTTACTTATTTATATAAAATTCTCGGGTCACAATGTTCGTTTTCGTAGCCGTTTGGGAGGAGCCGGCTTGACCGATTCTCGTGAAATTTTGTGAGCATATTGAGTAGGTCTTAGAATTGGCCAACATCTATTTTTAAACGGTTTTTTCATTCGCGGGGACAAATAAATAAATATCTGGGACATTCCTAAACACGGTACAAGGTAAATAAATAAATAAGATAAATCCAAAACGGCTGGAACAATTTAAATGGCACTTTCACTAATAGAGAGCTAATTTTACATGGTATTTATGTATGGCAATTTAAATAAATAATTTGCTGCCAAATGTTACAATTCATCGCAAGCGGCCGCTAGGTATATAAATATACCTAAATATCTTGAATAACACACCCAGACACGGAACAAACGCCGATATTCATCACACAAACATTTGTCCCGACTGAGATCGAACTCACGACTCGAAGCGCATGACACAGGGACACTATCCAAAACGCCATCAAGTCATCATTAACCCCTCGGTCCCCGGTACCTTTGTGGATCCGAATGTGCTCCTCAAACAGCGGTTTGTTGTAGGTGGAGTAGTCGCACATGTAACACTGAAACGGGTTCTGACCCCGGTGTACCTGAAAAAAAATTTCATGACATTATTATTTTTACCCCACGATGTTTTCCTTCACCGTTAAAGCGTCAAATAATCGTACATATAAATTTAATACTGGTGTTTGAACTGGCGACCTCTCGCAAGGGACGAGCAACGACCTTAACCACTCGGCCATCGACGCTTTTTAACGTGAAACCTGCACACCTAAGAAGAAATTCTAAGGTTGTGTAGTCTACCAACCCGCACTTAGCCAGCGTGGTCGACTAAGGCCTGATCGCCCTAGTTTAGGGTAGGCCCGTGCCAGCATTGGGGACGTATATGGGCTGATGATGATGATATTAAGATATTGAAATGCCTCACCTTCCTCACATGTCTCTGTAGTTGCTCCTCCGTTTCAGCTGAGTACCGGTTGCACTCTGGGCACTTGAACCTCTCCCCGATGGCTGAGCATTTCTTCTTAGACTTCTTCTTCGCTGTGGATTGCTGCTCTTTCTTCTCTATTCTGTGGACAGTACAAAAAACCCATGAGGATCTAAATTTGCATTGAAGCTGCGAAATTAACAATTACTAAACAAAGAGAAAGAAATATAGAAACTATTGTCTGAAATCGTATTTTAAAAAAATTCATAATATTAACCCCCCTTTTCCTTCCCCCGTCATATAACCTTGCTACTCGTGGCACGCCTTTTCCCCAGAGGGGTAGATAGGCAGAGATCACTTCCAGCGATCCACTTTTCACCTCTGTGGGAAACGTGACGTGACGGATTGTGGACCACGTCGCCGCCATTCTGCCTAACAAAATAATATTAGTATAGATTAGGGTTGCCAGACCGCCGGGAAATCCGGGATTGTCCCGGAATTTTGCCTCTTGTCCCGTGTCCAGTAATTAGCGCTTATTGTCCCGGATTTCGGAAACTTTTTTTTAGTTTATTACTATTCAATTTGTCATTTAGTAGGTATTCATTGTCTACCAAAGTTATTTATTAACTACCACAGTATTTTATCTTATAATTATAACTATAGTTAATTATGTACTTAGTATAGACATTTAAGATATTTTCTATTATAACCACGAGCCAACATTGTTTTAGTAGAATTGTCCCGGATTTGATAAGTTACCATCTGGCAACCCTAGTATAGATTTCCACATACACATCAGTCTTTTCTTGTAGATCGTCCCTCTCCAGTTTCACCTCCACGCTGGTGGATGCTCCAGTTGCTCCATTATCAGTCAGGTACTGCGGAGGGTCAGTAGACACCTCCATGAAGATCGGCTGCTCCATGGGTACTGCTTCGTCCATCTTGGAAACCTTAAAATAGATCATTAGCATCATCATCAGCAACCCATATACATCTTCACTGCTGGGGCACGGGCCTACCCTAAACTAGGGCGATAAGGCCTAGTCAACCACGCTGGCTATGTGCGGGTTGGTTGACTAAACAACCTAAGTATTTCTTCTTGGTGTGCAGGTTTCCTTACTATGTATTGCTTCACCGGAAAAAAGCTGTATAATGGTACATATGAATTTCAAATTTGTAAAACACTTGTTTTTAAAATAGATAAAGCATTAACAACTATCTGTCCGGTGGTTGGTGAACGGTATACGGGTAAGTGACCCCGGCTCCTCGAGCTACTATTGACTCAGTCCAAATCATCCGAGGCGATAGTATCCTTCCTCCCCTTTTCCTTCCCCCGTCATATATCCTTGCTACTCGTGGGAACGCAATGACCTTGTTAAAACAATGCACAAGGCAGAATGGCGGCGACGTGGTCCACAACCCGTCACGTCACGTTTCCCACAGAGGTGAAAAGTGGATCGCTGGAAGTGATCTCTGCCTACCCCTCTGGGAAAAAGGCGTGATTTTATGTATGTATGTATGGTCCACAACCCGTCACGTCACGTTTCCCACGGAGGTGAAAAGTGGATCGCTGGAAGTGATCTCTGCCTACCCCTCTGGGAAAAAGGCGTGATTTTATGTATGTATGAAAACCTCATATGTTGATCACACTACCGGTTACCATCAGTAGCGGTACCATGAGTTGGCTATCGAAAACTTACGTACGTTAAAAACCTATCGAGTTGTTTTTTTCATACAACCGATTTTAGTTCTTAGCATAACCACCAGGGGCCAAGTTTTTCATAGACATATTTACGTAGGCGATATCGCGTCAGTAACTTTTAAACTCATGGTAGCGCTACTGATGTGGTGAGGTCATCCTGTTAGTATCTTTTAGTTATATATATTTTAGTTTTAGTTTAGATTAGTTATAAATAAATTTTAACAGAGGGTGATATATTCCAACCAAAACACAATCTTAATGAGTTGTAATATGGTCCAAAACCATGATTGGTCATCCTGATAGCTTTATGTTATAAAAAAAAGCAATAAAGTAATTTACTACATGAATAAATACAAAAATGGGATTATTTTTACTAATATTATAAAGCTGAAGACTATTTCTTATGGAGTCTTCTTTTTGAAATTTTAATTATTGAGTATAAATATGTATTACCAATACTTTAAAGGTTTCATAAAGTTTATATTTCCGCGAACTCCATGTGGTTCACTGGCGGGAAGTGGCCCGGGACCGGCCTAGGTGGAGGAGCTTATCATCGAAGGCCTAGACTAATATTGGATCACTGTGCCGAGTTGGATAGTTAGTTAATACTTTCTGCCTACCCCTCTGAGGAAAAGGTGTAATTATATGTTTGTATGTATGTACTTCGATGAGGATTTCGACTTAACAACATTAGAGTTATAGAAATTCTACTGCAGTAATGTTTTAGGCAATAAACAACTAGAGCTGAATTAGTGGGTGTGAAGCTATACATAAATAATGCACCTTTTCAACCAACTTCTTTCATTATTATTATGTGATCAACTCTCTTATCTTCAGAACAGTGGTTAGTGACCCTGGCTGGCGGTTCCAAGAGGCATGGGTTCGATTCCCACTCGGGACAAATATTTGTGTGATGAACATCGGTGTTTGTTCCCTGTCTGGGTGTGATTATGTATTTAAGAATGATTAAAAAAATATATTATATATATATCTCTAACACCCATAGTACAAGCTCCGCTTAGTTTGGGGTCAGATGACCGTGTGTGGAAATGTCCCAGATATTTATTATTATTATTATTATATCATAAACATAGGGGTAGGAAAGTAGCAGGCAGTCTCACTATGACGAAGTCATTATGTTTTTTCTATTATACAAACATGTATCACTAAATTAAGAAAATATTTGTATTATACTATCTTCACTTAAAGTTATTTTCATTATTATTATGCATGAACAGTGATTTCAAGGGTAATAGGGGGTTACGAACGAAGGAAAGCAAATTACATGTTTCGTCCAAATTGTTTTTTTCTGCTTTGCATGCAATTACATGTAAAGCACAAAAAAAAAACAATTTGGACGGAAATCGAAACATACCTTTGTTGATTTTTTATTTCAAGAACATTTTAGTTCTATCAATATATAAACAAACAAATAACGTAACACAATACATCCATTCTCCATATAGGATGGATTTTAAATGGGATAATGCATTAAAAAGAATAATAACATAGAGTTTATGTTTTCAGAGGAAATTCATTAAGTTTTGGTTGTTTTGTTTTGACTTTGACATTAAACTATCACTCAGTATTTTTTTTATTTTACTTTTAACGTCATCGGCTCCCGGACCAAACAGTACAGTAACACCAGTACGACTGGTCTTTGAGTATAAAGCCACTGGAGATGCCATACACGGGCGACCCCCTCCGGCAAAGTACATTGTTCAACTGTTCAAACACGTTTAATAAAACTACTTGTCGCTGCACCACCGCCATTATGCATTGATCCCTTTGAGTGTGGCTTTATACTCAAAGCGACTGGTTTGTGTTCATTTCTTTTATATACTTCTCAAGTAGAAAAAGTCAGTATATAATTTTGAGCTTATTTTTGGGTACCACAACAATGTTTTCAATGTTCAATTATTTAATAATGAAGTATCGTTCAATTTATTAAATTATAGACATTATTTTTGATGGCTATTATGATGACGCTCCTTTTTTTTTATTATTATTAAATTGTTCCTTGATCCGAGCAATTTCTTGGTCGTATTCGGCGTAATCAGGACTCCTTTGGAATGTGAAAAGTTTATTACCTTCTTTACGAATTATTCTATCTGCTTTATGTGCAGTTTTTTGTATTATTTGTTTTACGTCTGACTGTTTCTTTTCCATTTCTTTTCTAGAATCAATTTTATCTGTATCTTTTGTTTTTTTCTCATCATCTTGGTTTCCTTTCGACAAAGGCAGTTGTAAATATTCATACGCACGATTCCTGACTATCTCTTCAGACTCGTTTTCTTTAGTGTCTATATTTTTGACTTCTTTTGAATTAGATTCGACGGTGCCATCTCTTCCGAAATTGAATTCTGTATTTTCTTTCGTCATTTGATGGCTATCTTCGTTGTCGGATCGTTCTAAATATTTTGTTGACACTTCATGTTGATCTCTCTCAAAGATGCTAACTTTGTAGGGATTTTTTGAAGATTTCTGAGTCTTTTCTTTTGAAACAAAATCTCTATTTACCACGTCATTATCTTTGTCTAAATCATAGGACATATTCATTGTTTCTCGAGCAGTAGTGGTAGTTATAGTATCATCGTCATCGCTAGGGCCAGTTTTTTGCGTGTAAGGTTTTGATTCTTCATCATCTGATGTCGGGAAATTCTCCTTAGAGGGTTTCCCTACGTTCTTAATAAATTTATTGTATTTCAGACTCACGTCCTTTGAAATCTTTGCTTCTTTTCTTTTAAATGCCTCAGTATCAATTTTGAGATTTACATTTTTAATTTTCGGTTCTACTTCATGTACTTCAATACTTTTCTTTGGCTGCTTTGTTACTTCTTCACTTTCATTATTTTGGTCATTCGCATCCGACGACGAAACTCTGTACACTGTATCTTTTTCTGACCCGAAAGCTGGTTTATTATTTAGATGCAATTTTTTAAATTTTTCTACCGCTTTATCAGCTATTTTTCCTGCCAATTCGTCGAACTTTTCGGAAACCATTACTTGTTTCAGGAAATCGTCGACATCGAAATGGCGATATTTGGTTTTTATTTTCGAACACTGTATATTTTTGACGATAAGCAAAAAGCAATCTGCAAATAATTTCTGTTATTAATCTTCAGATTTCCAGACATTTTATACATAATAAACTTTCAGTGTAGTAAATATAGTGAAAGTCTTCGATACACACATTTTAAAACTGAAAAATGTTCGGGACATTTACCATGTGTTTCATTTCACCCGTGATCATGGCGCTTGCAACAGTGCCGAAATATTGGGAGCTCATTAAAACAAAAATAGCATGGTAAATATCCCGGACATTTTCAGTTTTCTATTTTTATGTCGAATTGATCATGTTCAGATAGATCGAAAAATATTTTACAAGTGAAACAAAACTAAGTGTGTAGATAACTTTGTTAATAGTAATAATTTTGTTGATAGGCTAAGTAGTATAATCTTACGGAAATCGCTCCATAATATAGGTACATATTGTATATAACTTACATATTATCGGATTAACGTTGTAATTCATTTTTTTACCAATAATTCGTCTTTAAAAAGTATTTTATATTGCATTACGTTTTTCTGTTATTCTCACAAATATTTATGCCTATAAAATAACAATTTCAATTCCCACGTAAACGGAAACGCAACATTATACAATGCAATACTATGTTTTATTGCTCTTGTTATAAACTTCGTACGAACATTTTTATTTGCAATATGGTTTTTTATTATTATATTCATTTGAATATTAACAAATATTATAATGTTGGAAAATACTAGTTCAATTGTTTATTTAATAACAGCTATTGAATAAATTGATAAAAGCACATCACTTTCCGGAAACAACTTTTAAAAAGTTAATCTTTAAAAAATGGTCTGTCATTATAGTCGGTCATTATTTTCAAACTTCGTTATAGTTAATTCTGGTTAATTCAAAGTCATATTACTGTGAATGTGAAATATCATCATACGTTTTGTAAAGCAAAATACTGTAAATATCGTTAACTCAAAATGGCAATCCCAGCTTTGAGACAGCCTAAAATAATTCCTCAGGAACGTCCGAAAATCTTACAATCTGAAGATGTGAAAAATGTTATTCTAACTTTGAAAGGCGATAAAAGTGTAGTCGTTTCTTCAGACGCTTATCATGGTATTCTAAAAGGCAGCCACATGTTCCGCTGCGTATTCTGCAGGTCAGATATGGAACCGGACATGAATTTGAAGGAGGCACATAAGATTTCTAATAAACATAAAAGTAAAATGGAAAACTACCCTCATGTTGAAGAGTTCGCTGATAATTTGATTCGAAAGGTACTAATGTAAATACTCATGAATAAACTTCGTTCAATTCGTATAGATTATTATGCAAGTAATATAAGTAGCCTTATTTTACAGATTTTTGTAAAGAACTTCTCATAGCCACTTAAGTTTACTTGAATTAGTTACACATTAAATTTTAATGTTTAAAGTGTTTAAAACAACATTTTTCCTTTGGGTACAACTGGGAAATAAAAAAAATAGAGGGGGGGGGGGGGGACAAGTGACATTTTGATACGAAAATTTCCAGTTATCCTGGAAAGGGAATACATACATACATAAAATCGCGCCTTTTTCCCAGAGGGGTAGGCAGAGATCACTTCCTGCCATGTGCTGCGATCCTGGCACACCACTTTAATTTTTTATGATAAGGGAATTTAATAATATTAAATAAATAATAAATATCCCAGACACGGAACAAACACCAATGTTCACCACACAAATATTTGTCCCGAGTGGTAATCGAAGCCATGACTCTTAGAACTGCCAGTCAGGATCACTCACCTCTGTTTCACTGAGCCAGTCAGTTTAAACGTATTAATAAAATTTATTTTGTTACAGTTGGATTACGATACATTCTACTGCACCCTTTGTAATGTGACCTTTTCCACTCCATTCCTTGCTCAGCACATGTCCGCAGCAGTCCACAGCCAAGAGTTACAGAAGGCAACAAATCGAGCTTCAATATACAAACCATCGGAATGACATGATTTCTATAGGGATAAAAAAATAAGGGCTTCATCCTCATTAGGTGAACAGTGAGCAGCCAATAGTTTGCGTCCTTATACATTTTAAATGTTTCGATTTTCATTTGTTGCAAATCAAGCCCATCATCATCATCAGCCCATATACGTACCCACTGCTGGGCCACAGACCTACCCTCAACTAGGGTGATAAGGCCTTAATCAACCACACTAGCCAAGTGAGAGTCGGTTGACTAAAAAACCTATGAATTTCTTTGTAGGTGTGTAGGTTTCCTCGCGATGTTATCCTTCACCATCGAATAATCATACATAAGAATTTCAAATTTGAAAGGTATGTGGCTGTTTATGAATTGGCGACCTCTCGCATGGCCAGCAACGACCTTAACACATGGCCGTCGACTTTTTTACTCAGCAATGGTGGCAGACCTAGCAAAATGCCACAGGCCCCTGACCATGAGGGGTTCCCGGCCCAAGAGTACACATGCTCAGAAATGGAAACTCAAATGAGATCTCGGAGTTGCTATTTTTAGAGCCTCATCAAAAGAATTTGCCATGGTCACACGGTATAGTTGTGCCACTGGGCCTATCTATACTAATATTAGTAATATTCATAAAGCTGAAAAGTTTTTTTTTATTAGTTTAAATGTGCTTAATATCTCAGGTCCTACTGGTTAGAATTCTTAGGATAAACCATTTATCGAGGAAGGCTTTAGGCTACATACTTAACATAACATCACACTGCGACCAATAGGAGCAAAGAAACAATGGAAAATGCGGACGAACTTGCTGGCTCAGCTAGTACAGAGAGATGAGTGAAAAATGGCGAACTATACAATGAGTGCTGTGAGTAAAAGCGTTGATGGCCGAGTGGTTAAGGTTGTTGCTTGCCATGCGAGAGGTCTCCAGTTCAAACCCTGCCAGGTACCAATGTGTTTTTCAAATTTGAAATTCATATGTACCATCATTTGACGCTTTAACGGTGAAAGAAAACATCGTGAGGAAACCAGCACACCTGAGAAATTTTTCAACGGTGTGTGAAGCCATGTCAGAGGCCTAACAGGCGGTTTAAAAACTCTGACCAGGTTGTTCATCAACCATATGATAAGAAGTGCTTTGTGGACACATTTCAAATGTATAGGGTGGCAATGATGCAAATCAGGCTCTCACTGTCTAATGGGGAAACCCTAAGTGTAAGGTTGTATAGCATGCACTTATTCATAAATTCTGTTACTTATTCTTTTGCTGACTATCCCTAATGTATTATTATTAGATAGATTAAGACATACATATTTTTGAATTAAATTATAATTGCTTTAAAAAATAATTTATCTGAGTAAGGTACTAAAGTTTTGTTATAAATAAAGATTTATGAATTTGACATTAATTTGTTTATGTAAGATTTTCGACTTTTGTGTTCCATTACACTAAATATTCGTCTTTATGGGTCTACATGCGATATTAGAAGTAGCAAATACATAGTTACTTACTGCCCGACGTTTCAACTGGGTTACACCAATCATGGTCGAGAGCAACCTGTATTTACTGCTCCTAGTATTGTGCGTAGGCCCATAAAGACTAATATTTAGATTAATTTGTTTACTTCTTACATCATGGAGTACTGTGTTCACAAGATAAGGCATAGTATCTATACTTCTTCAATCCATATACATCCCTACTAATGGGGCATTGGCTTTCCCTAAACTAAGGTGATGAGGCCTTAGTCAAGTCAGACCATAGTCTAACACTAACCACTGTCCCATCAAGTCAGTCAAATAATTCTGATAATCTGCGTTCTACTGTACTGCCAAAGTTGTTACCTATATTATGCAATGTGTGGTAGGTTTGATATTGCACAACTGCACTGATGGATCATAAATGAAACACCCAAATAAAACTAACTATTTATTAACCCTACGCTTCTTGGACTTCTTTTTAATCTTCTTCTGTGTCGTCTTGTTCATTTTCGAGATCTTCCTCTTATGAAGCCACACTGGGTACTGACCGTTTTGATCCTTCAAAGTTTTTGTGCTGAATATCCTTTTCTTGCCATTTTCGCCGTCGATTTCCACCTTCTCGTCGTCTGAACTCATTTCCACATCTTCGTCTTCCTCTGGCTCGGGTGCAGACTTCTTTTTCTTGTCCTTTTTAATAGCGTCAGCGTCGAGAAATATGACTTGATCGGATTCCATAACCTCATTTTCAGTAACCTTTTCTTCTTCCTTTATTCCCAGCATTTTCTTCAGTCTGGCCAGTTCTTTGACCGCATAGCGTTCCCGCTTCACCGCCCTGCACTTGCGCTTCCATCTGCTACGTAGGGACTTAGCCATTGTGTTAGAAAGATCAAAATATTTTTGTGCGCGTCTACAGCGTAGTAGAACACGCGGAAAGAGAAATGTCAAAGTCAAGTTTACAATACAAACTTTTTAAACTGACACTATTCGAGCTTGCACCAAGCTTTAATTGTATTGGTAGATTTGTTTTGTTTTTATTGTAAATTGCGTTTCGATCTTCGTATTTGAGTTGCGTGGGTATATTGTGGAATATAATAAAACTAAGTTTTATTTAGCACACAAAATAACATTATTACAAGTGAAATTAAACTGAAAATTTTCACGGAAAAGATTGGCTATAAAAATAAGCTACTATGCATCTTTGACAAAGTAACATTTATACACATATACTACAAACTGCAGTAAAAGATAAGAAAAGAACAATACTGTTTATTATACAATATTTTAAAATCATTAAACAAAACAGCTATACATTTATTGTTCCATGCAACCAATCCTTTAACTAAACTCAATAAATACTTTAAAAATCATATCTCTGTATCCTTAGACCTCACATTTTACTAATATTTTAAGTTATAATAATAAAACTCATTGTAATTTACATTTTTTAGGTATATATTAAACTTATTTTGGAATTTATAAATATTTAAACATATTTTTTTAATATTCCACTAATGAGACTTTAATGGGCTGGGTGCTTGTTGCACAACAAAGATTTGCTTTGACAGCTACTCTGCCTGTCAAAATTTTGTATGCATGTTTGTGTTCCATCGCGAAAGTAGCGAATTCGCCGAATTAGCGTCTTGGAATCTGTCCAAAAGAGTGTTGTTTACCTTTGCCGACCTAATAAAGTGTAATTCACGCGCACCCCTTTGTTCAAAGTGTTATTTTCGATTTGCATTCGAAGCGGGTGCATTTTGCATCCAGTATAGATTTTTGTTTGTGACCTGCTATGGAGACTGTGGGGAATGATGGGGACGGAAAAAAGGATCTAGACGACAGCGGTTGTGTTCAGGACGGTAAGGACATTCATCTCTTTTGTTTAATTCGTAAGAAAAAAAAACTAGGGTATGTACATATTTTTTTAATTAAGTTTTTTGGATGAGGAATTCATTAGAAATTACTGCTTGTTTTTCTCCCTTTTAAAGAGGGTATCGTATTAAAATTTATTTATGTTATGTTCCATGATTCTAGGATGGAACAAAGTTAGTTTTCTTTTAAAATTGTTCTTAAATGTTTTAGGCAATTCATGTGTACGGAAATTCTTTATTGAAAACACCAAATCATGTCTCTATTTTTAAAAGTTTGACATTAATTATTATACATGTTGTTTCTTAACATAGATGCAGTATATTGACTCTCCTACTTATGAAGGGAAAACCAAATCATACTTACTTGCTGCTAGATGTATAAAGTTTTGTTTCATTAAATCCTGGCTCTGCTTTTATTAAACATCTCTGCTTCCTCACAGCAACATGTCTTCTTTTGTATGAGCTCTAAGGATACAGAGAATTGATTTTAAATGTATCTATTGAGTTTAGAAAATCAAATATAATTTTATAACTTACCAGTAATGCCAGCGTCTTCATCTGTGTTTTCCTTTGTTTTTTTTCTCCTATTGCCTAAAGCCTCCTTGATAAAAGGTCTATCCAATGCAAAAATATTTTTTCATTTCAAACCATACATACATACATACATAAAATCACGCCTTTTTCCCAAAGGGGTAGGCAGAGATCACTTCCAGCGATCCACTTTTCACCTTTGTGGGAAACGTGACGTGACGGGTCGTGAACCACGTCGCCGCCATTCTGCCTTGTGCATTGTTTTAACAAGGTCATTGCGTTCCCACGAGTAGCAAGGATATATGACGGGGGAAGGAAAAGGGGAGGAAGGATACTATCGCCTCGGAGGATTTGGACTGAGTCGATAGTAGCTCGAGGAGCCGGGGTCGCTTACCCGTATACCATTCACCAACCACCGGTCAGATAGTTGTTACTTGTATCCCCTGACTTTACTTTCATTTCAAACCAGTAGACTAATATTTTTAGCAACAAGCCATTTCTTTGTTTTCAGATATGGTTTTCAGTATTATATTCTGATAATCTAACACTTAATATTGAGTGTTTGATTAATGTCAATTGGTCCAAAAACAAAAAAGTTACACTTATTAAAAGAATCATGTTCATGGATGGTTCTGTGGAACTGTGGTTAGTGACCCTGGCTGGCGGTTCCAAGAGTTGTGGGTTTGATTCCCACTCGGGACAAATATTTGTGTGATGAATGATTCATGTTTGATCCCTGTCTGGGTGTGATTATGTATTTATAAATATCTATGATTAAAATATATCAGTCTTTAACGCCCCTAGTACAAGTTCTGCTTATTTTGGGGTCAGATGACCATGTGTGGAAATGTCCCAGATATTTATCGTGTTGGAAGTTGCTGGACGTTTGTGGGCGCGGGTATATTGAAAGATGCTACAGTTTCCCAAAGCCCCAGTATTGTGTCAAACTTAATACAAAATTACATGTCAGATAGAAATAATTTTAACAATGTCAATGATGATTCGGAATGTGCGCTCTTAACAATATTTAATAGTATTAAATAATTTTTCTTTTAGAGTTTTTGTATGCAAGATGTAGTGCTATTCTACTGTATTTGACACAATCTGTAATTTATATTATGTACTACCTCTGCGACATCATCAGCCCATAATATGTCTCCACTGCTGTGTAATGGACCTACCCTAAACTAGGTCGATAAGGCTTATGTCAACCACGCTAGCCAAGTGCGGGTTGGTTGACTACACAACCTAAGAATTTCTTTGTAGGTGTGCAGGTTTCCTGACGATGTTTTCCTTCACCGTTAAAGCGTCGAATAATGCGTAAAATATGAATTTAAAATTTGAAGAACTCTGTGGTAAGTGGCGGGGTTTGAACTGGCGACCTCTCCCATGGCAAGCAACGACCTTAACCACTCGGCCATCGACGCTTTTTGATCGCGAGGAAACCTACACACCTACGAAGAAATTCTTAGGTTGTGTAGTCAACCAACCCGCTTTTAGCCAGCGTGGCGCCCTAGTTTCAAAGTCATAGGGAAGGCCCGTGCCCCAGCAGTTGGGACGTATATGGGCAGATGATGATGATGATGATGATGACGGGTCAAAACTGCTACCCCAAGTCTCTTTTCCATGCAGATAAAGTCGCTGGCAAATATGAATCATCATCAGCCCATATACGTCCCCACTGCTGGGGCACGAGCCTACCCTAAACTAGGGCGATAAGGCCTTAGTCGACCACGCTGGCCAAGTGCGGGTTGGTCGACTATGAATATGAATATATACTCTTAATAATATCTCTTATATATAAAATTCTCGTGTCACAGTTTTCGTTCCCGTAGGTACTCCACCCAAACGGCTTGACCGATTCTCATGAAATTTTGTGAGCATATTGTGAAGGTCTGAGAATCGGCCAGCATCTATTTTCCATACTCCTGAGTGAGGATCGTCCACGCGGACGAAGTCGCGGGCACAGCTAGTTGTTTTATAGTATTGTCTATTATTTGCGCGAGCACTAAACATTTGAAATTTAACTAATTTTACGGATTAAACTCACGTGTATTGTTAATCTAAATCTAAACATATTATATAGAGATCCGACGTTTCGAGCTCTTTACGTCCCTCGTGGTCACGGAAAAGACCACACCCGACTTTAATCCGTAAAATTAGTTTTATTTTAATTTTATTTGTTGTTTTTAATGCTATTAAAGCTTATTGTAAATTTAAAATCTGAAAACAAATCGCATTCATGTCCCCGCCTGAACGGGGACTTGAACCACCGGACCTCCCGATTTCGCGTCGGTTGCTCTAACCTCTGAGCTATCCAGGCATTAGTCATCAATGCGAATTTTTCCATCACCTTTTACCCTTTTTAATTTTGTTTTGTTACAGTGGGTCCACCCCCAACTGACTCGGAGGAGGACCGACCCCCAGGCCTGTTGGACCTGTGTGACGATGTGTTGCTGTACATCCTCCGGTACTGCCCCCCGCGGGAACTCAAGGCGCTGGGCTTGTGAGTCCTTTTTTGATGCTCTTTAAACAGTTTAATGTAGCTTGCCCTGTAGCGGTACCATGAGTTGGCTATCGAAAACTTACGTACGTTAAAAACCTATCGAGTTGTTTTTTTTTTCATACGACCGATTTTAGTTCTTAGTGTGTACGAGTGGCGTGTGTACGAGTTTTTCATAGACATATTTACGTAGGCGATATCGAGTCCGTAACTTTTAAACTCATGGTAGCGCTACTGTTTTCATAGAGTGTCCCTCTAGTTTGGTTATAGAACGAGATTTGGCTACATGGATCTGCAGGTATGTGTTTATTTGATGGAACTAAATCATTTTTATTTCTATTTCTCTTATCATTGACTTCTAAATGTCACTTAAAAAACATATACAAAATCAAAATCAAAAATGTCTTTACATGCACTCACATCGCCACATATCTAATAACAAGTTTTCCCACCGGTTCGGAACGTCGATTCTATCGAGAAGACTCCGACAAGAAACTCGATAGTCGCTCTTTTTAAACGAATCATCATGTTATACATTGTAAATCAGCCAAGTCATGCAGTGTGGGTGTGCCATAGCAAAGAGTACCATATAGGGGAACCTGTTGTACCTTGGACAGTGTTGTACCTAGGACAATTGTAATTTTTCGTAAACTCCCGCGCTTTAGAATAATATTGTATATGGCAGTCAAAGCCTGCTTTGATAAGACTCACGTGAAGTTAGTTGTGATTCGCCGGCGCCGGGTCAATGCAGTTAAAAAAAGTAATTTATTATTTTTTGCCTTAAAAGTTCGTTTTTTGGAATTTATTTATGGCCTCTTAATTTGTCACGATATGTTTTTATAAAATGTCTTTTACTTCCGATATTATCTCAGTTTATTAAGGTTTTAGATAGTATAGTTGTCAGAACCCAACCTCAGTTAAAAGTGTGTTTAAACAAGTGGTAATTAAAAATTGTTATGATGTTGTACCTTGGCCCCCCAACTGAGTATGTACCTTGGACATAGATAATAGATAGATAATTTTTATATAGATAATATAACCATATAAAAACATATTTTTTTATTATATTTTTATTCTATTTATATAAGGCAAGAAATAAATATTTAAATATGTGAACATTTGTTATGTTATTGACACAAAATAAAGAGACAAGAGACTGTTAATTAAGGTAACTGTTAATTTGCTATTTACATTAATGTTTTTGTTGATTACAGGTATAAGCATTATTGTTGTACTTACCTATATTAAAAATAAAACTCTGCTGCAATTGCTAGTGTTTATCTTCATTCTACCCTGGAAAGTCCAAAGTACAACTGGAACGGTCCAAGGTACATCAGGTCTGTTGTACCTTGGACAGTTTTCCCTTTTTTTTTCAAGTTGCTTTTGTTTTCAGCTTTACCGAAAATTCTCATATTTTATTTATTTATTATATTATTGAGTAACTGATCTTTCCATTATTCCATATTTGACGGATCTTATTCTTACCACTTATTTTTAAAAAATAAAAATATCAAAAACTGGCCTAGGTTAAACGATTAAAACATACATTACATGCGATTAACAAAAAAAAAAACTAATCATAGAATATTTAATTAAAGGTAATTGAGGCCAAATTTTGGTAGGCAACCTGCTGTCCTCTATTCAACTAACAATATAATCTATACTAATATTATAAAGCTGAAGAGTTTGTTTGTTTGTTTGATTGTTTGTTTGTTTGTTTGTTTGTTTGTTTGTTTGTTTGTTTGAACGCGCTAATCTCAGGAACTCATCATCATCATCTTCGCGATTTCCCGGTTGCATCCTTGCGGAGCCCGGGGTCCGCTTTCCTACTCCTAGCTCTCCACTTCGCACGGTCTTCGGCATCCTTTACGGAGAGTTTGTTGGCACGCATGTCATCCACTACGACGTCAAGCCAAGCCTTCTTGGGCCTTCCCCTTCTGCCGGGACCCGGCGGTAGCGACATGGCTAGACACTTGTTCCCTACGTAGTTTGCCGGTTTCCGTAAAACATGACCGTACCAACGTAGGCGGCACTCTTGCAGTTTATCAGCGATGTCTCCGACATGAAGGGTGCCGCGAATACGGGAGTTCTTTACGCGATCAGCTCGCGTAACTCCCGACATCCAGCGCAGCATCTTCATCTCCGTGACCCGCAGTTCCTGCTTGTGCCGCTCAAGTAATGGCCATGCTTCACTACCATATAAGAGAACAGGCCTAATGATGGATTTATAGACCTGTCCCTTCAGTTTAACCGGCATTTTAGGGTCGCAAGTGACGCCGCTCACCTCCCGCCATTTATCCCAAGCAGCAGAAATGCGTGCCTTGACGTCGGAGTCGATGTCGCCGTTCGCGTGGAGTACAGATCCCAGATACTTGAACCGGTCCGTGCGCTCGACCGTGTCTTCGCCTATGCGGACGGACATGGGATCTGTAGTGTTGCAGGCCAAGTACTCTGTCTTCGCCACGTTGAGTTTCAGACCCCCGTTCTCAAGCGATTCCTTCCATGTGTTAACACGTCTCACCAGCCGTCCCCTGTCCGAGTCCACCAGCGCGATATCGTCAGCATACATAAGTAGCCATGGTGGCTGCTCATGGTGGTCTCTGATGCTGTCTGACAATACGTCTAATATCAGGCTGAAGAGGAACGGACTCAGGACGGAGCCTTGGTGTACTCCGACGGTTATACGGAAGGGCAAAGTGTCGCCAACAGCGGTCCTAACTACAGAATCGGAATCACAGTACATGTCTCTAATGATATCAACATACGTTTCTGGCACTCCCTTGGACCTCAGGGCCCACCAAATCATCGCACGCGGAACACAGTCGAAGGCCTTCTCCATGTCCAGAAATAGGAAGTGGAGAGGCGTGTTCTTCGTCCTGTATTTCTCCATGATGATTCTTAGGGCAAAAACGGGGTCCATAGTCCCGTGACCGGGGCGGAAACCATATTGACATCCAGAGACAGTGCACTCCTGACGGATTCGAGAGTCTACTATCCGCTCGAATAGTTTCATGGTGTGGGACATGACCTTTATACCGCGATAACTACCGCACTCTTGCACTGATCCCTTGCCCTTGAAGACCGGGGTGATAACACTCAGTCTCCATTGGCGAGGAATCCTGCCGGTGCTGAGTATGCGGTTATAAAGGTCAGTTAGGATGCCCACACCACGACCACCCATTGCCTTCCAGGCTTCGATGGGGACTCCATCGGCTCCGACAGCTTTCCGATTCTTCATGCGGCGAAGAGCATTCTCTACTTCTTCAGGCGTTACCGGTGGCACGAGTCCAAGATTCGGAGGGAGGTCCGGTGGCTGCACTTCTATGCTGTTTATTTAACAGCTCGTGGAAGTAAGAGCGCCATCTCTCCTTCACCGCGAGGTCCTCGCATAGTAGGTCACCGTGAGGGTCTTTAACACAGCGGCACATGGAGATATCCTGTGCCGCTTTGACCCTAGAACGTGCCAATCTATAGATAAGCTTCTGCCCCTCAGACGATTCCAGCCTATCGTAGAGCGGCTGTAGGTGGGCTCGCCTGGCTCTGGCAACAGCTTTCTTTGTTGCACGTTTTGCGGACCTGTATGCGTCGCGATCTTCGGGAGAGTTGGACGCTTGCCACTTTTTAAAGAAGGCTTTCTTCACCCTAGTCTCCCTCTGGACTGCGTCGTTCCACCACCAAGTCTCCTTGTCAAATTTGCGTCCACCCTTAGACGTGCCAAGCACTGACTTCGCCGCTTCGGTTATGGTTGCCTGAATCCTGTCCCAGTGGTTCTGAACTGATTCGCTCTCAGCCTCACCGCACTTGTCGCCGATAGCTGAGACGAACACCTGGGATTTGTCTTCGTCAAGCCGCCACCACCTTATTTGACGCCGACAGCGCTCAAAGCTTTTGGCTTTGGGCTTCACGCAGAGATCCATGACAAGTACGTAGCACAATAAGCACCGTTACGTCCATTAAGCGGTCGCTGTAGCGTTTCACCTCCAACACGTCATCCTGCAACTCCCCGGACAGCACTACCGCAACCCCGTTCTCTCCACTAGGTGCTCCTGTGTAGATCAGCTTGTAGTCATTCCCAATGGCCCGGGATCTGCTGCCTTTCCACCGAGTCTCCTGCAGGAACGCCACTGCCACCCTCCGCCTGGTGAGTACGTCGGCCAGCTCTCTCGCGCGACCGGTGAGCGTGCCCACGTTCCACGTCGCGAAGCGGAGTTTCCGTGGGGTTGGGGCTAACGTCTTTAGCCGCGTCCGTCCCCAACGCGGTAGCCCTCGCCCACTTGCCACAGGAGTCGGGCGAAACTCCTGCGCGCCGTTTTGCGGCGGCGCCCTATTCCTGGCACTTTTCTTGATATTTCCTTCCATTTAATGTGGCGTGTTTCACTTTTACGGGAGCGACTGCCGTCCGACCACCCAACCCCGGAGGGAAAGCTGGTGCCAGAGCCTCGTTCGTTGGTCAGCAGGGGTACGTACTTGCACGTGAGGTTGGCTTGGGCCCAAAGATCTTGGTAGGGCCCCATTCCCCCCAAAAAGCGCTAATCTCAGGAACTACTGGTTCGATTTGAAAAAATCTTTTTGCGTTGTATAGACCATTTATCGAGGAAGGCTTTAGGCTATATAACATCACGCTGCGACCAATAGGAGCAAAGATACAATGGAAAATGTGTAAAAAACGGGGGAAACGCGAACGAAGTCGCTGGCACAGCTAGTCATTCATAAAAACTGTGACTTGATTCCGTTTTAAATGTATAAATATCGTCGATGGCCGAGTGGTTAAGGTCGTTGCTTGCCATGCGAGAGGTCGCCAGTTCAAACCCCGCCACGTACCACTGTGTTTTTCATCTTTGAAATTCATATGTACGATTATTCGACGGCGAAGGAAAACATTGTGAGGAAACCTGCACACCTACGAAGAAATTCTTAGGTTGTTTATTCGACCAACTCGCACTAGGCCAGCGTGGTTGACTAAGGCCTAATCGCCCTAGTTTAGGGAGCGTGCTCGAGCAATGGGGACGTATATGGGCTGATGATGATGATTTCTTCCCCCGTTCCAGCACTTGCCCCCGCCTAGGCCGGTTGGTCCGCGACCGTACTCTCTGGACGCGGGTGGACGCACGCGCGCAACGCACCGGCCGCGCCCGGCTCCGCTGGCTGCTGGCTCATGCACTGTCTTCGGCCACCACCGAGCTGCTGCTGGAGGGGTACGCGCGGGAGGCTAGAGGGTGAGTCGGGGGATTTTTTTCTTTTCCTAACTGACTTATGATGATTGCTTGGAGTAGCTTCGTCATCATCACCGTTTTTCAAAAAAAAATTTTAATTTAAAAAAAAAAAAAATTTACAAAAAAAAAAAATTAATTTCCATAAAAAAAAAATGTTTTTTTAAAAAAAAATGTTTTTTTTTAAATATTTTTTTATGTTAACAAAAAAAATTATTGAAAAAAAACCAAAAAAAAAAAATTACAAAAACAAAAACCCGCGGTGCGACTCCCCTGCCATTGATGGTGTGCCTCGGGAACGGGTGAGAATCCAAACTACCGTAGCATCGCCGGGCTCCTAGGCCGGTTGGTCCGCGAGCGCACCCTGTGGACGCGCGTGGACGCGCGCGCGCGGCTCCGCTGGCTGCTGGCGCACGCGCTGTCCTCCGCCACCACCGAGCTGCTGCTGGAGGGGTACGCGCGCGAGGCTAGAGGGTGAGTCGGGGGATTGCTTTTTCTTTTCCTAACTGACTTACGATGATTGCTTGGAGTAGCCTCGTCATCATCACCGTTTTAAAAAAAAAAAAAATTAATTTACAAAAAAAAAAAATAATTAAAAAAAAAAAAATTACAAAAAAAAAAAATTAATTTCCAAAAAAAAATTAAAAAAAGTTTCAAAAATAAAAATTTGTTTTTTTTTTAAATATTTTTTTTATGTTAACAAAAAATATAAAAAAAACCAAAAAAAATCCAAAAAAATAATTACAAAAACAAAAACCCGCGGTGCGACTCCTCTGCCATTGATGGTGTGCCTCGGGAACGGGTGAGAATCCAAACTACCGTAGCACCGCCGGGCGCCTAGGCCGGTTGGTCCGCGACCGCACCCTGTGGACGCGCGTGGACGCGCGCGCGCAGCGCACCGGGCGCGCGCGGCTCCGCTGGCTGCTGGCGCACGCGCTGTCCCCGGCCACCACCGAGCTGCTGCTGGAGGGGTACGCGCGCGAGGCTAGAGGGTGAGTCGGGGGATTGCTTTTTCTTTGCCTAACTGACTTACGATGATTGCTTGGAGTAGCCTCGTCATCATCACCATTTACAAAAAAAAAAAACATTTATTTACAAAAAAAAAAAAATTCAAAAATATTTTTTTTTTTTTAAATATTTTTTTTTTTATAAAATTACAAAAATAAAAATTTGATCTTTTTTTAAATATTTTTTTTATGTTAACAAAAAAAAATTATTAAAAAAAAAAAATTACAAAAAAAAAAGTTACAAAATTTTTTTTTTTTCAAATATTTTTTTTATGTTAATTAAAAAAAAATTATTGAAAAAATCCAAAAAAATCCTAAAAAAAAAATTACAAAAACAAAACCCCGCGGTGCGACTCTTCTGCCATTGATGGTGTACCTCGGGAACGGGTGAGAAGCCAAACTACCGTAGCACCGCCGGGCTCCTGGGCCGGTTGGTCCGCGACCGCACCCTGTGGACGCGCGTGGACGCGCGCGCGCAGCGCACCGGGCGCGCGCGGCTCCGCTGGCTGCTGGCGCACGCGCTGTCCTCCGCCACCACCGAGCTGCTGCTGGAGGGGTACGCGCGCGAGGCTAGAGGGTGAGTCGGGGATTTTTTTTTCTATTGACTTACGATGATTCCTTGGAGTAGCCTCGTCATCATCACCGTTTTTTAAAAAAAAAAATTTTATTGTACAAAAAAAAAAATTTTTATGTTAAAAAAAAAAATAATTTACAAAAAAAAAATTTTATTTAAAAAAAAAAAATTAAAAAAAGTTACAAAAATTAAAAATTTGATTTTTTTTAAATTTTTTTTTTATGTTAACTAAAAAAAAATTATTAAAAAAAGCTAAAAAATCCAAAAAAAAAAAATTACAAAAACAAAAACCCGCGGTGCGACTCTTCTGCCATTATGGTGTGCCTCGGGAACGGGTGAGAATCCAAACTACCGTAGCACCGCCGGGCTCCTAGGCCGGTTGGTCCGCGACCGTACTCTCTGGACGCGGGTGGACGCACGCGCGCAACGCACCGGCCGCGCCCGGCTCCGCTGGCTGCTGGCTCATGCACTGTCTTCGGCCACCACCGAGCTGCTGCTGGAGGGGTACGCGCGCGAGGCTAGAGGGTGAGTCGGGGGGGATTTTTTTTCCTTACCAGTGCCAGGACCGTACAACAATATGATGGTGGCTTGGAGTAGCCTCGTGATCATCACCGTTTTTTAAAAAAAAAAAATTAATTTACAAAAAAAAAAATAATTTACAAAAAAAAAAACAAAAAAAAATTACAAAGAAAAATTGGATTTTTTTTTTATTTTAACAAAAAACAATTATTAAAAAAAACCCAACAAAAAAAAAAATCTAAAACAAAAACACGCGGTGCGACTCCTCTGCCATTGATGGTGTGCCTCGGGAACGGGTGAGAATCCAAACTACCGTGGCACCGCCGGGCTCCTAGGCCGGTTGGTCCGCGACCGCACCCTCTGGACGGCGGTGGAGCTGCTGCTGGAGGGGTACGCGCGGGAGGCTAGAGGGTGAGTCGGGGGATTTTTTAAAAAAAAAAACAAAAAAAAATTCAAGAAATTTCTTACGATGATTGCTTGGAGTAGGTTCGTCATCATCACAGGGTTTCTATTAAAAGAATAATTTAAGAAAAAGACGTGTAGCACTCGGGGACTGCCGCGGTATAGCTATTGCATAGCATCGTCCGATTTCGGAGCAGCTCGTCTCGATTCGTGCGAGTTTCGTAGAGTCGTACAATACGTCTAACCGCACGCACACAAACACCGTGCCGAAGTCTACCGAACTGAAACGACGTTAGACGAGTGGGGAGCGTGAGGTTTTTTTCGTTACGGAATTTCTAGATTCGGTCCCCGCGCTCAAGGCCCGCGATAAAAGCAATAGCTTAAAATTTAAAAGTAAAAAAAACCGCGGTGCGACGTTTCTGCCATTGGTGGTGCCTTGGGAACGGATGACAATCCTTTAAACCTACACACCTACGAAGACTTTCTTAGGTTGTGTAGTAAAAAAAAAACTGCGGTGCAACGCCTCAGGAACGGATGAGAATCCGAACTACCGTAGCACCGCCGGGCTCCTAGGCCGGTCGGTCCGCGACCGCACCCTCTAGACGTGACGGGAAAAAGGCGTGATATTATGTATGTATGTACTTCCCTCCCCTTTCCACTCCCGAACGACACGTGCTGGACAGCGCTGCCATCCACATACAATGAAGGCGCGGACTAAGAGGTTTAATTCCTCTTTTCTGCCCCGTGCCATTAAGGCATGGAATGCCCTTCCAGCTCATGTTTTCCCTCCCTCCTATGATCCCGGGCTCTTCAGGCGGGGCGCGCATTTAAGCAGGCCTTCAGGGTGAGTGCGACAGGCTCAATACGATCTATTGTGCCTGTCGACCTCATATTTGGATCTCACTACCGCTTACCATCAGGTGGAGTGAGGTCATCTAGTTAGCCTTTTATAAAAAAAAAATGTGTAACAAACATTTTATGCACAATCGGCGCCAGCCGCGCCGCCTCGAATACTTTCCTCTTCTAACACCACTCCATCTCGCTCATCAAGTCTGACGTCACGCGAACCTACCGGTTTGGCGCTCCGGGCCCTATATAAGGCGGCCGCGCGCCATACAAATCGTCATTCATCCGCTAGCGTCCGTACTGGACCGATAGCCCCGCAGTCCTCCAGTATAGTCAGTACGGCAAGAGTTTGCGATAGCCACGCAGTCCATTCTCGAGCCCTAATTAGGATAGATCACCTATAGGCTAAGAGTGCGATAGCCCCGCAGTCCACTCTGACGCCTCTGTTAGGTCTAAGTATAAGAGTTGTATGCACACTGTATTGAAGAATTTCAATAAATGTTAAAAAGACATTGGCGTTTCACTTGCACCATTATAAATGTAATTATTTTGTCGTCAGATGCCTCGGTCACGTGAAACAAATGCGGCAAGAGGTGGAGGACGAGAGTGCCCAGGTGGACAAGGACGACGCCGCCGCCTCCACCAGCGGAGTGCCCAGTGAGTGCCATCAGATCATTGTCACTGCCATCAGGGCTGCATGCTTTGTAATTAATATACGAAATATAGCCGTTTGCGCCGCAAATAAAGTAAAATGGGGTAGTTTCCTAAGTCAAATTTTACATGTGATTTCACAATTAATAGTAAGATATAGGCAGATTAATAACATAAGTCAAATTGAAATTGAAATTTCTGACAAAATGAGGCAATAATAGACATTTGAAGTTGGGTGGGCGAGTCCATTATAAAATATCAAAAGTGATTAAAATAAACAATACCATATTTCAAATTACATAATTAATAACAACTTTTGCTTTGAGACCATTTTCATAAACGCAATATTTAGTATAATTGCCGAACAAATTTCTGGCGCGTTGCATACAAATAACTGAAGCGTGACGTCACGATTCAGTCACTTTTTGTATGGAGCGTTTTGAGCTTGCCTAAATGATGTGCTATTGAAACAGTAATATCTCGGCGCGTTTTAAAGTTATGACAATAATTCTTTAAGCATTTTTTTTTATGTTGTGTGGTCCATCCATCTACATCAAAATAAAAAAATAGGCAACTACCCTATTGAATAAGAGTCTTTAGGAGTGATCCTAAAAGGGACGATCTTCCGTCGAGCTAGGTGATCGTGCTCGGGGACCATGGTCCAAACACCGTCGTGGTTTTTGCTCTATATATAGTTAGTGGCCCGAATAACTTTAAAGTGAGTTGTAGGTTTCATACTAATTTCGTATGCTAGTAGAGATGGTATGTAAGCGCCATCTGTTGGATGATGTGCGAAGTTCTTTCTCGGATGTCGCCACTACACTACACTTTTGAAATAAAACTAATTTTACGGATTAAACTCGCGTGCATTGTTATTCTTAACACGTGACCACGAGCGCTGTAAAGAGCTCGAAACGTCGAATCTCTAAATAATATGTTTAGAATAACAATACACGGGAGTTCAATTCGTAATATTAGTTTAATTTCTATAAGCATAATAGCAATAGAATAAGCTAACAGTAGCGCTACCATGAGTTTAAAAGTTACGCACTCGATATCGCCTACGTAAATATGTCTATGAAAAACTTGTACAGCGCCCCTGGTGGTTACGCTAAGAACTAAAATCGGTCGTATGAAAAAAACAACTCTATAGGTTTTTAACGTACGTAAGTTTTCGATAGCCAACTCATGGTACCGCTACAGGTAATATGCGGGGAAAATTCGATGGCTTCAATAAGCTCTTGGTTAGTGTAATGGTTCTAGTGCAGTCATTGAAGCGTAAAATACGGTCAAACCTCCGAATTTTTTTACTGTGTACCGATTTGCATGATTTTTTTTTATTTAGGCTCATATTACCCTTAAGTTCAAAAGTGAAAATGATCTGAACCCCGCCAATTATTTTTAAAGGGTGAAAACGAACCCTTAATGGAAAAATTTACATTGAGCCATTTTATCGCTAGAAAACATGTCTAATAATATGTGGTAAAATTGTAAAGTGTTTTCTAACACAATTACCTCATATTAAAAAAAATTTCAACCCCTTGAATATCTTACAATCCTTGCAAACAACCCTTAAATTGAAAATCACAACGTAATACTTTGATATGACATAAAAAGATGTAAGTATAGAGTAAGTAATATTTTATATTCTCTATAATAATTATGACACCTCAACCCCCTTTGAACCTAGTAACTATCCCTTAAAACCTTAAAAACGACCCCTTGAAACCTTGAAAAATCTTTGAATAAAAAAAAATTTAAACCGCTTAAGATGATTGAAATTTTGCATGCAGGTACTCTAATTAACCCAAAGCTTACTTGCAACGCGATATTGCAAAATTCATACGAGAACGAGAGTTATTGGGAAAAACCTTTTGGATGTAAAATCCTGCGGTTCACGCGAATAAAGTCGCGAACACAGCTAGTTATCTTTATTTATATACATAACAGTAGTTTTGGGTCTCTATTATACTATATATATACCAAATATTTACACCCCGAAAATGTTCAGAAGAAAAAGAAAACTGAGTAGAAAAATATATGATACGTTTTTGGACTGTAACTCCTTAAATTTTTTTGCTATCACAATTTGTAAATTACCATTGTAAAGGTAATTAAGAGAGCTACAACATCCTGTATTGCAATATATAGTAAAAAACACTTTACACAAACGGGGAAGGGTTAAAGGGCTTAAGAGAGGCTGTGATTGCGCTGCCACGCGCTCTTTAAACCATCATATCTCCGTCAATTTTTGTTCGCTAGAAAAAACAAATACACCAAATTGTTTGTTAAAAAAATACCATTTTTTTATATCTACACTTTCATATGTATCTGTCGTAATTTTTGAGATATTATGAAAGAAAGGATGGATTTTTAAAAAATTGAAATTTTTACTATTTTCTTTATTGAGTCTTTTTTGAACAGTATGTGTCCTTAAGCAACCAAACTGATACAATCTATCAAAATCTTTATTATAATGATATTTCTAGACGGAATACGATTAATTTCAATTTGGGTGAAAATGGCACTTATGAAACCCATTGATTTCGGAGAAAAAACCTTAGATGCTCCGCTTATTTGCAATACAGCTCACTTATTTTAGGTGCAAAAGACTTTAAATAGTACTCATTCGTAAGCTTATTTTATGGACTACAAAACCCTTTTTTATTAGAACGCATAAAATGCATTTCCTCGCCGCTAGGTGGCATTGACCACATCGATAAAAGTTCAGACAAAGTGAAAAACGACTTTGATCTTTAATATCTAGCTTAATATTGCACTTAGAATACTTTATAAATATCCAAATTGTTCATTTTTTTACCTGCTCCAATTTTGTATTTACGAAAATTTTCGATAGCTCGTATATTTTTGGAGATATTTGCTAAAAACCGATGAAAAACGTGCAAAATTTGCGAATTTTCAATGGCCAATTACTTGAAAATTATTGGATTTTTCGAAAAACATTTAAAATGATTTTTGCTTGAAATTAGGTCTTCTATCGATATCTGAGGTTATTTAAAAAAAAAAACCATCCACCGCCGAGAAGGGTCAGCAACCACCCCCAGGGTGGTTGCGGGGTCCCAATCATTTTCACTTTTGATATTAAGGGTAATATGGACTTGAATCCGAAATTTCATGTCAATCGGATCACAGTAAAAAAATTCGGACCTAAAATGCTTCAATGACTCCACTATTCGTATGTTTGGGCGCTATACCTGGAAGGATGGGTGTTCGAATCCTCGGTCAACAGTGGAGCAATGGATTATTTTTCGTTTTTCAAAATATCAAAACAGCTGGTGTAAGCTTTAGCACCTCAAAGTTCTAAATTTACAATAGAATAATCATTAAATTACCAAAAAAAAAAAAATTATAATTAAAAGAATTTTTTTTTTTCTTATTACCATAGATTAAGGCACTATATAGAGGGGCAACATTATGCCGCTTCTGCAATTTTCCAGGGAACGAGCCGAGGGTGCAGATCATAACAGTAGACCCGCTGACCAGACTGCACCACTTGATGCGGTAAGCGTTAGAGAGTCAGAGAGGGAGTGAGATAGAGAACTAGAGCGTAAATTAAAAAATTTAAAAAAAGTTCGTATATTTAAATTTACAGCTTAAAAAGCATTAAAACTACAAACAAAAATAGAACTAGAGCGATTGAGCGAGAGAAGTTGAGCGATTTAGAGAGAGAATGATTGATAGACGTGTTGAGATCAAGTAAGAGGGATTGAGAGATGATGTAATTTTTAGAGAGTAAAGTTAGAGAGAGTTGATGTGATTGAGAGAAAGTTGAAGTGATTGAGAGGGAGTGAAAGTAATTGAGAGTGATTTGAAGAGAGTACGGGTGATTAAGTAAAAGTAAGTGATTGAGAGACAGTGAGAATGCTTAAGACCAAGTGAGAGTGATTTCAAGAGAGTGAGAGTGGTTGTGAAAGAGTAAGTGATTAAGAGAGAGTGAAAGTGATTGAGAGACAGGAAGAATTCTTGAGACCAAGTCAGAGTGATTTCAAGAGAGTGAGAGTGGGTGTGAAAAAGTATGTGATTAAGAAAGAGTGGAAGTGTTTGAAAGCGAGAGTCATGGAGATAAAGATAAAGTGGGAGTAGTTGAGAATGAGAATGATAAAGAGAGTGAGGGTCATTGACATAGCGAGTGATTGATAATGATTGAGAGATAGAATTTATTTATTTACTTACTCTCACTTGTTTGAGAGTGATGCAAACAAAATAATTTCTTATACAGATTCTTCCCCAGCCCGAACAGTCATGGCGGTCTACACACGCCGAGCCGCTTCGGCGACGGCCCCGCCTGGCCCGAGGAGGTGGAGCCCCCGCGCCAGGGCTCTGCCCCCCAGGGCTCTGCCCCAGTGGGCGCGTGCCCCGGGCCCCAGTTCACCCTGACTCAGTGTATGCTGAGACAAATGAGAGCGCATTGCGCGCTCACGTCTCTGGCGCTGCAGTATTGCAATATTAATTGTGATACGGTTAGTAGTTTTTAATTTATCTTTTTATATACATATGACCCGCCCTCGCTCTGCTTCAGGTGAATTTTACATAAAAACCTTCCTCTAGAATCACTCTATCTATTGGAAAAAACCGCATCAAAATCCGTTGCGTAGTTTTAAAGATTTAAGCGCACATAGGGATATAGGGACAGAAAAGGCGACTTTGTTTTATACTATGTAGTGATAAGTCTTTAATCCTATGGTGGGTGTAAGATTTTAGACTTTCGCTTTCTTATACACTTAATATTAGTCTTTATGGGTCTACACGCGATATTACGAGTAGCAAATACATAGATACTTACTGAGTTCGCTCGCGACCATGATTGGTGCAACCCAGTCGAAACGTCGGGCAGTAAGTAGCTATGTAATTGCTACTCCTAATAACGCGTGTAGACCCAAAAAGACTAATATTTAGCGTATGGTGAGTGTATGTTCTAGAGGCTAGATATGGTTGGTTATTCTTCTTCTATGTTCTTATTCTTATAATATGTCCTGAAATTTCGTAAATCTATACTTCTATACTAATATTATAAAGCTTTGTTTTGTTTTTGAAAAGTTTGTTTGTTTGAACGCGCTTATATCAAGAACTAATGGTACGAATTGAAAATTTATTCTTGTGTTGTATAGACCATTTATCGAGGAAGAGTTTAGGCTGTATAACATCACGCTGCGACCAATAGGAGCAAAGATACAATCCTTACTAATATTATAAAGGTGAAAGTTTGTATGTATGGATGTATGGATGTTTGTTACTCTTTCACACTCAAACGACTGAACCGATTTTCATGAAATTTGGTATGATGGTAGCTGGCACTCTGGAATAACATATAGGCTACTTTTTTTTTTTTTAATTCAACCCCCATGTGATTCATTGGGGGGGTGAAAATTAGTATGGGAGAATTTTTACGTGTTTGTCGATTTTTATAAAAGTTGGTATGGAGGTAGCTGGCATTCCGGAGAGACACAAGCGCAATTTTTTTTTAAATTCAACCTCCATGGCGGTCATTGGGGGGGTGAAAATGAGTATGGGAGAACTTTTACGTGTTTATAGATTTTTATAGGTATGAAGGTAACTGGCACTCTGGAATAACATAGAGGCTACTTTTTTTTTAATTCAACCCCCATGGGGTTTACCGTTGTTGTTGGTCAGTTGTTAAAACTTGGTATGGAGGTAGCTGGCACACTGGAAAGACACCAGCGCTACTTTTTTTTCAAAATTCGACCGGGGTGGGGGGGAACGTACTATGGGAGAACGTTGACGGAACTTTCACTAATAAATAACAAATTTTACAAGGCATGTAGGCTATTTTAATACATCATTGCTACTAAAACCCATTAATACGCGGACAAAGTCGCGGGCGGCCGCTAGTGGAAAATATAATAAAGGTGGAAAAATTCGGACATAGTCGCTGGCATAGCTAGTATTTAATATTGACTGGCTCGGTGGAACAGTGGTTGCCAAGTTCCAAGAGTCGGGTTCGAGTCCTACTTGGGATAAATATTGTTTGACGATCGGTCTTGGCTCCGTGTCTGGATGTGTTGTTAAATATATATAAATACTAGCTTTCCGCCCGCGACTTCGTCCGCGTAGACGTTTAACGGGCAAAACATTACTTCTTTATAGCGCAGTCGGTTAAAAGTGTCCTTTCTCAGGCTCTGGACTATATCTGTACCAAATTTCATTTAAATCGGTTCAGTAATCTATGCGTGAATGCGAAACAGACAGACAGAGTTACTCTCGCATTTATAATATTAGTAAGGATAGTAAGGATATATCTTGAGATACAGCCTGGTGACGGACAGACAACGAAGTCTCAGTGATAGGGTTCCATTCCACTTTAGTTACGGACGGAACCCCAAAAAAGTGACTCAATAATTCACCATAACAACTGGTATCTATTACAGACTGGCATCGCACACTTCCCGCCGACTCTGAAGAAGCTATCTCTAAAAGGCTCCAAATGCTACAACCTTCCATTGGACAAGTCATTCCTATTCAACATACAGGATTATCTTCCCGAGTTGGAGGTTAGTAACATGAATGTAAATAGTCGTTAGATGGTGCCACTATACAGAAATGTTGGTGGTTGTTTTCCCGTAGCAGAAAGATTAATCTTTAGTAGTAGGATTTAGATTTACCTTAACCTACTATCGAATCAAGCTAGTTATTAATTTAAATGAATGAAAATGAAATGAGATTTAAATGTAATTTTAAACTGTCCTGGTAACACACATTAGAAAACTGAAAGTGTACGGGATATTTACCATGTTAATGTTACGACCACGAGGGACCGGGCAGGCGGAATTAGTCTTATCGTCGTTTGGATAGGGTCTATATTCGCTTGCACGGTCGTATCGAGCTCTAGCGTAATAATAATAGTGTTACAACCACGAGAGACCGTGCAAGCGAAATTAGTCTTATCGACGTATGGATAAGGTCTATATTCGCTTGCACGATACTACGTCACACACTCTGGTCGGTCGGAGCAAGCTCCAGCGAGTTCTAGAAATTTCGATCCCCGCGAGAACATTCTCGACACCACGCGAAGAGCTGCGTCTCTGGATATAAAAGGGGGATGTACGACGCGACGGGACAGTTCCAATTTGGAAAAGCGAAGCGAATCAGTCTCCTGCGAACTAAGAGTGATCGAGTGCGTTACCTACGAATAGTTTCAGTGAAATTCAGTGTTTTAGTGTGATTTAGTGTTTTAGTGTAATTTAGTGTTCCGAGTTTAGTGTTGTAATTAAGTGTTTTTAATTGTGTTTTTAAGTGTTTAATTGCGTAATTGTTAGTCGACAAATAAATTAATTGTCTTTTGGTGACTTTTGGCGTATCTTGAATTTAACGTACCCCGTTCCCGCAACAATTGGTGTCAGAAGTGGGATTCAAGATGCCTCTTACACCACGAGAAGACAGTGAGGGTCGAGTAACAAGGAGTCAAACCGCGGCCCTGCATGAGGGTGAAGGCACTTCAACGGAGGGATCAATTCAAACATCAATTGGGCCTGTGGAGCTTGCAGACTTATTTAAAATGCTGCAGACACAAGCCCGTCGCCAGGAGGAGCAAGCCCGTCGCCAGGAGGAGCAATTCGCTAAACTGAGGGAAGAACAAGCCCTTCGCCAGGAAAAGCAAGACCTTCGCCAGGAAGAGCTAAGCAAGAGTTTGTTGGGGCTATTGAGAAGAAGCACGAAGTATTAGAAAAGCAGATTGATGCTCTCAAAGATGATGTGCTAAGCGTCAAGACCCAACACGAAGATCGACTCACCCAACACGAAGATCGACTCATCCAACATGAAGATCGATTCACCCAACATGAAGATCGATTCATCCAACATGAAGACCGATTCACCCAACACGAGGATCGTCTGAGTCAGGTGGATGCTGAGATGCGACAACTGCATACCAAGATGGCAAGAGTGGGGACCCGGGGTGCTACGGTAGTGTCGGATTCTCCGAAAATCGAAGTACCCCACTTCGATGGAACGACGTCTTGGGCAGCATTTTGGTACCAGTTCGAGACGGTGGCTAAAGGAAAGGGGTGGAACGAGGAAGAGTCGTTGATAGCTCTGACTCTGGCTCTTCGTGGAGATGCCCTGCTCACGTTGGAAAACCTGCCTTCGGATAACAGAACTTTAGGTGCTCTCCAAAGAGCACTAGAAGGCAGGTACAGCGACAAACACCTGGAACACGCGTATAGAGCACAACTCCGCGATCGACAGCAGAAGCCTGGTGAGAGTCTGCAGCAATGGGCAACGGAAATCGAAAGGCTAGTCAGACGTGCGTACGTGTCATGCCCGACAATGGTGGAATCAATGATCCCGCAAGCTTTCTGTGATGGAATTAGAGACGCAGACGTCAGACACTCCGTGAAATTGAGCCATCATCAGACCTTACAGGAAGCTCTAGCCCATGCTTTGGAGGTGGAAGCCGTGCGTCAAGACGCTAGAACTCAACGACTTCGGGAGGTTGTGGTAAAGGAAAAACCTTCTTTGGGTCCGATGTGCTATGGCTGCGGCGAGAGGGGCCATATTCGGAGTAGTTGCCCCAAGCGAAGATGGCCACGTAGAACGACAGTAGCGTCCTCTACACAGGTGGACGCAGAAGAGCTGTCGTTAAACTAGAAGAAGCCAGGGCCGTGGGGCGGGCGCTGGCTGGTCAACATCGAGCCCCTACCGTCACTGTTTCACAGATTGGTAATGGGAACAACCTTACAGTGGTTGGACAGCTGAACAGCGTAACGTGTCATTTTACTATTGACACCGGTGCTTCAAGAACAATAGTGCGTCCGGAGCTATTGAAAAGGACTATTGTGTGGAATCAAAGACCATCCGTTCAGCTTCAAACAGCAACAGGCCAGCCAGTTACCGTCTTCGGTGAGACGATGGCGAAGATAACCATTGGAGAACAAACCTTTGAATACGGTGTACTCATAGCAGACATCACGGACGATTGCATCATCGGATTGGACTTTTTAAGAGACCAGAAGTGTGTGGTAGACGTCGCTAGAGGAGTACTTAGTTTCCCCGAACAAGAAGTATTCCTAGAGGGCATGGGGTCTCATCCCATACATTGAAAATCATATTCCCAAAAACTACAACAGATGGCGACACGAGTATTCATTTGTTGATGATGATTATGCAAATCCCAGAAAACGATAAATCCAACAATTAAAAATATATAAGCTAGTATTTAAAAATATGATAATACATAACCAAATAAATTAAAACCCTTTTAGATGAATATTTTCATAAATTTAAATTTGCAATAATATTTGTAGTTTTCGTGAGTGCTAATCTGGTAGAACGCCATCTAGTTCAAAAAATGACTACAGTCCGTCATCAACTAGATGGCGTTGTTCGCGTATATTTTATATTGGATAAATTATAATTCTAGATTATTTAATTTCTTTTGTTAAAACAAGAAAATAATATGACACGAATATAAGAGTTACTTAACTATCAACTACAAGAATGATTAATCTATTCCTTAGATTAATATTTGGTAACATTTCTCCGAATTGTAGTAATAAATATTCCCTAACGCAACAAAAACGGTTCAACTATCTAGTTTAAAAATTGGAAAAAAGTCGCATTCTTGACCCCGCCTGAACAGGGTCCCCGTTTAAATAGAAATTAGATGTTTAAATTTACATAGAGCTTTGAATAGCACTAAAACAACAAATAAAAATATTCAACTACCTATAAATAATTGGTCATAAATTTTTTAAAAATATTTTTCGAGTTTTTGCTTCAAAAATATATTTCAAATAAAATAAATATCATACAACATCACTTTCATTGTGTTCATTCAGTGGTAAGTAGTCGTATCACAAATCACAAATAAACTTAAAAATACGTATATATGTCACCGTAAAATTGCAAATAAGGATAGATTGCAATCTATCTCGCGAGATTGTGAACTGTCGAATAATTGTGAACTATAGTTCACGGTTGACTTTAAGGCCGACCAATCAGGGACAGCCTTCGGACGGCTGTCCTAAGGCTGTCCCTGATTGGTCGGCTATAGGCTATGCCTATAACTGACCAATCAGGCATTGACATCATTGACAAGTGACATATTTAAGATCGCAATTTATCAGTTTCACTTCGATAGATTGCAATCAGATGAATAATCACACGATAAATTGTAAGCATCATGTTATGGATTACAATTATTCGACAGTTCACAATCTCGCGAGATAGATTGCAATCTAACCTTATTTGCAATTTTACGGTGACATATAAATAGCACACCAAACACGACGCAAACAACGATGTTCCATTAAACAAATATTTGACCCGAGTGGGAATCGAACCCACGAGTCCCACGACTCTTGACGCATGAGACAGGGGCACTATCTAATACGCCATCGAGCCAACAGCCATCCAGAGAAGAAATACTATATTATAATTTTTATATGAAATAGATATTATTAACACAATAACTCGAATTTCTTCTATCGTGAACTTTTAAGTATATTCTCATTTTAAGTACATTCTATATATTGCTGCATTGTCATAAATCACCATTATAATTTGATTTAAGTCAATGGTTCACTACGCATAATAAAATAACAACTTTATTTTTAATACATTTTAACAAAGCCTAAGGTTTCGTCCGCCTCCCGCGCGGCACGATGTACTTGCGCGCGATGATAGCCTACCGACCAACGCGACCGGAACTCGCTTGCTCTAAAACTCAGAGAGCTGCCGCGCGCACACGGCGCTGCTATCAAAAAAATAATGATGCAGATATTCTGTGCCTTATCTCGAGTAATTGTTCCCGAAATTTTAAATTTGTGCCTTCAAGGGTTCGGAGTTATGTAAGATAAACTGATTCTGCTGCACGAACGTTCGTCCAGCAAAATATTTTTTATTTTTTTAGTCTATCTGGATATAAAATATGCAAAAAGATAGCTTACATACGGCTGTAATTGTGCCGTTAAAATTAAATTTGAGCCTCTTAAGATTTAAGAGATATTAAATTTTTTGCTGGGCGAACGTTTTGGCAAATGCTATATATCGGAAACGGTTGGACCCACAGTGATGATTTTTTTTAATACAGATACAGTATATTTGTGCGTATAATTTTCATAAACATGACTAGCATGGTTCAGGAGTTTAATTTTTTTTCCTAGAAAATTAAAAAAGGCTCTAGCCCTCGAATGAACATAACCAGGGACTTCGCGTTGGTGCCGACAGTTACCTATTATATATTCTCACGATCCTATAAAGTTTTGATTATTGGCGAGTTATTAACGAAATTGTATTTTTGAGGTTATTTTGATCCAAATTACTTAGAATAGGAAAACGCTAGTTTTCTGTGAGCTGGCTTATTACATTCTTAAACAATAATTTGTGCCATATTTTAAGAATACGTATACAAAAAATCAGGTCAATATACCCATTAGATTAGACAAAAACGCTAAAAAACCTTTCGAAATATTTTATTAACCGACCATTTTCGAGTGAACATTAAAAAGCGGCAGGATACTTCAAGCTATCCTTCCGTACTTGATGGTGTTAATGAAATTAAAATACTACAGATAGTTGCATAATTGTTAAGTTAGAACATTTATTTTATTAAAATGTGATATTTTTTCATTAAAGATATATTAATTGTTCTTAGACAACCGCAAAAAAATCTGTTTGTGTGTATACCCGTTAATTAAAACAATAATGATGAAGAACCATTCGAAATGTTTTTTATAGATTACCCGAAAAATTTGAGTAGACATAAAAAGGCGACCTCTTTGTTCAATCTGCTAACTAGTTTATTGCGTTGACTGACGCTTTTTCAATAAAATTAAATGTTCGGTCTAATTAATCAATGAATGTCGTCATTTAATGAACGCGCTAGGCATACAATCAAATAGCTGATTACGGACAATTAATTTGTAATATATAATAATACACTACAAATTATAGTGTAGGTATTATTATTAACAAAAAAAGCACATGTTATTTAATGTCTCTATTATAGAATATGTTCCAACTTAACAATTCATCACGCATCTGTTCTGTTTAAATATCTTTACAACGCCATCAAATAAGGAACATAAGCTTGAAGTATCGCGAGGCCGCTTTTTAATGTTCACTCGAATTTGGTCGTTTAATCTACCAAAAGTATTTCGGATGGTTTTTTATCGTTTTTGTCTAATCTAATGGGTATAATGAACAGATTTTTTGTATACGTATTCTTAAAATAAGGCAAAATTATTGTTTAAGAATGTAATAAGCCAGCTCACAGAAAATGTGTTGCGTGGGTCAGAATGTAAAAATAGTTATCTAACTCATTCTGTTTTAATAATAAATAAATAAAAAATAAAAATAAAATAAAAAATAGCGTTTTCCTGTTCGAAGTAATTTGGATCAAAATAACCTCAAAAAAATACAATTTTGTTAATAACTCGCCAATGATATGTATCAGGCCGGCAAAACTTTATAGGATCGTGAGAATACGTCATAATAGGTACCTGTCGGCACTAACGCGAAGTCCTTGGTCATGTTCGTCTTTTTCATTTCCTAGGAAAAAAAATCATACCTCCTAAACCATGCTAGTCATGATTATTAAAATTTGAGCACAAATATACTGTATCTGTATAAAAATATCATCACTGTGGGACGTGGGTCCAACCGTTTCCGATATATAGCATTCGCCAAAACGTTCGCCCAAACTTAATATCTCTTAAATCTTAAGAGGCACACATTTCATTTTTACGGCACATTTACAGCCGTATGTAAGTTATCTTTTTGCATATTTTATATCCAGCTAGACTAAAAATATATAAAAAATATTTTGCTGGACGAACGTTCGTGCAGCAGAATCAGTTAATCTTAAATAACTCCGAACCCTTTAGAGGCACAAATTTAAAATTTCAGGCAGAATTATTCGAGATAAGGCACAGAACATCTGCATCATAATTTTTTTGAAAGGAGATACTTTTTTGCTGGGCGAACGCACACAATGGCACGCTCTGCTAATTTATAATTGACGTTTTTATATTAAGTATTTTGAGCAAGTACGTATCTTATTTATTATTCGGAATTACTTTAACTTCAAATGAAACTACAATAATAATGACTCATCAATATTGAATTAATAAAATATTGTTATGTAAATTAAATTACCTTGGCTTTTTCAATACAATACTTAAAAATAATAATAAAACCACGTTCCGCAACGGAGTTTTAGTAAAAAGTTACATAGACCTTTGAATAGCACTAAAACAACAAATAAAAATATTCAACTATCAATATTCGGGCATAAAAATCTTTATATTAAATACTTTTCTCTTAACTACTTACGAGTTTAGGTTCAAAAAATATATAAATTCAAATAAAATCACACAACATCACTTTTAATGTTCCGATCCGTGGTAAGTGGTTGTATCACAAATAAACTTAAATATAGGTACGACATTTCCGACCTCGCTCCCTTGTATTGAAGAAAGGTAATCGCCGATAGAGGTGTGTCGACAACAAATATTTGTGTACGTATATAAATAGCACACACTAACACGGCGCAAACACCGATGTTCGATTATACAAATTTTTGTTCCGAGTGGGAATCGAACCTACGCGCACGAGTCCCACGACTCTTGACGCATGAGACAGGGGCACTATCCAATACGCCATCGAGCTAATCAGCCATACAGAGAAGAAAGGATATAATTTTTAATTACATGATATAGATAAATTATTTAACTCATACATTATCGTGAACTTTTAAGTAGGTATCTTCTCGTTTTCGTTTCGTAAGTACATTCTAGATATTGCTGTATTGTCATAAATCACCATTACATTTTGAAATAAATCAATTGGTTCACTACGCATAATGAAATGACAACTTTATTTTAAATACATTTTAACAACGCCTAAAGTTTTGTCGGACTCTCGCGCGGCACGATGTACCTACTTGCGCGCGATGATAGCCTACCGACAACCGGGCCGCGCCAAAGAGAATATAATCACTAGCGCTTGCTCTACAGCTCAGAGAGGGCTGCCGCGCACACGGCGCTGTTACATATTAACGGCACGCTCTCTGCTATTTTATTATTGACGTTTTTATTAAATTAAAACGACAATAATAATGACTCATCAATATTGAATTAATAAATATTGTGATGTAAATTATTATTGTTATGTAATAATTTACATAACAATATTTATTAATTCAATATCTAATAATTACCTTAGCTGTTTCAATACAATAACTAAAAATAATAATAATTGATTAAAATGTTCTAATAAATAATTTACCTAACAATCATTGTTCTATCGAAAAAGGCCCTCACAACTCCTTTTGTACAAGTGACACGCAGCTTCAAAGCAATATCAACTTCACGAACATATTGTTTTGGTACACTTTCGCACTGTCGCAGTAAACAGCCCTTTGCATTTTGCGCGCGAGACGTTTTCCTTAAAAGGAGGCAACCCTGCTCTTGTGTGAGGTTCGGTTACTCGCGCGTGCGTATTGTCATTCCGCGACCCTGTGACGTCAAAGCTGTTTGGGAGCCTTTACAGCGACATCTTTTGATGTGCTTTTTCGACATGCGTTTACACTGGATGGGAATGGCTCGCTCGCTCTAGCGACATCTGGTGTGCAAGACGGAAAACAGACATGGCGCGTGAGATGCCCGAGTTATGATGTCTACGTTTCAATGTATGGGATGGGGTATCTGTATAGTTATGTTATCTGTGTAGAGGGAGCGAGATCATGCGCAGTTTACTGCCTGAAAAATACGACCCTACCGCCGAGATCTGAAACACTGGTCAAAGTTAGATTCCCTTACACTGCGTGTCAAGGGCGAAGCGTCGTCATAGAAAACTGCGGCGACCATCCGAGTTGGATCACAGCAAGAACTCTGGCAATGACCGGAAAAGGAGCGCTGGTGCGAGTCATCAATCTTAGCGAAGATGAAGTGCAGCTACGAAGAAACTGTGTCATCGGACGGTGCGATGCAGGTCAATCCATCAGAAGGCTGAAAAGGGCCCGGGAACCGGAATCCTGTCAACGAGATGACGTCACGCCGCTCCTAGCAAATTGTAAGGACAAGCTATCTGAGCGGGAACTTGAGCAAGCTAAAAGGTTATTGCTAGATTTCAACGACATATTTTCGAAGGGCGACCATGATTTGGGAAGGACAGGTCTCGTTAAACACAGAATAGACACGGGAGACGCGCCACCAATCAAGCAGCGGCCTAGGCGCCTTCCATTTGCCAAAGAGAAGGAGGTAGCAGACATGGTTGCTGAGATGCAGAAGAACCGCATCATAGAACCTTCAACAAGCCCGTGGTCTTCGCCAGTAGTACTGGTAAAGAAGAAGGACGGCAGCACCAGGTTTTGTGTGGACTACCGGTTGTTGAATAATGCAACCAAGAAGGACAGCTACCCTCTGCCCAGTATAGACGACACACTGGACATGTTGAGCGGCATGAAGTGGTTCTCAACTGTGGACCTTAAGAGTGGGTACTGGCAAGTTGACATCCATCCAGAAGACAAAGAGAAGACGGCATTTACGACCGGAACTAGGAATGGATTGTGGCAGTTCAACGTCATGCCCTTTGGTCTTTGCAACGCTCCGGCGACATTCGAGCGGTTGATGGAAAGGGTACTGGTTGGACTTCTGGGTGATGCATGCCTGGTCTATCTGGATGACATCATTGTTATGGGTCGAAATTTCACAGAGCATGTCAGTAACCTGAGGAAGGTTTTCACTAGAATACGAGAAGCCAACTTGAAACTCAGCCCAAAGAAATGCACGTTTTTCAGGGAAGAAGTTGCCTACTTAGGCCACATTATTTCATCGAAAGGTGTAAGGACCGACCCAGAGAAGATAAAAGCTGTCCAAGAATGGCCTGTACCAGCTAACAAGACCGATGTGAGATCATTTTTGGGTTTATGCGCATACTACCGGCGCTTTGTAAAGAACTTCTCTGATATAGCGAAACCTCTTCATCGGCTCACGGAAGATAAACGAGTATTCGCCTGGGACTTGGAATGTGATCAAGCCTTCGTCAGATTAAAAGAATACCTCTGCACCAGTCCTATACTTGGCTACCCGAACAGAGAAGGAAGGTTTATCGTGGACACCGATGCTAGCAATACTGGCATAGGCGGAGTTCTGTCGCAAGAGCAAGGTGAACGGGAAGTGGTGATCGCCTATTTCAGTAAGTCACTTTCAAAACCTGAAAGGAACTACTGTGTGACTCGTAAGGAACTGTTGGCGGTAGTGAAGACTCTACAGCATTTCAACAAGTATCTCGTTGGAAGACAGTTTTCCCTGCGGACAGATCATGCTGCGTTAAAATGGCTCTTGCAGTTTAAGAACCCTGAAGGACAAGTGGCGCGGTGGCTAGAGCAACTACAGGAGTACAACTTCACAACAGAACATCGGAGTGGTAGAACGCATTTGAATGCCGATGCCCTATCAAGGAGACCTTGTCCTGTGGCCTGCAGTCATTGCTCTAAAACGGAGACTAAAGAAGAAGTCCGGATGATTACCACCCAGGGACTTGATAATGAATGGAGCGAAGACGCTATCAAAAAGGCTCAAAAGGAGGATAGTGACCTGAGGAAAATATTTGAATGGAAAGAAGTAGGTCAAAAACCTTCTTGGAGCCATGTAGCATCATCAAGCCCCATCACGAAAAGTTACTGGGCACAATGGGACAGTTTGGAGATTAAGGATGGAGTACTCTTCAGGAAATGGGAAACACCAAAAGGGGATCAAACGACGCTACAGCTGATTGTACCCCGTAAACAAGTTGCTTCTCTACTGAGGTACATACACGATGGGGTATCCGGGGACATTTAGGCGTGAAGAAGACCCTAGAGAAGCTGAGACAGAGGTTCTACTGGATACACTGTCGGGAGGACGTCGAAGACTGGTGCAAGAAATGTACGACTTGCGCATCAGTAAAGGGCCCACAAACCAGAAGTAAGGGCAAACTCAAGCTGTACAACGTCGGCGCTCCATGGGAAAGAATTGCAGTAGATGTAGCTGGCCCCTTTCCAGAATCCGATGAGGGAAACAAGTACATCATTGTGGTCCAAGATTACTTCACTAAGTGGCCTGAAGTCTTCGCTACGCCTAATCAAGAAGCAAAGACGGTCGCCAAGAAGTTAGTCCACGAGGTAATTTGCCGATTTGGTGTGCCTCTTGAGATACATTCTGACCAAGGAAGAAACTTTGAGTCAGCACTGTTCCAGGAGGTCTGTCAACTGTTGGGTATGCATAAGACCCGTACTACACCAGCACACCCGCAATCCGATGGCATGGTCGAGAGATTCAACCAAACGTTGGAAAACCACTTGGCCAAAGTTGTGGACGAGCATCAACGAGACTGGGACCAGTACATACCGCTTTTCTTGCTGTCCTACCGATCTGCGATCCACGATAGCACCAGCGCAACCCCAGCAATGGTAAACTTCGGTAGAGAAATGCGGCTTCCGGTAGACGCGTTGACTGGGACACCGCCAGAAGCTCCGAAACCAGTAACCGAATACGCGGCTGACCTACAGAAGCGCCTGGATGAAGTACATGCTCTCGTTAGAGACTGCAGTCTAAAATCCAGCGAAAGAATGAAAACCCGTTACGACCGCAAAGCCAACACCGACGGTTTCGATGAAGGGAGTCTGGTTTGGTTACACAACCCACTCAGGAAGAAGGGCAAATCACCGAAGTTCCAGCCAAGGTGGGAAGGACCATACAAGATCATCACTAGGCTGAACGACTTAACCTATCGGATCAAACAAGGGACAAGAGGCAAGCCGAAAATTGTTCACATTGATCGATTGGCTCGTTACCATGGGTCAAATGATGCTCGGGACGAGCATGACTAAGAGGGGGATAATGTTACGACCACGAGGGACCGGGCAGGCGGAATTAGTCTTATCGTCGTTTGGATAGGGTCTATATTCGCTTGCACGGTCGTATCGAGCTCTAGCGTAATAATAATAGTGTTACAACCACGAGAGACCGTGCAAGCGAAATTAGTCTTATCGACGTATGGATAAGGTCTATATTCGCTTGCACGATACTACGTCACACACTCTGGTCGGTCGGAGCAAGCTCCAGCGAGTTCTAGAAATTTCGATCCCCGCGAGAACATTCTCGACACCACGCGAAGAGCTGCGTCTCTGGATATAAAAGGGGGATGTACGACGCGACGGGACAGTTCCAATTTGGAAAAGCGAAGCGAATCAGTCTCCTGCGAACTAAGAGTGATCGAGTGCGTTACCTACGAATAGTTTCAGTGAAATTCAGTGTTTTAGTGTGATTCAGTGTTTTAGTGTAATTTAGTGTTCCGAGTTTAGTGTTGTAATTAAGTGTTTTTAATTGTGTTTTTAAGTGTTTAATTGCGTAATTGTTAGTCGACAAATAAATTAATTGTCTTTTGGTGACTTTTGGCGTATCTTGAATTTAACGTACCCCGTTCCCGCAACATTAATAATAGAAGACTTAGAAAGAGGGTAGACCGATATGTCTGCCCTTAGACCTACCGTCATTCTCGCTGTCCTACAGCTCACCCGTGATCATGGCGCTTGCAACAGTGCCGAAATATGGGAGGCTCATTAAAACAAAACAACATGGTAAATATCCCGGACACTTTCAGTTTTCTAATGAAATTTAAATTAATGAAATGAGTTGGATATTTTTGTTAATAAATATATTAAGTTTAGGCATAAAGTGAAAGTATCCTCAACTAAGCTTAAATTTTCTCACAATATCTTTCCATTTCCTTTGGTTTGTTATAAGAATGTAATATACTTTTAACGCGCTATTGTTAACCATGCTGTGTGTACACGTTTTTGGGTCATAATCTAGGCTTGTAACTTTTTAATATTTTTATTCAAATTTATTTATGATTGTAACCTGTTGTGTATGCCATAATAATAAATAATTAAACAAAAAATACTTTTCGTTCTACTTTCATGGAGTTTGTTATTGTGCTACTGACCATACTTGAAATTGCACCTAGTTGTTAAGTACTCCAATTTATCTCCAAGAAAAGAAACATACAAAGTCAAAAAATAAATAAAGTAATTACCCCCGCCTAAACGGGGACTTGAACCGGCACCGGCCCTTCCGATATCGCGTCGTATGCATTGAGCAAGAAGAAGAATGCTATGAATAGCATTCTTCTTCTTCTTCTTATCGTGTGGTTGATGAACAACCTGGTGTCAGAGTTTAAGCCGCCCGTAGGCCTCTGACATGGCTTCACACACCGTTGAAAAATCTCTCAGGTGTGCAGGTTTCCTCACGATGTTTCCCTTCACCGTTAAAGCGTCGAATGATGGTACATATGAATTTAAAATTTGAAAAACACATTGATACCTGGCGGGGTTTGAACTGGCGACCTCTAGCATGGCAAGCAACGACCTTAACCACTCGGCCATCGACGCTTTATTTAAAGCATTAGCATTTAAAACTACAATTCAACATATAGTATTCTAATTAATAAAAATCTTTAAAATATTTATAATAATATATTTATTATGCTTTCTATCTATTTATTTATCTAAATAACACATACACAAAATATATAATATGCGAATCAGCAATGTCTTCGATTTATTAGGATGTTATTTTTTTTTTGTATCTAGGAATTTGTTCACTCACTAATACTTTGTACTTATTATTTGTTAATTAAGGAAAACCTATTATTGGCCTTACGATATGTAAAATTTCATTGCAAGTGCTTATTGTTTACGCTGTTGGTTTTCAATAAATAATAAAAAAAATAAAATAAACAAAACGAATTTCTTCCAGGACCTGGACCTGTCCGAGTGCGAGTGGCTCGAACCCGCGTCCCTTCTGCCGCTGAGCAAGGTGCCCGCGCTCGAGCGACTGGTCATGCGCGACTGCTACCGCCTGTCCGAGTTCGTGGCGTACGCGTCGCTCGCGGCGCGCTACGGGTTCAGGAGGCTAAAGGTGAGCGGAGATGGATTGATTGACTGATTGATTGATTGAT